>PIJX01000066.1:0-519916 GCA_002927005.1 Aspergillus pseudoterreus
ACCGTCGCGACTATACTTAGGCCGGATAACTTCTCGGTAACTGATTAATTGGCGGTATTGCTGTAAAGAGTCAAACTTGTAGCACCAGAGGTTTGAGCGACAAATATACTCCCAAGAAGTATAGACCAACTCGGCAAATCTGTCATCAACCACTGCGCTGCCGGTAAGAACCTCAGTAAGCAATTCCAACTGCTTTAGCTCAGGGAGACCACTCAAAGCCGCTTCAAGTCTGTCTCGGATGTCTAGACCACCTGAATCATCGGTGCTGACGAGGCGGAAGAGTTCCATGATGAGTCCTGGCAAACGGGAACCGATGACGACAGTGCTAGTAGTGTCTATTAATTTATTTCAGAGGAGGGGACAGCTAGGACACCAAGATAATTGAGACCGTCACATAAATCTCCGTAAAGATGCAAGAAATAGCTTCCAAGGCAAGACACCCTAGCTGTAGAAGGCGTCAGAGCGATGGGGGGCCTTTATGTGTTATCTCTCATTGATACATCCTGCCTACTATCCTCCCACCTCTAGTACGATTATCCTAACTAAAACAGTTCATAAGTCATATAACTTGGTTATGAGGCTTTGCGATGACGCAGGTCTGGTAAATTTGCCATATATCCAAACCTTTGACATGACCCATGCCAACAAAAATTGAATGATTGGCATGGACTAATGTAGTACAACCGAACGAGGCGACAACGACCTGCAACAGAGTTGTACGATCTTCGAAGGTGGCCATAATGAGAATTTATACTCAACTTGATCGGATTGTTGCAGATAGTTCTGTATAAATTGACTTGATGAGGTGGTGTGCGACATTTGCTTGATAAACGTCGTTCTCATGCATGGCGCCGAAAAGGGGGAGTTGAGAATTACCAAAGGGAGGCGCCTGCCTTAATTTTGAATCACTTGGCCGCTGAGGCGCTACAGAGCATGTGACGTCGAACCAAACCACGAAGACGACAACTACAAGGAATCGCAGGGATAATCGTGGGGATAGGGGCAGGGTCTCACCCCTACCAGTGACGCACGGGCTAGGAATGCGGAGAGCATACAGTGAGGTGTCAAAGGGTCTGCTGAGTTTGGAATTAGGGTTCGGATATATAAGATCCTTCTTCATTCGGCGCAGAGCCTACATAGCTCGTTGCTTTACTAGATGGCTCCATCCGATTAATGGAATTCTGATTGATTGAGCAAACTTTTCCCCTATAACATTGAAGGCTAATCTTCCAGGACAACAGGTCATTTACTGCAGTTCTGCTTGATGAGATCCGCGGCCCTCTCTGCGACTGCATACAGAGTTGCTTGTATGTTTCCCTGCGGCTCCAGTCGAAAGATACTTGCGTCGACAACCCGCAGATTGTGCGTACCATGCACCCTCAGTTGGTCATCTACAACGCCTCCCATGTCAAGTGGCATCATAGCACAAGTTCCTACTGGGTGGAAGCAAGAGAGTAACCGATCCCGCACTACTTGTTTGGCGGACTCTAAGTCTGTGAGATCCGCCTCGCTGGACTCTGGTAGGCGGCATTGGGGCTGCACCACCATCTGAAACGGCTCCGTGTGAACGATCCTCTCAATGTATTGTGTATGTCGAGCAAGCAGTTCCAGATCCATCGGGTGTTCGAGGTAGTTGGGGTCAAAAGTCGGCTTGTCCCTGACGTCCCCTGACTTAATGTGGACTGAACCGCGAGAAAACGGATGGCTGAGCATCGCAACGATGCTGATGTAATTATCTTCAGTTTCATGCTCAAATATATCTGCCATGGTCATCAGCCCGGGCTTGGTGGCCATATGGAATGGAAGAAGGATATATAGAATAGTTGATTCTTGGTTGTCAAGGAGCATTTGACGTTGGATCTGGGTTTGCTTCTGTCTGCCGGTCTGATGCTGATTCTGGCTATTGGCAAATATGTCTCCACAAGGCCACGAATGTCATCTGTCGGGACTTTGCCTTGATCGTTTACTGGTGGGAGAAATGCAACACTGATCGGAAGTCCCGCTAGAGGACCTGACCCGGTTTTCTCGTAAAGGTTCAGAAAGTCCTTTGCTAAATGCGGATCGCGCATGGCATCTGTAGAACTCTGACCTTCAGCAACTTTGTAGCTGATGGAACTGATACAGTGGTCTTGTAGGTTCTCACCAACCCCAGGCAGGTCGAGCATGACAGGGATATCAAATTGCCGTAACCGCTGCGCGTCTCCAATCCCCGAGAGCTCCAGCAGCTGTGGAGAGTGTATACTGCCGGCAGAGAGTACGATCTCACGTCTGGCGGTTGCGGTCCGCTGGACTCCCAGATGATCCGAAATCTGCACCCCAGTCGCCAATAATTCGTTTCTGTTGTTTTTCGCGAGGTGAATCTTCTCAGCGCGTGCCTCAGTCCATACGACCAAATTAGGTCTTTCTGCCGGGCGATAGGAGGTCGCATATCCTCGTACACCGGTGGTTGGATCAACAGATAATTGGCACGTGAAGGAACCCGGTTTATCCCCGGGAATAGGGTCTTTTTTATCCTGCCAGCCAAGTTCTGCAAATGCTCGATTCCAAGCTTTGTTGAAGGGCCCATAGATTGCTGGGTGTCCGACAGGGATGGGCCCCTGAGAACCGTACTTGCTAAGGTCGGCGTCATGATCCAGGCCCAGGAGTTCTGCAGTAGAGGTGGCTGGCTCCTTGTAGGTTTGAAACTTTCGCATATAAGGCGCCATGTGCTCTGCACTCCAGCTTTCGTTTCCTAGGGCAGACCATGCCGCCCAGTCTTGCCGAGACGGGTATACAACCGCCGAGAAGTTGAGGGCGGATGAGCCTCCCAGAACTCGTCCTCGTGGCTGAGGGATCTGTCGATCTTTGATATGGACCTGTGGTTCACTTAGGAAGTCCCAGTCGACGTCTGGGTCTCCAAATAATGTGGTTACTAGGCCCGGTGTCTCAATGCGAGGGTCCCCTGTTCGATCAGGGCCGGCCTCGATAAGGAGGACAGTTGTTGTAGTGTCCTCGCTTAGGCGAGATGCTACCACCATGCCGCCGATCCCTCCACCGACAACGATGAAATCAAACTGGCTGGACTGAGGTAGTCGTGTCATATTTGAGGAAGGTAGGCAACGTGCAAGTACGGCTTCTCCGGTTCACACGTTACACGTACTATGGTCCGTGGTCTTCGCTTGGTAATATCCAAGACTAAAATAACTGAGATTCTCATGCGGTCTTAGGTGCACTGTAAAGGGTTTTAAATGCTTCACTAATGGCTACGATGTCGTCGAGGGCGGAGCAGTGAGACCAGCTAAATGTCGGCATGTGAACTACCCACGTCAATGCTGTTTTACTTACTTCGTCTAGACAGAAATTTTTTTAAAGAGAGTTATTGATCATGCGTTTCCTAATAGGGAAACGATTCTCGAGCCAGACAACCACACACGGGAACAAAAGGGGACCGGGTGTCCATCTTCCCGTCTGTGGACTTGCACCTAGTGTTTCCCAATCGTCCCCACGCAATCAACAAACTCTATTTGGAAATGCAGACGTCCCGAGTTCTAACAATGAGCGGTTGATAGCGCGACGTCAATGGATGCAGCTATGTGGCTTGGAGCCAAATAAAGAATATTTCGCCTTTACTACATTCCGACAGCTCGAGACCGAACATGCTTCTCTTCTACTGGAGACTCACTGAAGCTGTTGTCACAGCTGTAGGGTCGAGGAAATGGACGAGATTCAAAGTCAGGTTACCTGCACTTAGGTACAGTAGTCTTGGGCGAGGCTGTCATAAATGTGGCATACCTGCCTACGCACATTCCGAAAGGGAGACTATAATTTGTGTTTACAATATCGCAAAGCGGTTGAATTTTTCTGTTATTGACATGTGCCCTTGAAATACAGGTCGACAGAAGCTGATTCATCCTCACGAGTTATACCGCTGCCTCGGTAGATCGACTGTGACTGAAGAGTCAAGCGGATCAAGACCTTGGCGAAACAAATCTTGCACACTCTTCATTGTATGTCTGTTTGCTCCGGTTTGCTTTCTCGTCGTAAGCGTGTTTTGCAGTCGGTGGTAAATTAAGCCACCTGGTGACTAAATCCATGTAAAGGTCATCTACAAAAAGTCACAACTAAGCAGAAAGACATTTACCAAAGCAATAGGGAATTCACGCACTGAATGAATGGTTTTCCCCCTCCCTTTCAGCTACTGCCCACATGTCATTCAAGAACCACCCAAAAGCATCTTGCGGTAAATTGGGCTTTGGATAACCTGGACATGCTTTAGAGATCCTGACTATGAATCCGACATTACCACAAACGAACAAACCTTGTCTCGATGTACTAGATCTTCTAAGGCGAGCCATTGCGGATTTTCAGCTGTCATCCAAATGAACAAGATCTGGCTAATACTAAGAACACAAATTCTTGCACAGCCAGTGGACCGCCATTTTTATAGGACTTTCCCTTCCCCAAAACCCCAGCAATTCAAGCCCATTATTCTAGCACTTAACACAACATCTCATTGAAGGTAGAAAAGCGGCGAATAATGCCCCTAAGAAGCCCGTACATGACGTACAATACAGTCGGTTTGATTGTGGCAAACACTCGACATCAACGCTGACAGGTGGGCCACTCACTTCTTGCATGGATGTGTCTATGCTCTTCTACAACGATATCATACGGCCAGTAAATGTGTGGGCTAATGCGTGTTCAGAGCTTTTTCCTAGCCTCATGTCCCAACATACAAGAGTCTCGACCGAAAATAGGGGGCATTTTATGTAACGTAACTATACTGTGAACTGATAGAAGTTACGACAGACTACGACTCTCTTACAAGTTGCAAGGAGACTGTGAAGTGGGGATTGCTGTTCTAAGGCTCGTCATCTTTATGTGCACTGAGCAGTGAGCATATAAATAGTGCAATAGGTGGACACATTCACCCGAACCAAGTCCATCCTGCTACAAATTTGTGCTTCCAATAAACGACTCTCGATTATGGCAAACCGTGAAAATTTCAAGAGCGTTCTGGAGGTTCTGGCCAATGAGATACAGGAGGATCTCTCGCGACGAAAAGCACCAGGTACAATAAGAGATCGAGTCCAACACGTATGTTTGAAAAAAAGGAGACTATGCAACTTTCGTTGCTAACTTGGGCATAACAGTGCCTGCTTACAAATACCAAAGATGGGAAACTCAACAGAGGGCTCACGGTAGTTGACACAGGCTGTACCTTATTACAGCGACCTCCGACCCCTGCAGAGTTTCAGGACCTGAGCATACTCGGGTGGATGGCAGAAATGTTCCAGGCCTCGTACCTGGTATCAGACGACATTATGGATAATTCAGAGTATCGAAGAGGAAAGGTTTGCTGGTATCGTCGGGATGATGTTGGTTTGACCGCCATCAATGACGCGGCCTTCCTCAAGTCATTGATATTCAGTCTCCTCAAAAAACATTTTCAACATCACGTGGAATACGTCCGCATCCTTGAGCTTCTTAATGAAGCAAGTTACCGCACGGAATTGGGACAACTTAGCGACGCAACCATGGCAGTTAAAGCCCGTGGTCTCGATCAAATGACTGCAGAGGCATATTCGTTCACTGCCAGAAACAAGACCGCTTTCTACAGTTTTTATTTACCAGTTGCACTGGCCCTGCACTATCTCCAGCTAGCAAACGAGAGCAACCTGAAACAAGTCGAGACAATCATGCTTCCAGTGGGCGAATGCTTCCAGGTCCAGGATGACTACCTAGACTGTTTTGGGGATCCATCGGTGATTGGAAAAGTCGGTACCGATATAGAGGACCATAAATGCACCTGGCTTATTGTTCGAGCTCTTACTCTCTGCAGTGCCGAGCAACGCCAAGTCCTGGATTTTTCTTATGGCAGGCAGGGCACTGTACATGATACTGCTGTTCGAACCATATTTCATGAACTTGGCCTCGAAAAGCTCTACCGAGAATACGAAGAAGAAACGGTCCATGAATTACAGGCAGCAATAGATCGAGTTAATGAACAGAATGGGCTGAAGTACGTGTTTCAGGGGGCGCTTGATAAGATTGCACGACGGAACAAGTGAGCAGCGGATGGTATGTTCTCTTGCTAGAGTCAGATTCAATGCTTGACATAAATTCGCTGTTATTTGAACCCTATTCAATTCACATATGGGAACCTTTTATTTTCGGCCTAAGCTGCCACGCGCAGCTATTTACCTAGAACTATATGTCTATGTGCTCTATTACGCTCTCTGTATTATCTAGGGCGTATAGAGATAAACAAATAAACAAATACGAGGATAGTCAAAACAACACAGTGGAAATAAATAAATGCATAGGATATTATCTAAATGTAACGAGCTCTTCTTACACTATCCCATATACATTATGGATTAAGTGACAAATAGTATGCCTGTGTTCTCTACAAATCTCTCAATATGCTTGCCCATTTGTCGCAATTTTACCCGCCTGAATGTTCCTGGCGAGTGCCAAGATGGCGGTAGTTTATGAGAACCAGCAGACCAGCTCCCCACAACGCAGAGCGATGCTGTTACATGATGGATATTAGTTGAGATAGGTGTGGATTCTAACTTTTATTCCCGGGTTATCCTCACCACGGAGTAGCATGTGGTACGAGAGTAGTGAAGGAAACAGCGCCAAAGTAGGTATTGATGAGAATAGTTGCGCGAAAGTAGCGCAGGTTGACCATTCAGTCGCTCTGACTCTGCAGAATAATGAGCAAGGGACACTTAGACAAAGCCTATTTCATGTTGACCATGCTGAGACGAATAGTTTGCAAATTCTTGTTCCCCTGATATGCATAACCAATACATCTCCGCCCTGTTATAACAGTAGATGTGGAACAAATCGGTCTTGCATAATTATAATATTCCGCAATGGTTGTTCGCTAGCCTGCAGTAGGTGAGCATCCCTTTCCGATTAAACAAACAGCCATTAAATTCGTCGATAACGAACGGAAAGAGTTCGTGAAGCAAGTTAGCGGGTGCTCTTATAATCTATGTCATAGCCTGCGACTTCTCAACTTAGGACGGCGTTTTGCATGTCCTAGTCACTGATTGGTCAGTGAAAAGTATAGGTACCCACCATCTCGGTGCTACCTAAAACATCTTTATGCATAGGATAATATAGGCGCCTCCTTTTCTTCACCGGCTCTAGGGGCTAATTATCCCGTCCATAAAGGCGAGAGCTAGATATTATTCGCGTATTTTCTGGCATGGAGTAGCACCATTCAGGGAGTCCAACACCATAACCTGTTCTAAATTGTTTGGTTGATACAACGCTGTGATTCCAGGGACTCCTTACGACAATGGGCGTATTTTTACTAAGGTGCTTTCCATTGCCGAAAGAATTTTTTGGCTTCGATTCCCAGTATTCTATGAGCGCGTCAGCAAGTTTCTTGTCTAAGTACAAGTATCTTATGATCCAATTTTCTACGTCAGCGTCTTGAAAAAGATCTTGCTTGATACACGTCATTCGACTCATAGATCTATGACAAGTAGAATCACCGCTCTAGTCACAAACCGCTGATAAAAGTCATCAGCGCCATGATAAATCATACCTTGGAGACTTGGTCTAGCGCCCTAATCACCGACACGTTATATATTCACTACCTACTCCCTTAAGGATAGACCTAGCTATTCGATCTTGAGTGAACGGCCCTGACTGCAGAAGCCGATTATGCCCTCTGCTTCCTTATTATTAATATTACCCATTATCTCTATGTCTACCCTTACCGGACAACTGTTTCTTTGCATCCTAGCCTTCTTGACACTCTTAATTTTGCTTGCACTGCTGGCAGCGTTGGAAACCAGTGAACCAGATGAATACCTCGCTAAGGTAGCAATGGGAAGGAGGCACAGGCCACAACGTAGTGCGCCTTCTAAAGGTTCAGATAGAGCGGGATAGCGCAGATATCCCGGTCAGTCAGCGTCTTTCATTTGGAACCAAGCTTTGTGGCTCCACCTATACAGAAGGACTTATATCTACCAGGTTGCTCATCTGGACTCCGAACTTCGGTTATCCTTCTTGTCTCCTGAATGCATGTGCATCGCAATAAGGATTACACGGCCCCCGCAGTGACTCAATCTCGCGGGAGCTCCAATAAGCCTATAACTTCGGAATGCATTGGGATTGATACAAGGCAAGAACATCCATGCACGCTATCTACACAGACAAGGTGGCTTGGGACGGAGGATTGAATGATACATACAACAAATTATAGTTTTCCAGCAAATATCTGCGCAAGTCTCTTTATGAGAGCAAGGATTGTGACTTGGGCCCTTTATCAAAGTAATAAAGAAAATTCAAATTGGACTATCGCACAAGAGAATTGCCAATCTTTCATTCATTGAAATGGGCTCAAAGTGTTATAAGCGGTGAGCTAACGTGCTAGATGGACCAGATAGTAGGAAAAGAGATAATAAGGTGAATAACTGCGGCAGGGAGATCTATGAGATAGATACACAGCTGTTCGCTGGTCTCTTGTAGGGGTGAGAGACCAGCGGCAGGTTTTAACGTGGCGGGTAGCCACATGACATGCCTGCGGTTAACTAAACATCACCCGCAGTGCCTAAGGGTCTAACAAAAAGTGAGCGAAATTGCTTGTCTAATACTTTGCCAGCATTTCGCTTCAACCACCTCCACACATCTAGACGTAACTAGTCACCTTATCCCCTAAGCATTCGCACGAATATGCTTCCGTGAGAAGTATAAAATCTGCTAAAGACTATATTCCCAGGCTAGATTGCCTGCATTCAGCCCTTAATCCTCTAGTCTGTTGTATTGAACACCTTTCTTCCATGGAGCCCAGGAAGATGTAATTATCTACGCGGGTATTGAAGGTGGTGGTCCCGTCACTTTCGATGCGCTATCTTCGAAAGTTTCTTAACGAATTTAGGTCTATGTATAGGAGCATAGCCTGTATTTAAAGCTTCAATCATGCAGCTTGTAGTATGCCTGTATTACTTGGCCTAAGCCATGTCCTCAATACACTATCTGAAGGTGAACTCGATCTACAGCCGCTGGATATATGAATTTTCTATGCTTCCCCGTATGTGGGGCCAATATATTCTGGCTCTTTTCCTCTTTCTGAAACAATACCGGTCTTAGTGGCCTACGCTTAGTTGTATAGAACGCTCCTTCCACGAGATTTGAGACCAGCTAGCATAGATGTAAGTTTTATATTTCAAAGCCTACGTAGGGCTTAAGATATCTTTGCGGTCACTTTCGGTAAAGTCGTGGCTATATATTCCATGTTCTGAACATTGCCCGCTCGGATGAAGATTAGGGACAGATCAAACAAGATAGACCTTGTTTACCAACCACGCGAAGGTACAGAGGGGTTCCAATTAGAATTGTATAATAACGTTTTCAACCATCGAGCCGCGCCCTTTCCACCAAAACTCCTACTTTCTTCATTCACCGCGTCTATTCTCATCACTCATCACCCTAAATCAATATGCCTCTTTCTAAAGAATCGCGTAATCAGATAGCCATTTTAGCCTATCAAAAAGGGCAAGTTAAATTAATTAAACGCGCCGTGGCCCTGTTCGCAGTTCCTAAAAGCACCCCACCCGACCAGCTTCATAAAATTAAACCGCGATCGGAAACACAAGCTAATAGTTATGAACTAACCGAATTCAAAGAGAAAGTGCTTTTAAACTAACTACTAGATATAGATACGCGAGGATTTCTAATTAGGCCTAAATATCTATATAGAATTACCTAAATACTGCTTTATAAACGTTTTAAAGTCTCGACTGCAGCTCTCGGAATTAACTAATATTATAAATCTGTGTCAAACCCTGGTATCCGTCTAAGCTGCGTGTAACCTGCTAGTATTATAGTTTAAGCACGAGGGTAACTAAAATCCACTAATCTAAAAAGTAATTAATACTTATTCTAAGAGCAGTACAACTTCTATAAATAATAATAAGACTTTTAAGAACTAATATAATAACTCTAAGATCTAAAGCAGTAAAGATAGAAGTAAGGCTAAGAAAATATATATATCTACTTATAATAAAATATTAATAAATTATACTAGTAAAGATAATATTATAATTATTAATAATAGTTATATTAAACGCGAAGAATTAATTTAAATATATAGTAATAAGTATTTTTTTATTCTTTAATTCTATAGTATAGTATACTAGTAGTAGATATTATAGTAGATAAATAGTAGATATTATTAGTTAGATCTACTATTTAATTAATTTCTAATATATTATAGATTCTAATTAGCAGATAAATAGTTTCTAGAAAATTAAGTCTATAGAGATATATACGTACTTAATTTCTATATAGTCTTTTTTAATTAGATTTAATATTTAGATTGTAATTACTAAGCCGCAGGCTAAATAACAGATAAATTATAGATATCTTTTTGTTGCAAGGTTTAGTTAGTTACTATTATCTAGTAGTTTTGCCTAGCGTAGCCGCCCTTACGTAACTAACCCCTAGTGGTGCCGTAACAGACTATTCTATAGACTTCGAATCTTTCGATCTAGCTAATAAATATTCTGCGAAAGTTTAAAAAGCAGAGGAAATTAAATCTTTAACTAGTAGTGGTATAGATATATATAATTAAAAAATAAGCTTAAAGAGAATATGCTTTAGATTAAGCAGTTTAAGCTCTACTTCTCTAAACCTACTACAGATATTAGATAAAGTAAAGAATTCCTTATGTGTATCTAGATATAACAATAGAAAATCTTTACTATAAATATAATTGTTACTGATATCTATACAGTCTCTAAGAAGCTTTCTATACATCTCTTTAAATAGGCTAAAAACACTAATAATAAGTAGTTAAAGAAGATATAAAGTATAGGAAGGCATACAGAGATATATAATTTTATTTTACTTATAGAAGTTATTAAATTTAGTAGTTAAATAGCTACTATAGCTGTCGAGAATAAGTAAGCGCTTTACACTAGTTATATAGCGCTTAAAAAGCGGTTTAAAGATATTGTTTAGCTAAAGTAGGCCTATTTCATCGGTTATCCAGCTATTCTAACTAGTAGAAATCTACTAGTTGCGAGATAGCTTAGGTTCTTAAAACTAGGCAGTTTATTAATAGCTTATTTTTAATATAATGCCTAGCAGTAGATATATATCTTTTAATTTAATTACTTTAATAATTATAACTTATTTTTAATTGCCTTAAATAACTCTGCCTAGTCGCTTATTATATTTAACTATAGTAATTACTTTAGAAATAGAGCAGAGTTCTATTACAAAGCTATTTCGTTAAAATTTTAGATATTATCTTTATATATACTGTGTTCTTAAATAGCAGTTTATACAGTTTTAAACTAAGGCTTTATAATTTTTAGATCTTCCTATTTTAGGCGTTAATATATTATTTATCTTGTGTATCACGTACAAAGCTCTAGATATTATTTAACAGACTGTTACGGCACCACTAGAGGTTAATTACATGAGGGCGGCTACGCTAGGCAAAACCACTAGGCGATAGCAACTAACCGAACCCTACAACAAAAAAATATCTATAACTTATCTATTACTTAGCCTACGGTTTAGTAATTACAATCTAAATACTAAATCTAATTAGAAAAAACTATACAGGAATTAAGTACGTATATATCTCTATAGATTTAATTTTCTAGAAACTATCTATCTACTAATTAGAATCTATAGTATATTAGAAGTTAACTAAATAATAAATCTAATTAATAATATCTATTATTTATCTACTATAATATCTACTACTAGTATACTATACTATAAAATTAAAAAATAAAAAAATATTTATTACTATATACTTAGATTAGTTCTTTACATTTAATATAACTATTATTAATAACTATAGTATTGTTTTTACTAGTATAATTTATTAATACTTTATTATAAGTAGATATATATATCTCTTTAACTTTACTTTTATTTTTACTGTTTCGAATCTTAAGATTATTATATTAATTTTTAAGAATTTTATTGTTGTTTATAGGAGTTATACTGCTTCTAAAATAAATATTAATTACTCTTCGGATTAGTGGATTCTAGTTACTCTTATGCTTAAACTATAATACTAGCAGGTTATACATAGTTTAGATAGATACTAGAGTTTAATAAATTAAACGCTAGTTAGTACGAATTAGTTTAAGTAATATATCGACTATATTAAATAATAGTACCCTACGGATTTTGTAGGGTTCTAATAGAGGAATATCTCGACTGATATCTAATTACTAAGATATTATTAAATAATTATAATTCTATATTATATTGTTAGAAAATCGCCTTTTAGCTAAATTAGTAAAGGTTAAGTTACTTAAGCTATTTAATAGTATACAATATAAGCTTCGTATATTTATTATTTAATTAGACTTATATATTTATATAAATCATGAAAAATTAATAAATAAAGACGATAAAGTTTTCTTTGCTTTAACCTATTTATTAGGATCTACTTTTAATTAGTTCGAACTGTTTATCTAAGACTTTCGAGCTAATCTATCTAATAAGTAAAATAAGGATATTAAGGAAATCTTCGCGAACTTCGAGATCTTTAAGCAGAGACTTAAAGAAATCTTTAGAGATATTAACGCGAGACGAAACGCCGAATAGAAAATTATATAATTTTACTAAATTAGATTGGCAATATACTATATTTCTAAGTTTTAGAAGATAGTTATATATTTAGATTAGGATAACAATATATTTATTACTAAGTTTAAAGATAGGCTTAAGCTAAAAATCTAAGAAAAACTTATTTAGATAGAGAGGCTGGATAGTCTTAGTAAGATAATTAAATAGACTATTAAGATTGATAACTACTTATATAAGTTAAATCTTAGAAAGTATAGAAATTAAATTTAGCATAGCTAACGCAATTAACGGAGCGATAATTATTAAATAAATAATTAGAGGCTAGCGTAGCTACAAAGCTAAGAATATAATAATTTTTATAGGCTTAGATCTATAAAGCTTAATGTAATAAAGCTATAACGCGTATTTTAATAAAAACAGAAATAGCGAAAAAAAAAATAACTATATTATAATTATAGAAAATCTAAATATATATCTAAGGATTATTAATAAAAGAAAGAATAGCGCGAGTAACGCTAATAGCTAAGAGCTACTAAGAAATCTAGTGAAGTCTAAGAGACTGATAATTAGTAAGATATACTAGGAACACTGCCTAATACACCTAAAAAATACTCTACTTATAATAATAAAAAAAATACACAGCCTAGCTAGAGCGATATATTAAATAATAATATTAATATTAGAGCCGAATAGGATATATCTTAGCCTCTATCTATTAGCTATTACTAACACTAACAAAAGAAATTAATATAAAAACTAGTTTAAGAGAACTCGGAGGATAAATATTCTAATATTAATTAGAAATTTTTTAATCTACTTAACGAAGAGTACGATATTTAACTAGAAAGCTTTATATCTAGTAGAGAGAAAATCTAAGAGATATCTAAGATATCTCTACAAAATTTCTTACAGATATACTATAACGAATACTTTGCCGAAATCTTTATATAGATACAAGAACAGTATATAAGAGATTTTAACGGGTAAATTATTTAAGCAGTTAAATAAGATATTAGAACTAAATATACTTATTAGAATCTAGAGTACTAGGACGAGATTAAACTATAGAGTGTTTATTAAGCGAAATATAAATAATATAGCGAAATATATAGCAAGTATTATTAAAATAATATTAACTACTACGCTGTATTAATATTAGCCTTTAATACAAAGTTGAAGGGGCTATTCTATTACGTGTATAAATTCTTATAGTGTTTATATAAATATTATCGAGTATATCCGGAATATTAAGATATTCTCTAAGTAATATACTATAATAATATATATGAATAGCACTACGCTATAAAAGCTACAGCGAAATTTAAGCTAATTTTACTACTTATCGTTCTTAAAAATAGATATAAATATCTATGCTAGAAACCTAGCTGCTCTTATATTAGATATCTAAAATATCTATAATACAACGTAATAAGTTAGATTACCTACTATAATAATAACTGTCTAATCTACTACTGTACAAAACTAGAAAACAAAAAAATACTAGTATTTATAGAATAGATAGATATATCTAACTAAGATTATTATATTTTACTAGTGTTAATACAGAATAAGTTTTATTTAAAAATACAAGCTATAGTTACCTAATAATTAGCTAAAGTAATAATTAACTCTAGCGCAGTAGAAAACTTTATATATCTAATATTTTTTAGACGCTTAGGAATTACAGGAGTTCTTAAGGCGAAGTCTATATTAATTAAAGAATTTTTTAGCGAAGACTTAGAGAGATCTATTAAAATTAAATTAGGACTTTTTACTATAGCTATACAAAGATACTTTAAATAAATAAGCTTTAACATATTTCTAGTAGGGAAATATAATATTGTGCTAGGAATTCCTTAGCTTAGGAAGTATAATCTAGTTATTAATTAATAGAAGAAATAATTAATATTTTACTGTAAATATCTAAAAAAACTAAGTATTAGAGATACTAGGACTGTATAACCTATCTATAAAGAAAAATTTAAAGACAAGATTAAGCGACTACAAGGTAGGTCGAATTAAATAATTAAAATAATTATCGTAGCCGCAACTATCGCTAAGAAGAAATAGTTAATAAGCTTATTAGAATAGGTATCTATAAACAGTAATAATTACGTAGTAATTAGTAATATTAAAGAAATATCCGAGAGTTCTTAGAATAAGAGATTTTGCTTACAGAAGCAGCAAGTAAGTATCTCGGATAATAGTAGGTTTTAGAAACAGCTAGCCGCGACTTAGAAACTAACTAAAATTCTCTAAAAGTATAAACAATTTTAGAATTTATTTAAATAGCCTAAATACTTTAAACTACCGGAGTATAGTCTATATAACTATACTATACTGTTTAAACTAGAAATAGAACTATTATATCGTAAAATATACTTTATATCGGAAAAAAAGTCTAGAATATTTAAAAAATACATCGACGAAAATTTTAAGAAAGAAATAATTTAACTATTAAGATTATTGGTAGGACACGAAGTCTTATTTATATTTAAAAAAAAGGGAGAGTTATAATTGTATGTAGATTACCGACTATTTAATAATATTATTATTAAGAATCGATATTTTTTATCTTTAATTAGTAAGATCTAAGATTAAATTCGAGAAGCTAAATAATTTACTAAACTTAATATTATTAATATATATAATAGACTTTGAATTATAGTTAGAAAAGAATAGAAAATAGTATTTAGAACGAAATATAGCTACTATAAATATATAATTATGTTATTTAGCCTTACTAACGCACTAGCATTATTTTAGCAATTTATTAACAAAGTATTAGGCGAATATTTTAACGATTTTATTATTATTTATTTAGATAATATTCTGATTTTTTTAAAGACTATTAAAGAATACGTTAGATATATTAAATTAATATTTTAAAAGCTTTAAATTACTAAAATATAGTTTAAGCTAAAAAAATATAAGTTTTATATCTAAGAGACTAAGTTTTTAAGGCACTAGATTATGTAAAAAAAAGTATAAACTAAAAGAACTAAGATTTAAACTATTAGAGATTAGCTATAACTAAAGAACTTTAAGAAACTTTAATAGTTTACTAGATTTATAAACTATTACCGACGATTTATAGATAAATACGCTAATATTATAATATTACTATTTAGATTACTTAAGAAAAGCAGAGACTTCTCTTAGGGTAAAGAATAATAGAAAATATTCGAAAAAATTAAGGATTAGTTTACTATATTACTAATTCTAGTACAGTATAACCCGTAAAAAATTACTATTATTAAAATCGATGTATTAGACTATGTAATTAGCATGCAGATAATATAGTTAAGTAAAGATGGGAAACCTTAACTAATTATATTCTACTTAAGAAAGCTTATACTAGCTAAACTAAATTATGATATCTATAATAAAGAATTGCTAGCTATAGTAGTAGTATTTAAAGTCTAGAGAGTCTATTTGGAAGGAGCTTAGTAAATAATTATTATTAAAATAGACTATAAGAATCTAACTTATTTTATAATAACTAAAGAGTTAATAAGAAAATAGACTAGATAGTTAGAAGTACTTTCGTAGTACGATTTTAAGATTATTTACTATAAAGAAACTGAAAACAGCTAAGCAGATATATTAAGTAGATAATTAGATTATAAGATTACAGAAAAAATAATTAAATTAGCTATTCTGAGAAAGATAGAGGATAGATCTATTATTTATAATAAATAGACGCTCATAGTAACGATCTATATTAAAAATAATTTAATTATAAAAATTATTAAAGAAATAAAATCGGATTAATAGATTTAAGAGATACTTAAATATTTAGATAGCAAAAGATTTATATTTAATAAAAATAGTATAGTCTATTTTTACAGATTAATTTATGTATTTAAAATACTATAAAATAAAATTATTTAGATATATTATAATATTCTACTTTAGAGATACTTCGGTACTAAAAAAGTTATAGAATAAATCTTAAAAAACTATTATTTTCTAAATATACGACAACGAATCAAGAAATATATTAAATAATACGATATATATATCTAAGATAAGCTTTTAAAATACTAACTATATAGATTTATATAGTTACTAGATATATTAATAAGACTATAGTAATAGATTATTATTAACTTTATTGGATTTTTACTACTATCTAAAAGATATAATTTAATTATAGTTATTACTAACAGACTAACTAAGTATATCTACTTTAAACTAATATAAACTACTATAGACGCACCGGAACTAGTATAGATTTTCTTTAAGATAATTATTATTAACTATAGAATGCTAACGTATATTATATTAGATAAAAATAAGTTATTTATCTTAAAGTTTTAGACCACACTAACGAACCTTATAGAAATTAACTAATATTTAACTACAGCGTATTACCCGTAAGTAAATAAATAAATAGAATAGATAAACTAGATATTAGAATAATATCTATACTACTATGTTAACTACTAACAAGATAACTAGACTAACTTTTTATTATTAATATAATTTGTATATAATAATGCTTGCTACGTAACTACTAAAGAATTACTATTTTTCGCGAACTATAGGTTTAATTCTATAGCTTTTAGCGAACTACGCGTGGTTAAATCTATTATTAAATAAGTATACGACTTAATTGGAATACTCGTATACTTATATACCTAACTTTTCTAAGATATTAATTTTATAAATCTACAAAGTAAGATTTACTATAATAAATAATATAGAAAGAAGCTAGACTTTAAAAAAGAGGAAAAAGTGTATCTGCTCTACAGAAATATTAAAACTAAATAACTAAGCTAAAAACTTAATTACTAAAAATTAGGGCTATTTAAAATTGATAAGAAAACCGGACTAGTAAATTATTAACTTAAACTATTAGTAATTATACAAAAAATATATCCTATATTTTATATATTACTATTAGAACTAGTACTAGAAAACGCTAAAATCGCTAAGAACGTTAAGATTAAAGAGAAAACTAAACAAAAATATAAGGTCGAAAAAATCTTAGAATATAAAAGGATTAACGGAAAACTATACTATCTAATTAAATAGATTAGATACGATATTTCAGAAAATATATAGAAATTTATTAAGTATCTAACAGACTGCTGCTGACTAGTTTAATAGTTTTACTAAGAACTAAAGGATTAAAAGCTTTTTAGAAGAAAAAAGATAGACAACTAATCTCCTTTACTATCTAAATAAAATTTAGAGAATTATCGGACGAAGCGGCTAGCTAGATAAATTCTATAGAAAACTAGATCTTACTATTATTTTTATCTAAAATACGCAGCAGTTCAGTATTATACTCTAATATTTTAAAATTCTTTTGCTTTAAGAAAGCTATTTATTTTTATAATTTTTGTTAACGCGATATTATCTCTTAATACTATCTTTATTTTTCTATTATTTTTTTATATAACTTAGCTAAATAATTCTAGAGCTAATTTAATTTAGGCTCTAATAAATCTAACTCAGTATTATTCTTTTTAATTTTAGATAATAATTTATCTTCGGTTTATTAGAGGAGTAACTACTTAGCTTTAGTATAAAAGTTATAACGATAAGTACGATTTTACTAGATATATAATATATACTTCGAATATTTCTAAGAATAATCTATAATATACTTCTTACTAATAGAAAGACAATATTTGCACGAGACGAAAAAGATAAAATTATTTTTTAAAATATTCTTGCGCTGCTTAGATTAAACAGTAATTTAATCTTAATCGGAATGAGATACCTTAGAAATACTCTTTAATATATGATTAGCGCGATGTTTCGGTATAACAGAGCAGTATTAGGAAAATAAGAATAGATAATTAGTAAGCACTTATCTAAGGGACTGATTAGTCTTTATATTTTTAGGAGACGAAAGCTTGGAAGAGGGGGAGTGGTGTTACAGTACTATTAGAGGTTAGTTACGTGAGGGCGGTTACGCTAGGTAAAATTATTAGGCGATAATAACTAACTAAACCCTGCAATAAAGAGATATCTGTAATTTATCTGTTATTTAGCCCGCGGCTTAGTAATTACAATTTAAATACTAAATTTAATTAAGAAAAACTATATAGAAATTAAATATATATATATCTTTACAGACTTAATTTTTTAAGAATTATTTATCCGCTAATTAGAATCTATAGTATATTAGAAATTAATTAAATAATAGATTTAATCGATAATATCTACTATCTATCTATTATAATATCTACTACTAGTATATTATACTATAAAATTAAAGAATAAAAGAATATTTATTACTATATATTTAGATTAGTTCTTCGCGTTTAATATAACTATTATTAATAATTATAGTATTATCTTTGCTAGTATAATTTATTAATATTTTATTATAAGTAGATATATATATTTCCTTAGCCTTATTTCTATCTTTACTGCTTTAAATCTTAGGGTTATTATATTAGTCCTTAAGAACTCTATTGTTGTTTACAGAAGTTGTACCACTTCTAGAATAAGTATTAATTACTCTTCGGACTAGTGGATTCTAGTCACCCTTGTGCTTAAACTATAATACTAGCAGGTTACACGCAGCTTAGACGGATACCAGGGTTTGACATAGTCTTAATAAAAAATAGCAGCTTTCTAGTAGTTCTATTATTAATATTTAATATTTTAAATAAGCAGTATAAATAGTAATATAAATCTGACTACTTTTAGAATAAGAAATTAGGGCCATACGTCCTAAAAATAGGCGATAACGTAAAAGGAAGGTAAGAAAGCTTAGTAAAATAGGTAATAACCGCCTTCTTAATGTACAGGAAGGTGAAAATCGCGTTCAGCAGCTTGATACGCAGCCTAATGAGCAACCTAAGGAATCTACTGCAATGCCTCGTCGACGAGCTCAACAGCGCTGTAGTGGTTGTGGGGATAGTTGGACATACGATTCGAAATTTCGCCCCCTTCCGCAGGGCCAGGCGGACTCGTCATGTTGCTTCCTTCGTCCGTAACGTATGGGTCATGATTGGTGGTTCCCTGTTGCTTCAAACCCTTCTGTTCACGCCCTCCCACGACCGTTGCTCAGTGTCGCTGGGTTGAAGCTCATGCTCCCTCCCCTTATTCCTCTGTCGATCCCTGTATAGTCTGCGTAATCATTTGCTAGTCCGATCCAATCTCCAGGTGCCTTTGCATCATGTCTAACTGGAAAGTGCCAGGCGGTTCCAACTCCAGGGACGATCCGGCCCCCAAGGGGGGACGGGATCCTTGCGAGAAACAAGCGGATTGGCTCCGTATGCTTTCCCTGTTTTATGTATGACCGAATTAAAAACTGATAGAACCTGATGACACCGAAAGGCATTATTTCTTCCGTCAACCCTGCTTTCGAAGACCACTGCGGCTTAGCTTTCACCCAGCTATACAATATCATTGTGAAACATATCTTGGAATAACTCGCATCTTTTTCAATTTCCCACCAGACCAGATTCCACCCTTGATCTCTACTCTGCACCGGCCCGCACTGTGGTGCTTATAAACCTCGACTACTCCCGACTGTCCAGTGCGTATCCCAACCATCGCTCGCACTTCAACATGAGTACGCTTTCCACTGAGGAAATGGAGCGATTCCAGAAGCTGTCCATTGAGATTGAACCGGACACTCAGATGAGCGCCTCGACCTGAGCTGCTGCAGGACATCCTACTGACGCCATGGCAGGGACCACTCGTGTCAGCCAAACAACCAACCAACGCCATTGCCATGGAGTACTCGGGAACAGAGCCCACCTTTATCCCGAAAACCAGCGTACGTATGCATCAACGGAGGTAGCTCATATATCCCCGCTAACATTTATTGTTGTCAGCAGAAGCTGGTTAGATTGTAGAGGCTACTATAAGGCATTCGCTGCACATCCCTAATCTAAGTTTAAAAGCTATTCACGCTAGCGAGGATATCGTGGTGGTAAAAAAAATATTGCAGACATGTTGGGAACGTAGTACGTGCAGTATTTCCACTGATAAGTTCGACGAGTTGGACTCGTCTAGTAAATACATACGCTCTACATCATCAATAAAAACTGAACTATCCGAAGTTCTGACGAGTTCCACAGTCAACGATTAGACACTGGACTTTTCAGAGCTTTGAATCACAGTGTTTACCAGGCCCCAACAGAGACTTTCTCTCGCCAGTTTCTGCTACATCCGCTTTCATCGGTTAAACCTAGCTAGAGAAGATGGCGGAGAATAAGCAATTACAAGCTATTATTCCATAGCAGGAATACGGAAATGTAGGGAGTGGAGAGTAATAAATCAGGAAAGCCTATTAAAATATATCAGTATAACAAAGACTGATAGTTGTTAAAGTAACTGACTTTTCGGACAGGTAAGAGACTGGGAATTCAAGTTGCGCTCTCTACAGTACGTCTCGTAAATGGAGGAAAGGATATGCCTTATGCATAGCATATTAGTAATCCTTCAATCAAACCTCTCTTTAAAAAGTCAATGAGCAAGCACTCTGTGGGTGCATATATAGAGCCCCCCGCGAACGTTGGGTCTTCCTTCTGACCTACTCGCTCTTATAATACTAAAAGAAGCTCAGAAGGCTCGGCCGATCATCATCCTCACCTAGATATATCTTCTCCAGATCGGGACTTAGAGGCCCAGGACGGGAGTGGGGAGCCCGCAGCTTATAAGCAGCTACAAGACCTGCGAGACAACACGACAAGATTGCTGGAGCGCCTGGAACAGGCCAAGGCAATGATTAAGAATAGGCCGACACTGAGTCTCAGACAGCTAATAGTCCAAGATACGTAGACGATGATTAAGATGCACTAACGGCTGCTGCCAAGCTAAGTCCCGGGGAGACGATTTCTGACGGCGGTTGTATGTATAATACGCTCGAAATTGATCGGCTAATTTATTATAACTATAAGTAGTTCGACGGCGAAAACCGATTAGCACAGTTAGACGCCGCCTAGCTGCTTTACCGGCTCAGAGTGCAATAGCTACGGCAGTCTTCAAGCAGATGTATGTAGATCAAGTAACATTAGAAGCAGGCAACAGGGAGTAAATAAGTGGAGACAATCACATTGTCTATAAACAGTTGAGATATGTGGTAAGAGCCTTAAGGTGGTGGATAACTGCTACAGGCACCTTCATCAGCGGTTGAAGCACCCACAGGTCTGGAAAGCGACACCAATTCAGTTGTGTCTAGTCTATCCCAACTAAACACGGTACCCTTGAAATGTTCCATCACAGTTTCTGACTCGACTCTTAATATATATGTCACTAGCTGCACGAGCATTATTACTATTAAAAAGGGATTATAGGGGACGCCTTTCTTATTAAGTAACTTCAACAGATTTTAACGGAAGAGATCTAACAAGCTTGTTAATATAACAGATAGATATAGTTCTCTATTAGCGAAATATTCCTGTTTTTATACGCTTAACAGTATTAAATATCGAATTTTAAAGCTGCTTTTTTTTTGTAGTAAAGAACATTCTTTACTAAGTTAAGATTAGAGCAAAATAGAGAATACTGGATTACTTATAACCCAGCCTTTTCAGCGCATTGTAAAAAAAAGCTTTTTTTCTAGGGATTCTCAGTCGCTAAACAGGCCTTATTAGTAAATAAATAGCGTTTCTGATAGGGGCCGTGCTCCCTTGCAGATCCATTCGTCGACTACGCAGACCCGGACGTCGTCAGCAAGATCTGCGCCGCTCTGGCGAAATACACCTCCCGCCCCTGGCGCGCGTGCTGGACGCAGTTGTCGCCCGCAACCCGCCCCCTTCCTCGACGACCCTCTGCGAAGCATGCGTCGATCCCAGCACCGAAAACGCGCTGTTCACCTCGCCCGTCCCCGCGACAAAGGAGGCAACACGACCCTGGACTCGCACCTTTGCCTGCCGCAATGTGGCCGTCGACTTCACCCTGCCGGAGGGGACGGTGCTTCGACACGCCCCGGATCAACAGATGCAAGACCGCATCGACCGCGCGACCCGCTGGGCCATCGCCGCGTACGGCACGGAATATAGGATGCCCAATGTGGCGGTAGTGCAGGGTGGCGAGGCGGGCATACGTGCCATGCGCGATGCCGTGGCTGGGAAGGCTAGTAAGCAGAAGTTTGTCATCCAGCATCCGATTTAGACTATATAGATATTGTAAGTTATATCATAAATATGGTAATATCTAATTCTTCTTTATTATTAGTAATTATAAATTATGATATCTAATTCAATAAAATTCCTAATAAGGAGTCTGAGAAGGTATAAAGAAAATTTTGAGCTTTAGACATTTTCCCGACGAGAGCTATTTGTGTAAGAGATTAACTTGGATGTCGTACTTCCTCATCTTGTAGAACAGCTTCAAGCTCAGACAGAACTGTACCGGCAGCTATAATTGACTTATAAGAAATCGCGCGGTATTAGCAGCAAAAATTCGCGTCTAACTCAATTTCCTATATACATAAGCAAATGTCCCAATCGGAAAAAGCCACGCTGATCACAGATGGGACAAAGGTTGAGAAGGTGATCAAGTCTGCCGTCTATTATGATTGAACTTGTTTGCGGTATGCATTCTTCCGCTGGCGGTAACCATGCCCCCATATATATACAACCACCGCCACTGGGCTAAACAGAACCCAAATAAAGGCAATCATCATTCCAAACCACCCAATCCCAATAACATTGATCAACGGAACAGCTCCGGCTACGGCACCTGCCCCGGCCAAGCATCGAAATAGATTTCTTGCCGTGTTGACGGTAGCTGGTCGATGGGCGTGCAAGTCAATCAGTAAGGTGGACAATACACTCGATACCCCGGCAACCAAATTGGACACAAAGAAGAGCATAATAAGGGGCCCAGCGAGGTTAGTTTTAAAATTCATTACCCATCCGTAACCCGCGATCACTATAGACGCGCAGTATGTCAATGGTATGGCGATTTGTAACCGTGCCTTCTCAACTGGTATCAAATCTAGCGGCGCCTGACGGTTTTCAACAATATCCACTCCCTGCTTTTTTGCAAAGCGTCGAAAGTTCCAGTCGACGAGTGTTCCGATTGTCCATCGGGATGAGAGACTTCCTATTCCGTACGGGATATAGCACAATCCAACTTGCAACGCATTGAAGTTATACTTTTGCTCCAGTTGGGATGGAAGAGTGCTCAGCACAGCCGTGTATCCGCAGTATAGCAGAGTTGTGGAAAATATAATGAGGGCAGTTTCTCGCTCCATTGCCACTTTGATGGTGTCCAAAGGGGTTGGCCGTCGAGTTGGAGCTGGCCGCTTCCCGGTTTCAGGGTGGTTTTCATGTTCGCTGCCATCTGCCTTGCGACGAAAACATTGAATGAGAGGGATGTTCCAACGGGGAGGTGGAACGGACCCATTTCCCACCACAGCACGACAGGTCTCTGGTACAAAGACCAGCATCAAGGTTGCCATAATTCCCGCAAAAATTGCAAGGAACCAGAAGGTGCTACGCCAGTCCAGAAACTGCGTCAGAATACCACCTATGATAGGTCCAACAGCCGGACCAACTGTCACACCCAGCGTCGAATATATCATGTACCGTCCGCGTTCGGCTCGTGGTACCAAGTCCGCTGCCACAGAAGTACAGATAATTGAAGCCGTACTACTGCCAAAGCTTTGCAAACACCGGAGGGTCATCAGGGCAGGGTAGCTGGTTTGTAGAGCTAGACCAATATTCACAGCCAGATAGACAAGGAGAGAGGCGATCGATGTTGCCCGACGACCATAAGTATCTGACAAACTAGCCACGAAAAAGGGGCCTAGACCTTGCACAACCTATGAAACCAGCGGTTAGGCTCAAGGTCTAAATAGATTGGCACGTCACTAGTAGCCTACCATGAAGGCTGTGATAGTTAAATTGATGTCTGATGAGGAGACATGGAGCTCGCGTGCCATTTCATTAAGAGCCGGATAATAGATATTTGCCGAGACTGGTGACACAAATGTCACCAGGGATGTGATTGTGATGGTCCATTTTTTGTGTCGCTCTGAGAGAATAGTAAAGGGGGAGGATTGCTCATCCTTGTCCATTGTAGTCCGAAAAGTCTTGAAGAACCATGATATCTGAACTTGTCTGTCCCCTTTTAAAATCTTACGTGGACAAGGCACACGATCTTTTTCCCTAATTAACATGATCTGTTCCCTTATCCACTCTGTTGTCGATCTGGTACCCACTTTGACATCATGATCACCCTTATGAACTATTCCATAAATCATCGGCGGGGGCTCTATCTCAAAGGTACGGAGTAAGCCCGAACCAATTCGCTGGTAAATCGTCCCAGAAAATTTCTTCAATTGTATGTTCCAACTACATAGAGGCTTCCAGTAATCAGTAACTCCGCTCTATGCCTCTTCTGCTCACGAACACCAAGTAATACTTTCTGCTGTGGAGTGGATTCCCTTCACTCCCCATTTGCAACACGGTCCCAGCAACCTTGGTAAATGAGGGCAAATTCTCCCTATACATGCTACCTCAGCTGAATTGAGACAAACAAGCTGGAACTGCAAATACGAATATAGTGGGGTTGTTGGGGAGATCTTGTATAGCGACTATTTGACCCACAATTTGATTTGGCGGGATCGGCTTTTCCAATAATCTAGTATAGGAGCCCCATTAGGAGCTCTCCAGGAGCTGGCTAAGCAGGCCCACTCTTCCAATCAGCGAAAGGTTTTGACATAGTTCTTTTTTACTCTCCACTCTGCTCCACTTTCACAAGGGTCGTCCCTGGCACTGGGTACCAAAAATGACCCCATAGTTTGCCTGCAGTTCGTCATGATCTACTGCTGAGATGCAAGATCTGACCGGAGTGACCTAATGGAACCTCAAATAGGAATAAGCCACTGGCCGAACCTGAAGACTTATAAATATTTGGTATAAACTCTTGTAATGCATGCTTGCAATTGCCATAATACAACACCTAAAGAAACCCTCCTTAATCCTCCAAAAGCGGAGCCTCCCCGTTCCTCGCTATTGCTCGCTACCGCCTTCCTGTCCTTCCCATCGGTCTTTCGGAGTACATCGCGAAAGAATTCCCCACCCTCTCGGTTTAATTGTCAGTTGGTTAGCAAAGGGCGGGAAACAGTGCGGTGAAGGGAGTGGCGTTCGCGAAGGCCCTCCTTGACAAAGATAGAACATTTTGACGCAACTAGATGCCACTGTATCCAGCAGCTGCTTCGGCATGCTTATTGTCTACATCCACGCGGCGGCAGTCGCTATGAGAACCAACTGTTAAGGTCACCTGATACAAGGCACAATCTATTTAGACACAACTATCCCCTGCTCTTCCCCAAGCAGGGCATTTTCACGTCGAAATCTAATATAATACCCATACTATTGGCCCGACTGACAGACAAAAGCACTATCGGCTCAAGACAGCATATGAGAGCGGTCGTTGTTCATGCTGAATTGAAACTAGATCTAAACGCTTCAACATTTTCCTCGCATTTCCTAATATGAAATGCCTCATGCAGACTTCCTTCCAACTCTAACAGGGGAAAGTACACTTGGTTGTAGCACCATCCCCTGAAATAGTAGCCCACTTGTCCTTTGTGCATCCATCCTCGTTAAAGTCGCGGTGTTCGGCGCTATAGTCAACGTATCCGTCAGATAAGTCCGCGTTGGTTGTGACACTATAGCACAGTTAATTTTTGCCCCGAGAGTTCGTTACGGGGTATGATGTTGTAATATTCCGAGGGTACCAAGCCACGTACCAAATCCTCCACTGAAGCTGAGAGTTGTAGCAGGAATCCCTAGTAACATGGTTACATTCCGTGTCTAGAGTGTCCATCCGGCCATCGCCATAGTCCAGCGTTGCGGTACAAGTGTAAGTGTTGTCGCCTCCAACGACGGGGTTCTATATCGGAGATGCATGGTTAGAGTTATTGGAAACAATTGTAAGAAGGTAGAGTAGGTATGCTTGTTCTCGAGGGGTTATACCTGGGTTCGGGTATAACCGAGCGATAAGGTGCAGTCTGCAAGCACACTAGGTGCAATGGCAACCAGGGCAGTGAGGAGCTGGATATGTTTGAAGGGGATCATTTTAGATGGGTGTCCGTTTAATAAGTCAGGAATCGAGGCCGCCTGCGTGACTACTTGTCTGATTGACTGAATGAAAGGGGATGTCGACGACAGCTTTATACCTCGTGCTGTGCACCTACAGAGTATACAATCCGGAGTTCGGGACGGCCCCCAGACAAGGCATACTCCATGATTCAGTCCGTGACGTAAGAATGCTGGGATCATCCACGAGTCAAATTCTGATATCTCATAACAAATGTTTCAGCCTTCTCAATTGACCATTGACCTTCACGAAATCCTGAACAGCGAAAAGCGCCTGGTGAGGCAGTGCCGATCGACATCTTAACCCCATTACCCAGGCGTGGGAAAGTAAACAATGCCCTAGTATAGGTAGTGTGTGTTGGTTTCTGTGGAGTACGTTGGGCGTACACTGGCGATCGGCCCCGTAGGTGGTACCTTATTGTAGGTCGAATTCGACTTTTCATTACTCCACCGCCATCGGCCTGTCGGACTTAGAGCCCAGAATACGACCGGTAACTACTAGGCTATACTATCAGTAGGCAGTTCTCGTCGTCCGTCCTCACAGAAACTCCTCATCGATGAGCTCATATCCGTCAGGACGTGAACCACTGTTCAAGATGTTAGCAAGCCGAATTGCCCTAGCTCCCCGCGTAGCCGGGCAAGGCTGATTCTGCCCACGGGGATCTGTGGGTGGGGGCAGTAATCCCCGGGAAGGGCCGCTATACTTTCCCCGGCAACAACCCGACAATCGCTGCGACATAAGTCACTCGACGGCTTACCTGGTTTCGACTTCCTAGCCACTACCTATATCAATCGATGATCCTAAGGAACAGTTCGGAGGGATTGGCGCAGAGGGCTGAGGCGATGTGCCCATGTACTGATGGCAAATGTAGTAAAGATCGGATGCATCAGTCCTGGAACATCAGACCAGGTATGCCAGACCGTGTACTCAATCTAGAACACCGGCCGAATCCCCATTGGTCACGACAGCCTCCACACGCGCGCATACCCCTCGCTGGACACATTGACAATACGCACGCTTCCCTTTTCGGCCATGTCTACTGTCTTCTGGAGCACCACGATGAGTAAGCAAAGCCTGAGGACAAGAACCCTACACACAGGTGAATGAAGACTTGACCCCTGCCTACACCGTTTAGCATCAGAAACAATATTCACACACACCAAAAGTCGCTAATACAACTCACTGAGCCAACATCATTGCCACATCCTTTACATTATTCAAATCGGCCAAGTCTAACACCAGATACCGCACATTTGCATCCGGGATACTTAAATAATTGAATATATATTTGTATTATATATACTGCACAAAACATAATTTATAATTTTACCATGACTCGGAGAGGATATCCCACTCCGCAGCCTTGAACTTCGAGGGTGACTGACTGGCAATATACACCGGGGCGCCATGTTTCGCAAGTTCGATGCTGGTGCCGAAGCCGCTGTCGGGGGGTTGAAGAAATGAGAAGCTCGTCCCTAGCTGGGCGAGAACATAATTAATCGACATAGGGGAAGTGACATACAGTCCTATGTGCCCACCCACCTGTTAGGATAGTAACTTTTCCGGCAAGGTTGGGGATGAAATCGTGCGAACTATTGCTCATTGCTAGACCTTGGCGCACAGTGGTTAGAAGGGTAGTGCTGCGGTGTGTCTAAATCATGTTACGGATTGCTCTGCCCTTTTATCCTATACAAATGCATCCGCAGATGCTTGCCTCGAAACCTGAATATAGATGCGCCACTCTTAGTCCTAGGGCAATGCACGCCAGGTTTTACTTATGGGCCCCCATATCAGTAAGGGAGGGCATGCATACAATCTCCTTGGTTGGTTGCTCAGTACAATGTTATGGATTGGTCCTGCCATGCTTGGGGCGAGCCTGATGTGGAATGAGTCTTCCTTGTTAGTAGGCTTACGGTATCCAAACGCAAGTAAATGCAACCATTAATTATGAGCAAGCTTTACTGTAGTTGATGGCTGGCATTCAATACGGGCTGCTTAGGACTAAGTTGGCTGTGTCTGAGCCGTCAGTCTCAAGCACGCACCCAGGTATAAATCTAAAGCCAAAGCAGAATTAGGGTAGAGTCGCTTTGTTTATTGCTGGTGTGCTTCACTATTGCGATGCTGGGAGTTATGCAGTCATAGACGGGAGCAACACCCCTTGCAGGAGTGTTCACCAATGTTGGTCATGTCCCCTAAGTTTTCGCACCTCAGCAACACTGCGCAAATGTATTAATCTTGGAGTGACCACCATATCTCTTGCAGAATATCTCGGGGTGGCAGGGGGATGTTACCATAAATGCATGTGCTTTTTGGGATTCAGAGGAAGGTGAAAAGTCGATACTATTTAACATATTAATTCTGCCAATCAACCTGATTCTATAGGGAACCCCTTGATTATATGATGCTCGACTGGGCATGAGCATCTGATGGACCCTCAGTGCACGACATGAACAGGTCAGGAACCAAGATCGAATGGCCATTCGGACCCCAAGCATTCCAGTCCAACGTCGGTGTATTTCGAGGATTGACGCGTAGCACCTAGTGTAAGCCAGCCATTGCGTTTTCTGTAAGTCTTTTTAGTTAAAACTAGAGTCCCAGTTAAATAAATGGTGCGGGTTCTTGGGTGGTCGAACCTCCTACTCCCTCCAACCGACCCCCCGCCCCCGGCCACCGCCCGCGTCGCACCGCCAGCCTTTGAAAGCCAAGTCAATATAACAAGCAGCGCTGTATGAAAGCTTGATCGAGTTGCATTCTCTGCTCCGAATTTCTTTACACTGTTCGACAGGTTCAAGGACCATAGTCCATTGACAAAGCGGCACACCTCCTCTTCCCAGCATAGGTAACCAGCAAGATGTCAAAACATGAAAGGGAACAAGAGAGGCCAATTCTCCTCCATCTAAGATGCTCCAAAATCTTTATTACATTTGTAGTTTCATTCGCAACGTTCACTGTAAGTTTGCAGAACCAGATGGAACTTTATTAGTTCAAGACACCACATTAAAATCAGCTATGGCAGGATATCTTGTTATATGGGCTTGTAAGTTCGCAATTTGCATTAGATTGTGGTTTATTGCGCAATTATGCTCATTGCATTAACAACATAACATAGATTGTTCCTGTGGCTCCTACAGCATTGCATGAGAGAGTTGGTTTATCCGAAGAAGATGGTGTGTGGTCCACCCTTCAAGACGCCTTGATATTTGGGTTTATTATCTGCTCGGCGCTAAACTATTCAATCCAAGAGCAAGAATGGACCTCGATCTTATTAGCTCTATACGCAGTGGCGCTGCTGGCTGCTTCTCGTGAGTGTGACCGTCCCTCACCGTCGACCAATCTCTTGGCAAACTTGCTCACTAGTCACCAAATGCAGCTATTTCCGGCTACTTAGCGGACCGCATAGAGAGTAGGCGCTGGCCTCTCATGATAGGGCTGATCGCCCTAGGTGCATCTACGGCGTTACTCTGCGCAGGCACTACTATTGGCCTCTGGGTCGCCGGTCGGTTGTTCCAAGGGATATCTGCAGCTGTTGTTTGGACAGTCGGACTAGCCCTACTAGTCGACACTATAGAAAAGGAGGCTCTTGGTGAGGCGATGGGATATGCAGCAATGGGCATCACACTTGGGACAATGGCAGGTCCCCTCCTTGGTGGCGTTATATACGAGCACGGAGGTTATTACGCTGTTTTTGGTCTCGCATTTGGTTTGATGGGCTTAGATATTTTCTTGAGGCTTGTCTTGATCGAGAAAAAAGACACCCTAAAGTGGCTTCACACTGAAGGCTTCTCTGGACGACCAGTGGGGATCTCATTGGTAAAGCAACCTACTGATGGGTGTCTGTCGGTTCATTTGTCAAGCAACAAATGCGATAGTGACCGCCCTGGCGATCATGACATGACAGCAGCCATAACAGCGCGAGATAACGCAATCTGTGATGCAAACCGGCAGTTGCAGCACAAGAGATGTTTTGGCGCTATTGCAGCCTTATTGGGTTCTAGTCGAATGCTTGTCACGCTGTGGGCTTACTTCATTGCGGCAGTTGTGTTGACATCCCTCGACAGCGTACTTCCACTTTTCGTCCAGGATACATTTGGCTGGAAACAGACAGCCCAAGGGCTGATATTCATTCCGGTAACGGTGCCTCACGTTCTGGATCCATTGTGCGGGTATATCAACGACAGATTTCCGCACGCTCGTCGCTTTATAGCCGGTGGAGCACTGCTCAGCATGGTTCCATCATGTGTGCTACTCCGACTGGTCACTGCTGATTCTATTAGCCAAAAAGTAGTGCTTTGTGCGCTACTTGCTTTAATAGGGCTCCTTCTTGCCTTCTTAATCCCGCTACTTTTTGCCGAGGTTTCATATATTGTCCAAGAGAAGGAAGAAGAATTACCAGGTGCATTTGGAAAAGGAGGGGCAATGGCACTTGCGTACGGTATTCTCAACTCAGCTTTTGCAGCCGGGTCGATAGTGGGGCCATTCCTGGCCGGCTTCATCCGAGAGAAGGCTGGCTGGAGCACAATGGCTTGGGTACTAGGTCTGCTAACAGGAGTGTCTTCTATTCCCGTTTTGATTTTTCTCGGCGGCTATATATGGAGGCCTACAGGACGGGCATGCTGAGAGTCAGTGATCAGTCTACTGAAGCATTAGGACAAGCTATCAAGACAAGTGGAGCATGGAGTCAGACCATGTGTTGAACAGGTAATATGACTGTTGCAAAACTCACGGCAAGCATGCTGGTCTGCTTCAATGTGAGTTGTGATTAAATCATGCAGTTGACTCCATCACTAACTCTCATGACACAGTATGTTCTAGTTAGAACTACTTCAACGCATATTGGAAGCTATCATGATATGTCAGCCAGTAGATACTGGAGGAACAACCCAGAATTAATATGTTGCGAAACTAAAATGTTGTACTTTCTGAGGAAAAGCAGATATGGGGCCAAATTAGTCATTTTTCGGCCCTAAAATCGGATAATATGGCAAATACAGCCCACATTAAGGTAGGTTTGTCTTCATATCCGGATGAGACAAGCAAGAACGGGGAAGAAACCGGAGGACCTAGGGTGTATCCAATCTGGAATGTTTCTAAGTTGCATATTTGCCAGTCCTGAATTTCTGGGTGGCAAACACTGTGAGGCATGCGAAAAGTCAGGAGTGGGCTTGCTCCACACTAGTTTATATATATTTGAGGGTAGCTAATAACAACGTCCTGCCGCCACAATTCCTCAAGAATTCCTTGCTAAAGTGAGCTGTACATTTGCCTGCTTTTGATAATTTCTCGCGTTTGTCATTTCTACTCATTGTTCTAAAGTGATTGGGGTTTTGTCCATAGCTAGAATATATAGCTCAGGTATATGAAAAGACTGACATATGCAAATAAATCGATTGAAATCAACAGCCATCCAATGAATTCCACTTTTCCAGTGTCCCCGACGAGTGCCACTTCTGTGCAAGGTGGTGCAATTTGCGACGGTCAGTCTTATTCGACTTGGTCCTGGGTACCTGGCTGATGAGAATGAAACATTGCGGGACCATGTGGACAGGCAGGGTAGCCGTGACGTCAGCTTTCATGCGCTGCACCAACTGACTAACTGGATGGTGATGAGTGACGGGTAGAAACCTGAGCGACTCATCAGACATAGCGCAAAGAGTATCCTTGCTCTTGGCCAAACACAGGAAAGCCACCAGAAAGGGCTCTTTTGGATCATCCACCGCGCCAAGCACATCCACGATAACCGTGTCCCCAGGGCCCAACGACCTACGGAGGATGTGCTCAACCTCGGTGGATTCGACGCGACACCCATTGAGTTTGAGGAGGGTATCTTTTCGGCCCAAATATTCCACGGCGCCGAAGTGTGTATATCTCCCCAGGTCCCCAGAACGATAGAACCTTGACGTAGCTGCACGGGATGGATGGAGGTCTCTGAACCAGCTCGGTGCCTCCTGTAGGAACCCTACATCGGGTCGGTGGCAGAGACCGTCAAGGTATCCCCGGGCCAGGTGAGGCCCTTCAATCAAAATCTCACCGACAGCGCCCACTGGCATAAGGAGGTCAGGAGAATCTGGATTTGTTATCCAAATGGCCCCGCTCCCGCTGCGTCCGACAATAGCATTCTGACCGGGTTGGATTTGGTCATTATAAGCGCAGAAGGTGGCAACCTCACCCATCCCATACTGGTTCACTAATTTCACGCGAGAGGCCCACCGCGTGAGAAGCTCGTTAGACATCGGCTCGCCACCCATGCAGACTGTTTTCAATGTTGGCACGTCACGAGGGAAAAGCTGGGCGGCGATGGTGGGGGTAAGAAAAGTCATGTTAACCTGGAGAGCGTTGATGTTCTCCACGAGAGCGGAAATCGTCTTGGCCGGTGTGGGGACGCAGCAGCATCCACCAGCGGTCAGGGTGGTCAAATAGTCGTTATTGCTAATGTCAAAGGCATAATCATCGAATTGCAGCACACGGCTGTGCCGACCTAGACCAAGCAATGCAATATAATCTCGAACGGCCGTGGCATACGCTCGATGCTCCTGGATGATTCCTTTTGGCTCTCCAGTACTTCCGGAAGTAAAGAGGACGAGGCAAGCATCGCTGGGTTCTGCCAGGGGGCAGACGATCTCGGTGGCCAAGGGAAGAGCATGGACCATTTCCGCTGTTATTGGGATGACTGACGAGATGAAAGGGGTGTATCTGGCCCGGTAAGTTGAAGAAACGAGCATGATTTTTGCATTCACCCGGCGAATCACGTTCTTAAGGAAAACCGGTGGATCTGCCGCGTCGACGGAGATATACGCGGCGCCGGCTTTCAGGACGGCCAGGCGGGCGACAATTGCCCATGTAGATTTTTCGAAACAGCTGATCACATAGCTGCCTCTTCCTGCTCCCATTCTGGTCAGAAACCGTCCAAGCCGACTTGTCACATCATCCAGCTGCTTGTAGGTCAGGTCACCATCCCATGAACAGACGGCTGGAGCATCAGGGGTTAGTTGTGCATGCTGTAGTGCCATATCGTGCAACAACACATTATAGGGTGTAGATACTCTCTCAGTGTATTTTCGCACCAATTGTTGATCATGTCTTGAGCAAACATCTAACTCTCTCGGAGGTAGAAACGGAGAAGAAAGGACAGCCCGGATAGCCGTGTTGAATGTGTGCAACATACTAAGTGCAAAATCTCTAGAAGTGTCAGAGACAGAGAAAGTAAGCTTGGCTTGGAGTCCGTCATCTGCCTGCGAGATATCCAGTAAGAGGCTGGAATTGGTTTGCTGCCGAATTTACGGCTTGTTAGCAAAGGAGGCTCACAGAGTGCGACTGATCGTCAAAATACGTACTCGTATGTCAAAATTACCCTTATTAGGTCCCTCTATCGTGGGGCAGAATTCTTTCCCATAGCAAATCGTTGTGGTGAGGAACTTCCCGGGCATATCGTCGGAAGAATCGTAGCCGGCTAGTGTTTTTCGCGTCGCGTTAAACTGAACAAGAGCCATATCACGCACTAAATCTTTGATTGGGGCTTCAGGGTTTAGGCCAACAACGGGGCCACGGTGGTCTGCCCCATTTGCTAACCTTGTGACGAAGTAGACGCCGGGCTGCGATTGAAGACCTAGGCAAATGTCCAAGGCCGGAGAGAAGCAGCGTACAGTGACCATCCAACTGATATTGAGGATGGCTACAATGGTAGGAAAACATGTTGCCTTGAGGTCAAGGCAACAGCCAGAATATTCCGAAGTGAAGCAACTTAGAATCTGATCTCCACTATAGGAGAGGGAAAGAGTAACAGAGTCTTGCAATGTAGCTGGCGTTTTCTTGCGATTGATTTCGGGGGCCTTGGAACAAGTGCATACACGATCTGGCGTATTGGTCAAAAGGGGAGCCATGATATGACATTGACTCCGAGTGGTCATGTGTGGCAGAGGTGTGGTAAACATAAAACAATGTTGGCTGAACGCAAAGATGGGCCCGGATCCAAGTGGAAAGGACGAAGGGTAGCCGACTCTTTTCTTATGAAGGATAGACTCTCTGCGTAACTCACGCTATATTGAAGCCTTTATTTTACTCATTACATTCCTGGCGTAGCTCTAGAATTGGTGATATTGGCCTGGTGATCGAGTACCCAAGATACAGATTGCTAACTCTCGTCTTCGCACGTCTTGCTTGCTTCCGAAGTCATCCCTTGCTTTACTTACATCGGGTCTAGGCCTCGCCTTTGACTTTTCCTTTTTCTCATTCCGTGTTTCCTTATTTTTTGTATCTCTTCTTCCTTTGCCTTGTGCACTGGAAAAGCCACCCTGGGTTCATGTACATAACCTCACAATTCTGTCTAGAAAATAGCATTACATGAGATGAAGAGAATTTATGGATAAGCGCCGGTCATTATGTGGCGGTCACCCAGTCTCGGTTTCCCAATATCCATTGTGAGAAGGATGGTAGTACAGGAAATAGAAGCGGTAAAAGCCACCATTTACGCCCCTCAGTATATACGTCTCATATCGTGTGATATTGCCCCTTATCCCACATACCCTGCCAGCTCGGCCGAACTTACGGTGTACACACTCAGACCTGTCGCAATGAATTAGTATAGACATAATGATGATATTTACGTCTCCAATCTCGTGTGGGATAACCCATTTTCTCTCAATGTACGACTTTTTACAATAGTAAACAATACATTGAGCCCCATTAGAGTTCAAGCAAACAGACTCGATGTTCTCATTTAACAACAGAAGTACAAGTGTCCGCCAACAAAGCAATCTCCTAGAGGCTTATCTTTGGTAAATATCAGGACCTTAATTCTTTAGGCGGCTGTTTGTATACTCATGGATCGCATAAGACTACGGATTAATTCACAGGTCTTCACCACTTCATCCAGGAAAGATGTCCAGCTTACACTCGATCTCTAGAAGGCATGTCAGCATTACTAGCATATTGTTCCTCACGCTCTAGATCGTGATCGACCATCCTGCAAATCCTGAAGGGACCTCCTACAAATTAATCGACCAAATTGGGCCATCTCCTTGCTTAATCGTCATTAGGATTTCCTGACTCCACCGGGTCTAGAACTGAAGCCCCCATTTCTCACGCAAGAGGTGTCCTATTCCAACACTCAAAGTACGAATCAAAGAAAGCCTTTCTCTCCTTCAATATTCCTAAGTAAATCAAGTTCTAGGTATATTGGGCATATAAATTGGCATTTAAATACCTTGGATAGTGGATATTCCCTTCTCGACAGGAAGCACAACATATTGTTTGCAATATAACTGCACTAGCCCCCTTTTTCTTAGCTTCTGCGGGGATATCTACTCTGAAACAGATCTAGAAAAGAGCCTCCTCCAATATTTGGTTCTGAAAATCTACACATACAGCAAAGGCAAGCGAAGCCCGAGTAAGTATGCCTTGTCAGCCAGCCATCAGTACCATATCACTTGGGGTGTGGGCGTTATGGCATCCACATGAAGCTTGTTTCAATTTCAAAGCAATTGAATTTCCCTATGATGATTTCGATGCGCTGGCACGGCCCAAGTCTGCCCAGCCAACAGGCGATGATCTTCTCATGGCCGCGCGGGAAATACGGGCAATCTGTGACTCGTTGCAAATTCACGTGCTCAACTTTCCGAGTGTTGCGGGCGGCCGAAACGGTCCTCAAGCTGAAGGCAACCTGCACCAATCTCTCCACCGATTAGCAAGTAGAGTGAATCTGGAAAAGCTCATTATCGTACAAATGGCGGATGCAGAGAAACTGCCCAAGGCACTTAAGCCGGGTCACGCCTTTTATGTGCCCGGGCAACCGTCTCGGATGAGTTGGTCTCGCGCAGCTCGACTGTTTTCCTGTGAGGAGGACCGTGGCGGCTATCTCCCAGTATTAGATGTGCTGCGTACGGTCGTCAACATGGGGTGGTCTGGATGGCTGGCGTACGAAGTTTTCTCGTGGACCCTGGCTGGTCCGGAATTCAATACTCCCGAGTTGCATGCGGAGCGAGCATCACAGTCATGGTCAAAGGTGGCGGCCTTCCTTATAAAGATAAGGACAAAGCACAAAAAGGCCCTTAAAGATGCTGCGATTAAATACAGAGAATGTTGAGTGTTCAGGAAAGTATGATAACAGACAACATAACTGGTTTAGGTACGATCCTTACCATTCTCGAACTTTACTAAACGTCTCAGGCGCTTTGCTATCCACATCCCTGATGGCGACTTGACAAGTGCTGGAAGCGAGATACCATCAATTTTGTTTGCGGGGGAGCTCGATTTACAAATCCTTTTCCTCCTATTGCTTTACCAACAGGCTCAGCAAATATAGGTGGGTTAGTCCTTTTCTCGCATGCAGTCAGCAACTACAGGAACCAGTTCAAGGGAAGCTCCTTGCGTAGTATTCCCACACAAAGCAAAACAAAAGAGATATAATGTGGCCTGACATGTACTATGCAAGTTATTTCGGTCATGTACTCATTTCGCGGCGTAAGGGACCAGGTGAGTCGGACATAGTATGATATGGCAGCCGAACTTTAGGTGCTCGTACAACGCAGGCGACCAGGCTCCAGAGTGTTCATGAAAACTCCTATGCATGAATCTGTCAGATGCGGAAAGATAAATTGATCTGGATCACCCTCTCACCAAGCGAATATCGGAGTTGTTGAGTCCATCCCTTGCCGCGGATATAGCTCTTTGCATCCGAAAGAGCCGTCAGTCACCAATTACTCTGTGGAACGTAAGTAGATTACGGCTGACCCCATCGAAGTGTGTTACAACACCTGCTCTGGCGGTATTCTAGAAGGATTTCCTATAATACTTTTGCTCTCGCCCAGACTTGGTCTTGGATATACGAAATACTGCCTCCTCTGACCTGCCCTGTGTAACTTTGACCCTTCCAAGCAAATTCCGATGAAGATCCTCGTGATTTGGCTACTTGGTGCTCTGTCACTTGCTGTACAGCATCTGGATACCATGAAATGCAACTCAACGGCTGTAAGGAAAGAATGGTATGTGCTTTTCTCGATATCGCTAGACGTACAACTCGGTGTTCACGTCACGAGCCACCACCAGGTCCAGTTTATCGCCCTCTCAGCGGAAGGAGTATATAAACAGCGTGCAGTGCATGATTTCCAAGCCGCCCTTACTCGACCAGGACAAGTATCCCGGGGTACGAAGTCGGATGGATGATTTCATAGCGTGAACTTTCCCACCTGTCCGCTGTAAAAGCAGGACCTTAACTAATGAGTATATCATGGCAGGGTACATATCAACTACACCCTTAATGTTCACGTAAGCGGTATCTTTCTCCCCTGGCATCGTCAGTACCTTTGGCTTTGGGAGCAAGCTCTGAGAAATGAGTGTGGTTATTCTGGGTATCAACCGTTCGTACCTACCATCCTTGTCCAAGAGCTCTACGAGTCATGACTCTTCCTAATCTCCTGCTAAAATGTGCGAGCTTGTAGGTACTGGAACTGGCCCCTATACACCAAAGATCTCGCCACGAGTCCGCTCTTCGACGGTAGCGACACCTCGCTCTCTGGCGACGGAATATACGACCCAGCCGATACCGGCTTTGACATAGACGGCGAGATCCTCCCACGCGGCACGGGTGGCGGATGCGTTGCCTCTGGACCCTTCCAAAATCATACGCTTCACTTGGGACCCTTTGACTATAACCTCACAAGCAGGGATAGCCTTCCTAGCTGGGCGTTCGCTTACAATCCTCGCTGTTTCACCCGCAGCCTCAACACAGAAGTCCTCGCACGGTTTAACAATCAAAACGCCATAGATGCCCTCCTCGCTTCTAAGGATATAACTGCCTTCCAGCATGCACTAGACAATTTTCCGAAGCCGCAAGCGCGCTTGGCTGGTGTCCATGGGGGGGCGCACTTGTGCCTTGGGGAGCCAATGCAGGATGCTTTTGCGGGGCCACAGGATCCAGCGTTTATGCTACATCATGCTATGGTGGACCGGCTGTGGGTGATGTGGCAGGACGCGGATAGGGATAGAAGATTATATCAGACCAACGGGACAAGCAGTATTTTTAACAAACCGCGAACAGCGGAAGTGACCCTAAGGACGAAAGTTGAGTTTGGAATTCTGGGAATCAGTCACCACGTGGGAGATCTGATGGACTCGAGGCGATATTGCTATTTATACGAGTAGCTGGAGGAACGAGGGTGGGAACAGGCATGGCGTCCTTTGGTTCATGCACTTCTCCGGCGCTCTCAGCCTGCACGCACCTAAGCAGGAGGAAGGCAAGACAACGTACGTGTTTTGAGGTCACTTTTATCTACGCCCAAGCATTCGCAGAACCAATATTCGAGCGCGGCTAACCCTGAAGCCTCTATCACTTACTGCCACACAGTCGTGGTGATAAAGTTAGTCAAATGTGGTGAGCGCCTAGCTATCAGCACCTATGCTGGTCGGAAAAAGTCTGCCTACCCTTGTCGCCATCTCTCGGGCACCGAGATGGTCCGTTGGACCAAAGTAATTGAAGTCAAAGGGCACTGCGATGTTACTATAAATAGTTGCAGATCTTGGAAAGTCAGTGTTTAAGTTATATGCCAACCTTGATGTGCCTATCTTGTTCCTAAGACGCCGTTTCCACCAGCAGTGCTGTTCCAGAGAAAAGGTGGTCATGAACTCCAACGTGCTGGGACTTAAAAGCGTGTCACTCTGGTTTTAAATACTAATAACCAGCCCCTGCTGCCCTAGATAACATATAATCTAGTTCTACAGATATCATATATAGAATACCTCGAACTGCTTATATGCCTTGGCTTAGGATCGAGATCATTTGGACATACTCACTAGCTTAGATGTTCTTTGCTCCTGATTTAACAACAATTAAGCTTTTAGGAAGGGTTATGTTCCCAAGTATTTGCCATCGATCTCTGAAGAATTGAAAATCCGATGGATAAGTGCCTGAACTGGACCGAAACTAGATGAATCCTAAATATGCAACTGGATAGTCAAACCTGTTTCAAATTTGCACGCTGTCCTAGTAGTATCTTTAGAGACACGCAAGACCAGAATGGACGAATTACGTATTCGGGACATAACTATTAAGGGGACTCAGGTAATACAAAACTTTTCACTGACAACACGACAACCAAAAAGATCGAAACTCAATATAGATATAACACTAGAAGTACCACTTGGTTGATGTAGATTATGCGTTGACAGGCGCGGACAGCAGCGCCTTATCAGAGAATAAGCAGACCCTAGCCCTAGTGCTGACTGCTGACCAGATAGCCCCACCGTACCCTGCCAACGCCAAACAAGCTACCTAGGTAATTTCATGAATGCTTACCCTGTGTTTACTTCCCCTATTCAACGGCCTTAAAGAAGCAAGCCTGTACCAGGCCTTTGAAGAAAAAATCCGTCAGCAAGCAATGGAACACATGAAAGCCCAACGCCTGGCCGAAGAAGCCACTAAAACAGACGAGCATAAATTCGCTGACCACGAGATCTGAGCCCCCTACATCGACACCCTGAAGAACGTGTTCAAGTTCGAACCGGATTGGTCGGAATGGGGATTTATAGTCTTCCGCGCGACGGCTTACGGACCTGAGGCCGATGCGCAGTCGGTGGAGTTTCGTCGCCGCTGGGACCAGGTTATTGAGGAGGGGCATGCGGACCAGCGCGGATTTCATCCCAAGTCAGATCGGGCGATTCAGCTGCTGCAGTTTCAGTGGGTGGAGGATCCGGTGTTAGAGGGGGCGTCGCCGATTGAAGTTTCTCAGTATGTCTCTTGTGGTTTTCCAATTGGTTGTCTGTCTAACATAATAGACGCTTCAACGAGATGTGGACGGATCTTCCCACAGGACTCGCCACTAGTGCCTGTCTCATGGTGACTCCCGAGGCTCTGCAGTCCGTGCTTAAGTCGCCACTTCCCTCATCTGCACCCCTGCAGGATCGCAGGGAGATCCCATATGTTGTTGCGGTCTCGAGAGTCGTGCACTATCCACCCCCGGACCTCACCCCTGGTGAGGAACGGGAAGATGTCTTTGGTCATAATTTCAAAGGTCACTTTAATGTGGCCGTTGAGGGCTCATTAAGAGAATTTTACCCTTGGTCTCTCTGGATATTCAGGGCCTTCCTCGACTGACGATTGGCATGCGACATAACAAGGATATCTGGTGCGAATCAGGCCGGAGAGGCGTACGCTATTATGTGGAAGAGTCCAGTTGATTACGAGTGCTTGGTCCTTTATGTTGGGTTACTTTGTCACTATGCTTGAATGAATATACAAATAGTGCTTGTGAGGATTTATGACCAATGCCTATGACGTCCAGTTACGACAGCATCCCCACCCTACCATACCTGATATACGTAGCCATATTGTTGATAAAGTCCGCAACGGAGTTCTGGTTGTCTTCGACGACACTGGAGGGGGTGATTTAACGACCGCTCCACCTTGATAAGCCATGCCACATCCGGAATGCCAGAGCAAAGAGCACATTTACCGTTGGGGTTAGACCACGTAGTCTGTACGATAGCCCCTGGTTGTTCAACAGAGCAATTGCCGTAGACACTTGCTGGTCCAGATCGCCGCTGGGCAAAGACATTGCAGCCTCCGATGTAGTCATAGTCATAGCCAGCCTTACGTTTGGGTGCTGCTCAAACAGTTGCCTGATATCAATTAGCGTGAGACGGCCTAAAGTTGAAGAAAAGGGGCTATACAGAAGGCAATTAGCGCCTGGTATGCAGCGTTATAGGATCGGACAGCTTGGGTACTATATTACAAAGTTAACTATGTGTCAAAAGAGCTTTGCAGAACTCAAGCGGACGGTGCTAGCTTTGAGCCACACACCCAGGGCGGGTGAGCAGGGCGGAACATCAACGATAGAGCAATCAGGGGCGTATGGACGTCCGGTAGATTCAAGTCTACTCGGGTAGTCCCTACGGGGACTAGAGCCCTGTTACCCTTGCGGTTTTTGGGGCAGTGGAGTGGGTGCAGGGCCAGCTTTGGGCCGGACCGCCATGTCTGGTAGTCTGCTCGGCACACAACCACCACTATGCGTCAGTAACCAGTAGTGCAACAACAATATCAATCTTGATAATTTGTGTTTTCTCAATACTTTGAAAATGGATATGTGTTGCAATGGATCCTACGGGCTCACTTGAATTTCGAATATAAGTCATTCTGGCATCTACCGTATGCGGATGAATGCTCACTGCTTAAGAGAGATCTTATGATGCGGGACGATCTTGAAGTGATGGGAGATGGTTTATATCATGAGAATGTGAGGATGATCATTCTTTAAGGGTCATTGGTTTGGAGTTTGTCTATGAGCCTTGGCAGAGGTTTTCCCTGCGACCAAAAACTAGGCCTGGGTATGCTAGAGTGATATATTTTTAGTACGTATAACCAACCTAGTGTTTGCAACGTTGGCAAACAAACAACATCTAGGATGACATAGCATAGGACATCTGCAGGTTTGCGTAGCGTACTTGAAACAAAGCAAATGGGCTTTGATCGCTTAATGTAGCCATTTTTACTGTAGACAAGAGGCGGGGCGCTCGCTCCGGATATATAGTGCATTGGCGCCAGAAGTAAATACACATGGTTTTTTATTTCGCACCCCGTCTGATCTAGTGATCAATTCGACAGCATAACCATGCGAGGAATAACACTACTTCTTTTGGCGGGCGCTGCTGCCAAACCTGGTATGTTCCTTCCTATCGCCTCTCAGCGCGGACCTTAACCAACTGGTGCAGCCATCCTGATACAGGATGCCAGCACGAGTATCCAACAGCCTGGCGACTTGGATACATGCAGCACTACATCGACCAGTAGCCAGTGGTTACAAATATGTGGCACTAGTATTTTCTGGCCAACGTCAACCGACTATTTCTATGGCCCTACCACCGGCCCAAAGGCCTCTGCAGTCTCCTGCAATGCCGCATGGGTCCAATTCGACGAGCGCGCCAGAGGACTAGAATCTCTGGGTGCCACATCCACATCCACCTCTTTCCCCTCTTCTATCACCAGCACCGGAGCTTGTAACACCAATATCCGTGGCGAAGGCCTTCATGACACTCATACTGGTCCAGTCACCACTCTCTGTGATGGGGTTCCGCGCGCACTAGGCCCTCGAGAATCTATAACGGAGTTTTGGCCTGGCACTGGGCCTTGCAGCTCGTTCATGGTCACCGAGACCAGCACTACATTAGTCTATCGGTCGCCTTCACCCACACCGAAGTGCAAACTGAATACGCGAGATTGCATCCCCATCTGGCAGACCTACAATAGTCTACAGGAAGCTTATTATTCCTCCATCACGACGGAGATTCCTGGAGACACCAAGAGTCCTATTCGACCGGGAAGGTGTCCATCCACGAAGCGTACCACTACGACCGCCGATGCATGCAACAATTGCCATTATCTCCCAGATACAGCAACCCTCTTTTACTGGCCTGTGAGTACCATTAGCGGTGACCTCTGTCTGCAAAACGGAAGCACTGTTCCTGCCACTCCGACAGCAGACGGGCCTAATACTGCCGTTGTTAACGGGAACACCTTCGTCTCGCCAACTGTTTACGTCTCTTTCACAAGCATTTACGCCCGTGGTAATTCACGTTCCCACCCCAATGGTGCCTGCGGCGACGATCACAAAGATGTGATTATTTCTGTCGATCCCGGGTCAGTCACATCGTACCGTCACCATACCAACGCGAGGTATCCAAGGATTGGAACAGCATATCCCTTTAACTTTGCCGAGTTTCAGCCGCAACCGGTGGGAAATTATACGATGTCACTCATCCCATGGGAGCAGTATCTTGGGGGGTCTCAGTGTGTGCTGGGAGGCGGCGGTTGTACCATGGTCCGCGACGACTATCTCCCTTGGATGGAGATACCAGATGTTATGACGCAGATTGATCCCCGATGGACTTCATGCCATCGATCATGGTATTTGCCGCCTGTCAGTCTAGTCCCACTGGTGGGTGGACTAGAGCCACGACAGACAGGCGTTGCAAAGGCTACCCAAACGACTCAGGCTGCTCCGATGTCCGGACTGGCAGCACCCACTCCGAAATCTACTTCTTGAATCTTTCTGTATGAAGCCATAATTACTATGATTCCTGAACGTTTAATTGAGTTGCCAGAAGACGGCTGTCAGACTGTAACTCATGGAAAGACGCCTTGATCTTCCGGTACGGGGTATGGGAATGTCGAGGCGACTAAGTTCAAGCGTTCACCGCGTCTAGCTGTATGTCATACTGTTTGTGATGTGTTCCCCCGTATAACTATGAATGGCTTAAGATTAGATGATAGTATGAGAAATTCATGGTCAGTCTTAGGACCGATGTAGTGCTGTGTCCCTGGGATATCAGTAAAGCTGCAGCCAGGAAAATGATGATGGCGCCATTTAAATATTGACAACAGACGTTTGCCACCGGCCAATCTATGGACACAAGGCTTCCAGAAATGCTGGACATGATGTGGTCCTGTAGCAGCTGATGGACGTAATGTTTTGGCGGGAGAAATCCATGGGTCACCACATGGCACCGGCCTCCAAAATACAGACATTCACGGGGCCGACATGATGGCGATGGAATAAAATGATCATTTCTTGCGTCCTGAGGGCCATTTTACCTTACTATCCGTCTTTACCGCGACCTTAACTGGGAAGAGCACGACGAAGACGATGTCGTCGCCTTTGAGCGTCAAAGACGCGCTGCGCGCTCCGGTATTTCGGGAATATCCCGGAAACACTAAAATGCCTTCGATTAGCTCCACATGCTAAGGAGGCGGGCTGAGAAGTATCACTGCGTCAGCTCATGGAGCTGGTGGCGGGGTATTGGGTCATCTGGTCTGCAATGTCTGTCTAGTCGCTGATATGCATGTTCCCGTAAATCAAGTCTGCAAGGTTTCATATTTCCGAAATCCCATGTACAAATCAAGAAAATGAGCCCAGTTAAGTAGACTGGGATGACCGAGGACTCTTTCTGTCTATTGCCCAGCTGTGATATCTCGGACATGAAGTCTAGCTATTACTCCAGTTCGAAGCACAAATTTGTTCTATCAGCAGAGAAATTTGGACAGACGGTTTGGCAAGCCGTCCACACCCGCCTCTAGGGCTAGTAATGATTAAAGCGGCTGATCCTCTGTTCACCAGCTTGTGGTAAATTCGCTATTCCACAAATCAGATGCAATAAATCGGCTTTCAGCTAGCCACTTCAAGAGTTCAGCTCTGTCCCAGCATTCTAATGCAAGCTTCAGCTTCGAGGAGCACGATGACATGGGATGATAGCGTGTGGTAGTGATCTGTTTGCTTGGGTTGCATTCAAAGATTGACTGTGTACGGGTAGGGTTCGTTTCAAGTTTTGCATATTATTGGCTGAACTAAGTACGCCTCACTGGTTTGGTGGCGTCCTGAGGAGCAAACAACAATAAGTGACAATAATAGCCGAGAGCAATGGAATAGCTCGTCGTGCCACAATCCAGTTATATAAAGTAAACAACCCAAAGGCATAGACGTCGGGTCTGGTAGGTCCACAGCAAAGGTCAAACAATATCAGCTCCATAGCTATACTACCCAGCTTCTACCACATCAGTGACATTAGTCTTCTGTAAGTATATACTCGGCACTGCACGCTTGTATAAAGGGGACTCTGACACCTGCAGCGTTACAATGGCCTACACGATCCGCCTTACTGTCCGCAATACCACTGGTGATACACTCACCATTGTCGAAAAAGCGTGCTGGCACTACGCCAAGGGAGGCACCTGGACTGAGGACAATGGTCAGCATATTTTGTCCATGGGGGGGAGCGGAACTTCCGGAATGCTCCGCTTCAAATCTTCCTCCGGGAATATATTTTCTGTTGTCCTAGGAATCCATAATTATAAGCCATGGTGTGATGTGCAGGTGAAGCTACGGGACGAAGATACTACGGCTACGATGCTTCCGGAATACTACAGTGGGGGCAAATTTTCGAACAGAGCGAGACCTGAAATGGAGAACGTCGACGTGAGCGAGAATAGAGGGCTGAATTTGGTGTTTGAGACGACTGAAGGCCATGAGCTGTCGGCGGTTTTGGATTATTTTGAAGTATGGAAGGTAGTCCAGGAGCGAGTGTACTAGCTATAAGAGTTTGGCAAGGCTTTAAGGACATAAACAGGCGATAGCTGGCAGATTTATGTTCCCGCTGGAAACCTGAATCCGGAAAGAAAAATGATATTCGCTAACTTGGCCCCGTAAAATCATTTTCGGCAGACGAAGGCTTAGGTATAGGTGATTAGGCGCAGGACCAGCGGGTCATAGACTAAGCTTCCCTAGCCACGCGAATCGTTATTAGATAACTGAGTGATGTGGGATGTGAGAAAACTGCTGGACACTGTTTGGACGGCATACTATGCTCAAAATCCACGTAGTATGGTATCTACTGCCGTCGAGATACACTGCCACTCATTTGCTTTCGTTTCCAGTATTTATAAGGCTATCTTAGCAATAGTAACTTCATCCCATTCTCTTGCATTATTCCCCAAATACACCGTCGCGGAATTTTTCTCAGCCACGGAGCCATAATGCCGTGGTAGGAGGATAAAAGTTGTTCATTGTAGAGCAGGCAAGGCGTATTCAATTGTGCTGTGAGGTTCTACTTAATTCACGGTCTACATCACAGTTGGATGAAGAACGCCTAGTCCTGCAAATGGGCTGTCCTTGTCCCCCTATTGAGGCTTCTATATGGCCCTACGACGAGGAAGTACCCTCGGGCGGGCTGCGATTGATCACTCCGGCCACACTGCTGCGATTACCCCAAGGTTAGCAGCACAAAGTGCATATGTAATATTTCATAACAAGCTGAGTATGCTTGCTGACCGACACATTTATCCATGGCCTTCCAATCGATCTGACCGTACATGCGGCTTAGCTCACCCCCCCGACTGGTTTCGAAGGATACTGCCGATGCCCATAGTCAGCGAAAATGTATCCAAGCGGTCGCCAATCGGCTGCGCAGTGGAAGATATGTTTGTGATATCGTCGCCTATATCATGGACTTCATCCCTAAGACACATGGGATATCTCTCTGCAGAGATGCGCCAGGGATCCTGAACTTTTTCGAACCTGGCCCCTAGAGCTAAGCTAGCCTGGTGTTGAGCAAGCTTTCTTTCTGAGTCTGATTCGAGCACAGTCGACAGCTGGTCCAACAGCGCCAGTGCAGTATTTAACCCCACGAGAGTTAGCCGAGTCATGCTTTTCATATATGTCGGCGATATATCGGATCTTGGCCCCGTGTGCCCGATATTGAGCATTTCCCGCAGCTTGAGTAACCGAACTTTACTGACAGAAATTCCGTTTAATAAACCGGCTAGACTAGAGGATGAATCGATGGGCGAGCACAACATGGATTTTGTGCTTACGCAATACCCCGGACATTTGGCAATCTCGTTGAACGTATGATCCATTATAAGCGTCAATTGACTAGCTGACCCGTGTTGTCCCCTGTCACTGGGGATGGGTTCAGTAATTGATCGCCATTCATCGTTTCCCAGGAAGCAGGGCTCCCCTAGGACAAATGCCTCTGCAAGTAAAAATGGCCTGATGCAAATCATCAATGTGCGGCCCATTCCAGACTTATGCGCCAAAGGTCCGCGGGCGCACATGATGTAGCGGATTCCGCGCGTATGGGATATCCAGGAATTTACACAGCTGCCGTCCAGGACCTCATATCCACCTAGTAGAACACAAGCGGCGAGAGTTTCGTCTGCCAGCGCGGATGGTGACTGCAACAATGATCGAAGATGGTAAATTCCTCGGCCGTACATGTGGCGAGCGCAGTATATACTCTGTTTGCTCTTTTGTAGCGTCCCCATTTGGAAGGTGATTAGAGCCCGGATGGCCCACATCAGGGCGGGTGGGCTGTTAGGAGATTGATTTCGTATGAAATCCATCCAACCCACGTCCACCCTGAAGGAGAATGAGGAGTGGATGCGAGGATAATGAGAGATCAGCCAACGGTAGAATGATTCTTTTGTTTGTATGGTGAGTGCCTCATACGCAAGGCTCGGCGCGACGATCTCGTCAATGGTAGGGCGTGGTGCCAACAACGGTCCAGTATACTGTTTCCTTGTCACTGTCTGATGACGTCTCGGAGGTGCACCGCCGCTCTTTTGGGCTTGCCCTAGCTTCTGGATGCGGATATCAAGGGGGCGATGATAGCCCAAGCAGTCGATAGCACTTTTAGTGCATCTTTGGCATTTAGGACGGGTTTCGTCGCACTGTGCTTGTACATCGGTGTCAGTGGTACATCTGCCCCTTCCCCGCCTGCTACTTCAGAGCCAGACCTACTAACTTTCACCTTGCGTCTTATGCAGGTACGACATCCCGTGCTGTGTGGAACTCCAACCATAATCAGAGCAATCGTCCGAAGGACGATGTAAGCCGTGAGATGATGGGTAGAACGAGGTAGTGTGACGACGGATATGCATGGTAGGGAGGGAGAAAGATAATAAGAACATGGGGCACGTTCTAGTCCCCTGAGCTGACGCCAAGCTGACTGCCGAGATTAGTATAGTCCGTTTTCCACCTAGCCCAGTCACATTGGCCAAGGAAGCACTCCCGCTAATAGTTGCTGTTAAAAGCGAGGCTCTAGCAAAAGCGAAGGCACGGGGAACCGGAAGGACAAGGAGATCTGCATAGTCCATTCACTGGTAACCTCTTTCATGGTGCATCAATCTGCAACTGAGGAAGAAATTCCTGCTGCAAAAAAGCAGGCGCACTGGACAAGCAATAAACATTTGGGGCTATCAACTCTATGGGAGGTGGAAGCTTAGTTATGTGCATGACGTTACCCCAGAGCCCTACAATTGTGATGCCATTATTAGCATGTCAACGGTGCGATTGTCTTCTTCATGGTCCCACCTATAGAATTTCGAAGCACTATTCATACTTCCATTTCGATTCTTTCTTGGAACTTCTTGCAACTTCACAATCTGTCAACTTCCGTTCGCCTCGAGTCCCTTTGGACTTGCATCAAACACAGGGTGCTCCAATAGGAACGACCTTGTACCCTTTCCACCCGATATATTTGTGGCAGATATCCCATTGGTTGCGAACTTCATCAACCACTCCCGTACTGCACTCCCCATCCTCAAACATACAGAGATCGAATTGCGCACGCTCTGCCGCTGGGCTCTTCCACGAAAGACTGTCCACCTCAGTCAGATTGAAGTCTTGATTATCAATCCTCATGCATGGCTGCGCCCTCGTCCCAATTGCATGATACAGATAAAGGCCAAGGTCGACATCGTCCGGGTTGCACCCGGGTTTGAAGAGATAAAAATCCCACTATCCATTGTGAATTGATATTATTAGTTGCGGACACTCTTGTTGGGAGTTATGTAAGTGGACTCACGTTTTTATATGCCGTGACTGGGTGTCCAGCCAGAGCGACAAGGACAGAAGCAAGAATCAAGCGCATTTTGGATGCCAATTTGAATACTGAAGACAAGGCGAGGTGAAAATAGGATGGATGAGTTGCTGTACTCGCTACTGGTATACGAATATATATATCCCCTTTCAGCTACTGCTTATAGAAGCCCAAGTAAGTTAGTAACTAGCGCTTACGCTGTGTAGGCTGCATATACGAGTACCACTTCAACACCAGTAGTACCCCATAAAGGCATTGGCTAGTCAAGGCCGGCTTCAGAATTTCCCCCGATTGTGCTGTCATATAAACGCGCAAGATAGATCATTTGACAGCATGAGAAAGAAGATCGTAATTAAAATGAACAACATATTCGTCCCTGGATAGATAAGTTGCTCTTCATACTGCAGAAGCACACTGTTTTATTTGGCCTGCTATCACCCAGGTCATCGTACGGGTCCAAAGCGCCACTGTCGCAGATTATCTCGTTCTATTGGGAACACGACACATTTCCTGGTGATGCCAAGACTGACATATGAGACATGCTTCTTGTCCCCAAACCAGAAGCGTCCGTTACCGAGACTCTTTGAATGTACTCCGTAGCTATTGAGATGACAGAAGTGGAGCTTCGGGAAGTTGTGCGGAAAGATCCAGTAATATTTTGGGATACCCTTGTCTCGCAAGACGAGGGCTGGGAGAGTTTCCGACCCGAAAGACGTCTATCTAGGAGGACCAGGTAAAGAAAGTAAGCCCACACCTCTACACCTCCGAGACATGACAGTGATGGCCTCATATCATCAAGATGTAATGCACGTCATTTGCAGATACGCCAGGCTAGAAGGTTCTCAGAAAGATCTCTGTTTGATTGGTAATACATTTTGACAATGAAAGCGTACAGGATGCCCCAAGCAAGTGGTCAAGATAATCTAGAAGATTACAATCGTGTCCACGCTGGATGAGGGCAAAGCCTCACGATGGCACCGTACTCATGCCACACTAGCAGACCACTGTGAAACAGTCAAGGTGCTCTGAGAACCGGTAAAGGGTTCAGTGCCGAATTGTAGGTCTGTGCTCTGTTAGCAAATATAACCAGGGCAAACAACTGCAATGTGTGCGAAAACATACTGATCAGGTATTGGGAGCTTGCAGGGAAAGAGTAGCTGTCGGTCAAGTGGGTGAAGAAATCCTTGATATCCGTGTTGAAGGAAGTGACAGGGCTCGGAGCAACGAAGCTATACACGTTCATGTCGCCGTTCATGCCATTCCAGACTTGCCAGGTCGTGCCGCCCACATCAGCAGTGCCCACCTGGGATCCGATTGGTGCGACATCTCCATACCGACCAAGCCTACGAATGAATCCACGGTCAGCAAGACATCACAAAGTCAAAGATATCCGACACGACACGATGACGCACCAGATCATGAGCTCATAGTCGCCACTGTAGGTGACATGGTTGATATCGGCGGCGGTGAACAGATCATATGCAACATCTGCCCTGATATCGGTGTTGTCGTAGCTCCATTTGGCGGTGGTGGGAATACTGGAGATGTCGCTGACGAACTTCTTCTCCAGCTGCACGCCAGAGTTCGGGTAGCTCTTCACCGAGTTCTCGCCGCCAGACCAATTCCAGGTGGTGTGCCACGCAACGCCGTCGCCCGAGACACCGTCGAAATAGGTACACTGCGAACCCGATCCCGAGTCCTTGCCCCACATGTTGTTGTTGATGGTGTATTGGCCACTGGAGTGGGTGCCATACTGCTCGCAGAGCTCCTGGGCAGCAACAGCGGCGGCCAGGGAGATGATCGAAATGGTCTTCATACTGGGCGGAGACGGCTTATGCGCGAGGAGTACCAAGAGGCTGCTTTGGTGACTTGATTCATGGGGTCCGGAGGAGTGCGAACCGAGAGATCTTTATGTACCTGGCTTGATACTTCCCGCCTACGGAGATGTTCCCGATAGATGCAGGGACTAACTGGATCATACGAGATGAGTTTCACCTGATCGCGGGCTCTCATAGGTATCATCGAATAGGAATTGATCCTCCGTGTGGAAAGGAGCAGGGAACATGTCGATCATACATTTCCCGTCGCAAATCCGTGTTGACTTTTTAGCCAGTTCTCCGTGTGGGGATAAAATTTAGCCTAAGGCCACGTTCAGCTTCGATACCTTCTGCACGGAGTACTCTAGAGTACTCTAGTTGGTTCTGCAGAAGAACCCAATTCAAACAGGCATCCAAATAAATAATACTATCGATGCGACAAATGATGGTGATCACCTACGCCTATCTCTCCCGGTCACCGGTTTTTGACTTTCTTCTCGTGTCCGTATCCAAATTGATGCGGAAGCAAGAAGCTCCAAGTTGCAGCCTACGGAGTATACGGAGTACTCACAGAGAGTCAAGATACGATTTGGTCTGCAGAGCGGCCGCCGGGTCTCAGGATCTCTCATCTAACTCTACGTCATCGGTAAACAGGATTAGACGGAGTACTCCGTATTGGCTTGCATCACACGTCCTATACTCATTCGATATGCGCCAGCCCAGGCACAGAATGAAGTCATTGATTCCCAACAATTTCTTAGCAGTCTTACTCGATCTTTCTCACCTTGCTTCAAGCTCCCGCATGTCGAGGCTGTGAGATGCATTCAACTATGCTTCCTCGGCGCAGTCCATAGATCTACTACATAATACCATGCAAGAGAAGATTAAGATTAAACCATAGAAATCAAGGATACATATAACAGTAGGCAACATTTATTTTCCCTTGTTTTATAATGGGCCTATCAAGTTGACCAGTCCACGAAGATGGATACATAGTTACTTCGGGAGAACTTCGGATGGTGAGCCGATGGGACCCGCTGGATGTATGGGATAAACTACCCCAGCCCCATGGCGATAGAGCAACGGTCCACCCTGGTCTACTATATATATCCAGCGAGGAGGAGGCGATCAGCGTGTGAGCTTGTCAACGAAGCAGGATGGATGAAACAAATTTCTTTCAGCCCCAAGTAGGCGCAATCTCTCTCAGCCGTCCTGCACGGCCAACCAGTTTTCTAACGTTCGGTCAAGACAATAGAAGGGAGCCAGTAGAGGAGCATTGTTTGCATGTACACCTGTAAAAAACAATTTTTCACCATTATAGCAGGTCTGGAAGGAAGAAGTATATGCAAAAAGGTGATAACCTGTTAGCGACTATACAAAACTGATAGTCAGCGTAGCCAAGTTGTTCGACTTCAAGTATCTATGTACATACCAGGCGACGATCTCGATGGCCAGCGTCGACCAGTAATCGATACCTCTATATCTACGACCATAGGATTTCTTACAGCTGCAGTGTGCCATATAATTGTCTTTATTGTTATCGCGCCACAACCTAGCATCCTAGCTCACTTGAGCACTAACTTCAAGAAAAATACGCAGAACCAGCCACCTACCGATAAATCACATCTGTAGAAGCAGCACAGACCAATAAAAGCATAGTTGTCCATGAGAACTACAGTGATATCATATTTGCGTCGGTATGCTCTGACAATGACTGCGGCCAGTCTATACAAGATGGCAGGGGCATAAGTTGAATTCTGTTCGGTGTAATTCACAAAACTAATAGGAATGGATTGTCTTCATGTCAATGGAAACGGACTTTGGAATATATTCTCGTCATTGGGAAGCTCGCTCCAGTCCATTTCGATGAGAAACTCATCTGACATCCCAAAGAGATTCAATGCGCCATCCGTTACGGATGGTGTGTGTATAGATCCGTCGGGTCCCTGCGACATGGCTCGGAGCAGAACAGCAACGATGTTTGGGGCGCGATCCGATGTCCGCATCCATGGCCTCATCTCTGAGAACGCTTCAAGGGCCTTGTGCAAGCTGGCATACCAGGCCGAGACGTCCGCAGGGTCAACTGCAGCGGGATCGGACATATTTGCCATGGCAATGGATAGCAGTGGCACCATGCAGGCTTGGAAGAGATACCAGGCAGCATTCCAGACCTGTGTGCGATTGGGAACCCAGTAGAGTGCAATTGCATCGATGGTCTCTCCTGCAATGGAGCGACACAAGCTGGCCATCTGCTGCTCTGCTGGGTGAGGATGGAGCCTCGTAGTATCTTCATAGGTCATGTAGAGCAGGAAACAACGCGACAGGATCAATCGTGCGTTGTAGTATCTGTTGCGTAGGAATTCGCGCGCGACAGTCATTCGCGGCGGAGCGTCTATTGTATGCTGCAGTACTGGATGAAGGCCGTCATACCACCGCTGAAGATCGTAGTCCAAAGCCTGGGCTTCATGGACGCTGATCCGGTTAATTGGGCGAAGCGATGCTGGAGACGGTTACAGATGTGGCAAAACTCGACACTGGCCCTTAGGGACGTAGCGAAATGGTCATCTGAATGGAGGGTGGAGGGCAACGATGTATTCATGGTGGCAGTATCCCATCGACCGCAAGTCGGTCGGCCAAGTGTCATACTCGCCCACGTATCCAGACAGTAAAGGCTCCACCAAGTGCGACGCCGAGTCTCTAGTCGAAGCACATAGGATCCGCGTGCCTCAGGGTCAGGCTGTTCGTTCCGAACTGGCGGCTCTCGGTGTAAGCCCAATGCTATAGCCAAGCGCTGAGCGGCGCCCAGGATTGAATATGCCATGTTGGGGGAGTTTCGGTAATGCAGATAGTACCCGCCAAGTAAGCACAGCGCCTGTAACGTCTCCAAGTTACCAGAGCCCAATGAATCTAGATTCAGGTATGAGCGAGCCCGGTTATAGTAGTGGATGTGAGCCGTATCACTGCCAGAAGCGATGGATCCCACCGTGAGGACCATGTTGCAGAGGCCCAACCATGAGGAGCCTTGTTGATCCCGAGTAGTGAATTTCACTCTGAATGACTCCTCGTGCAAGAAAGGTGTGATTGCTTGAACATTGTCAAAATAGAAAGTGATATAGCGCAATTCTCTTAGTGAGTCCGATGATGGAGTTATGACAGGGCCTTGGGGTAGCAATGTAGGGCGAGTATCGTCCGGTTGGACGGGGGCCCAGAGCTTGAAGTCTTTTATGATGCACGCTTTTGCGCTGGGACAAAGCCGGAATAATGTTTTGAGAACCGCACCTACCGAGCAAATTCCCAGATATGAGCGGCGGCGTCGGTCGCCCGCCAGCCCAATGGCGTTGATATCGTCGCTGGTTGCCAGAGTTGCAGGGTCTTTTGCTGACTCGTCCCAATGCCGGTCCTCCGAATCATCTGCTTCATCCGACTCCTCCAACGCATCATGAGCATTTTCGGGGCAGTCGGACACAGATAAAGCCACGCCAAATCTCTCTGTTGGTAGGTCTGTGTCCGTTGAGGAAGATTTTGATAGAAGACGGATGAGCTCAGCTCGGTCCTTGTCCACCAGATCATCCAAAGTAGCATGAGGAAAAAGCACTTGAAGAACCGCCCACTGCCGACGGACTGTCTCAGTGGCTTTGTTTAGGGCACTATATGAAGCAGCACCAAACAACTCTTCTCAGCAACCTGACCTGCGGATACCATAGGACCTAGGAACGGGGGAGGGCTTACCTCCTGCTCGCCGTGTGCCGTCTGGTCCGTTGTCGATAGGTACAAGACCCGGGAATCCTATAGTACACACAACTTGTGCATGGGCTGCCTCCATCGCATTTAACCTTGCGGCGTGTGCATTCGGAGCATGACTTGTTCACTTTGCGTGGTGTCTCGAGTCTCGGCGTCACGGACTCGTCTGGAGTCCTGGTTTCGAAGGTGTGGAACATCGTATGCTGTGATGCTACTAACTGGATCTCACTGAAATAGTCATACGTTGTATTTTGTCATCATAGTTGCATCTAACTCTGCCTCTCATGTGCGCTCACCTCGGTCAAAAAGGCAACAGGAGGGAAGGTGGGGAGGAAGCCGATCCGCTGCTGATATATCCCGCCGAGCACTTGATTTTGACTATATGGCGAAGTGAGCCTCGATTAAGTAGACAACAATCGCCAGTTGTACATCAAGAAGGGTATATCATGTGCGGCTGCTATACAACGCTCAATATTCTGTACGAACCTTCCTCCGATCTATTCCCGATTCATTTGTCCCCTACCAGGAATATATTGCGGACCTGATGGTGAGACGAAGTACTGAGCAAACTACTATGAAGATACACCAGATACATTTCATCGGATAATCAGACAGAGCCTCTTTGTTCCTGAATGATTCGCTTTCGGGCTTTCACAGCTTCGACGCTAGCTTTTCGTGGATTTTTCGCTTCGAAAAAGACATCGAGCTCCTCCAATGTTGATCCTTTCGTCTCCACAAAGAATAAATACATAAAAGCCAATTCAAAGGTGTCCCAGAAGACAAAGAAGACGTAGAACCAGTACCCGATCTAGAAGACGCATTAGTCATGGCTTGTTGAGAGAAGAAAAGTGAAATGTAAAACTCACGTTGGACAATGCAATAGGGCTAACAAATGTATTCAGAAATCCGGCCGCTCCAGCGGTCAATTTGAATGTCCCCATGGCCTTGGCTCGCATCCTGTTACTCACAACCTCCGCCGGGTAGATGGGTTGCATCGGCGTGAAACCGCAAGCAAAGATAGCACCGAACTTAAAGATGAATACAATGGTGACGGTCGACGCAGTTTGGTTGCCATACTCGGTATACCCGGCAGCGCACGCGGCGACGATGGCCAAGCAAACTGTCATACCCGCCGTAGTGCCCATGAGCATCTTGCGACGCCCCACAACATCGTGAAGGCGAGAGCTGAATATAGACGCCACCCAGCCGATGACTGCATACACGATGTTGAGTATCAGTTTTAGGTTGGTGTCAGTAATACCAATCCCGTTGAGCATGATGGGCAGGTAGTAGGATACAATGCTAACAACGCCGTCAGGGGTTCCGAATTCCTAGTAAATTGAACGGCAACGACTTACTTGTTTCCACTAAATTGGCCGAACCAAGAGAAAGCTATGTTCAGCATCAGGCGATAACGACTGGACCTGGATTCAACAAGCACTCGAAGATCAAAGAAGTCTTTCCAAGAGGCCTGGTACTCGCGGTCAACAGTAGCAAGCATTTCCCTCATCTGGAGTGCCACAAGAGGGTGCTCGGCGTCACCATTGGTGTGATAGGTGGCAATGATAGCCTGGGCCTCATCATGGCGGTCATTGGATACAAGCCTTTCGCGAAAGGCCCGTTAGCTCATGTTAGGTCCACAGAACTTGACGAAAACGAGGAACGAAGATGAGACAGCTTACCATCTAGGGGACTCCGGGTAGAATTTGATGACCAGACAAACCAGACCCGGACACACCATCTGAAGCCACAGAGGGAGTCGCCAATCCAGGTCACCGTGGTGAGATAGGTATTTATGGCATGCATACACGGCCGATGTAGAGAAAACAGAGCCCTATATCATGTGTTGCGACTTAGTCAGGTTGACCGCCCACGTGTGATAGTTGACGCAGCACTCACTACATTGTAAAATGTGTTATACATTCCTGCAATGGTCCCGCGATAGATGGGTGGAGCGATCTCAACGAGATAAAGAGGAGCGGCAGTGTGACCACATGTCGCGAAGAACGACAGAAGAAACCGCCCAGCGATGAATATCGGGAGAGACGTAGCCAGGGAGGTGATGATCGTGCCAATGCAGACCCCCAGACAGCCAAAGAAGATGTGCCATGTCCGTCCGTACCAATCGGTCATCCAGATGAACAGTGCACCACACATTTGGCCAACCTAAGAAACCATTAGCATAGCTCAGGGTAAACTGGTTAGAAGCATCACCTGAAAAATGGCAAAGACAATGCCAGTACTTGCGTTGCCGTTTTCTGGCAAGTCAAAGTAGCTGATGTAGTTTGGAAGCGCATTGATAGACCCCATCAACGAACTATCGAACCCTGTGTCAAGTTAGACATATCTAAGCTATCATCGTAGTTGGGACTGGGTATACCATTCATTGTCGAGCACAGAAACACCACTGCGGACAGCAGATATAGTTTGATATATCCTGGCCCCAGTGGATTGGGCTTGTTGGTGGCCAGGATTTTGGCATAGGTTTCCATCGAATCCTCTATATCCCCAACCTCCTTCAGTACGGTGTCTTCCTTGGTATGTGCCATCGGTAAGGTGCAGGGTCGCTTTCTCTTTACCAAAGGGAATTTCTGCGCCTCGTAGGAAAGGTTTATTCCTCGTTCGGAACATGAATGATGAGCTCAAACTCCCTCATGACCGATGATCGGCGGTGGAAGGGCTTTTATAGAGGCATGGATGATGCTGGTCTAGTAGTAAAGTTTCTATCCTCCATCCTCACGGGGAAACATTGCACTGCCAAGGCTACGCTGGATCTGTCGAACGCGAATATAAATCCCCGTCCACGCCAGCAGTAGGCAGTGTGGGGGTGCAGACAGCCCCAAACTCCTACAGTACTCAGTCAAGTGACCAAAAAGAGACTCGCATTGTTACCACTCGTACGTCAAGAGACGGAACTCTGGCCGTTCTCCGTGGGGGTGCTGACTTCAACCCCACCTAGGCCTAGGTAAGTCAAGTAAGCACCCGGTTCATGGTATCGTGATCTTTGAATGGGATTGCCTCAAGGTATCGATACAGACTAAGATGTCTCGTTCACAAGAGATGAACCTCTCTACCTGTCCTAAATCTAGGGTCGGTAAAGTACCCAGTACTATGCCAGTTACGGGCTTGTATTCTTTATAGAATAAGACTGCATCCTGACTAAACCAGCTTGCGTCTTTTATGTGACCTCTGAGATAAGGAACAACGTAGAAGAACTTGTTCTTTGGTGGAATAGCTATCAAAAAATTGACTACCGTGTTGGATAAGGTAAGAAGAGAGGTTAATGAAACATATTTGATGGAAACTTCCTATCTGGATATCTATAATCTGGCTTTCGTTCCATCTTCCATTGTTTCCAATACGTTGAAAGGGCTATCATAAAGGAGTGAATTCAACGCAGCGGTATTTACCTGCTCATGTTAACCCAATGCATCTCTGAAATATTGGGCTCGTTTGTTGAAGAAACTTGGTCCGACCACTCGGTACTTACATGATGTGGTCCCAAATCACTCACGTTATTCACGCCCAGAAGCCTCATGGAAGTTGTGGTCTCATCAGCAAGAGCTATAATGTAGCGTCAACACCATACCGACGTGATATATAGACGATATTGTCCGACTTACTCTGTAGGGCTCTGTGAACACCCTCCTCTCTGCCAACTGCCAGCCCGTAAAGTGCTGCTCGACCAAGTCCGACCGCCTTGGCACCCAGAGCGAGAGCCTTGACAACATCCGTGCCTCTCTTGACGCCACCGTCTATGAAGACTTCGAGCTGGGTCAAGACCTGGGGACAGAATTTTCGGATCTCCAACAAAACCTGGATAGGCGTGTTGGCTGTGTCAAGTGCACGTCCGCCGTGGTTGGACAGAATGATGCCCTTGACGGCAGGAAACTTTGTTGCCAGATATGCGTCTTCGTGCGTCTGCACGCCCTTCAGAACAATAGGCAGCCGAGTGTGCTTGCATAGCCAGTCCAATGTCTTTTTCCAGGTGAGGGTGGCATTGGTTCCCCAAACCTGCGGAGGGGCTCCGGCTGCCACTTCCGTTGCCTTGTAGCGCTCATCCGCTTCTCGCTTTCCGGGAAACGGGGCATCGAGTGTTAAGACGATGAACTTGATCTGTGGGATCCTGCTGATCTGGGCCAAAGTTCGCTCTGTGGCGTTCATATCTTTCAGCACGTAAAGCTGCCAGGCGAAAACTGCATTTGGACCTGCTCGCACGATGTCTGCCACTGACATGGATGCGTTTTTGCTAATGATCTGAAGGGCATTGAATCTAGAGCATGCAGACGCGATGCCAGCTTCGCCGGATGGGTGTGCCAGCTTCGCCATCGCCGCTGGAGAAATAAAGATTGGCAGTCCCACTCGGTTACCCATGATTGTGACTGACAAGGAACAATAGGAACAGTCCACGAATATCCGAGGCCTGAGCAGGATAGACTTGAAAATGTTTCCATTTGCGGTTTTCGTGATCTCGTCATCTGTGCCAGACGCGTAATATGCGAGTGCTTTGGGGCTGAGACGCTCATGAGCTAGCCTCTCGAGCTCGGCTATGCTCAATATTGTCGCCATATTGGGCGTTTTAACGGCTTTTATTTCTTTAGTTGCCGAAGCGTCCTGAGCGCTGGATTCCAGTCGACCGAGGCGTTGAACGTAGTCAAGATATTCATCCAGTAGCTCCACAGGATGTACGTCCTGAAAGGCAGCAGTGGCATCGGTTCCTGCATGTTGAAGGATGATCGCTTTTCCCCCTGGATGACTGCCTAGGAACTTTGTGATCTGAGTATAGAGTTAATGAGGCCAAACAGAAATAATAATACCGCTCAAACTCACATCATAAACATGTCCATGGATGGCTATCCAGCAACTGCTTTCGTTTCTGTGATTTCGTACTGGGAGTTCACCACTTAGCCAGATGTATTTTACAGCCCAGGGCTGACTTACAGTCGGACAGCCGGAACATGTTTGGTTAACCTTTTGGCGTGTCTCTTGTTCGCTGTGGTCTCCCCGACATCAGCTCCTCTGTTTTCCACTAGCCATCATAAATAGCACAAAGCCCGAGGTGCGGGTGGAGATCTCCGTGTGTCTCGTGGGGATTTGAAACCCCGTGCCATTTTGGGTACGGGAATAACACGGTCTTTCCCCGCAATCGATTCAAGTCATCAGAGTCGGCGTGGGGGGATGTCATGTTGTATTACATTAAATCACAGCGAGCTAGACGACAGGAAGATGCAAGGTGCATTACCGATTCTTTCAAATATTCTAAGGGCAACTTTGCTTCCATTCTGGTCGTCGCGACCTTCGCTAGGGCACCTCGTTCTCAGGTAGCAACATGGAAAAGCTCACGCAAGAACTCAGCACCGGCTGGGTTATGAAGGAGCACGGAGGGTCGACCATAAGTAGTTGGCTTCCAGTCAAGCAAGTCCCAAGTCAAGTGCACATTGATCTTCTCGCCAACAAGAAGTCTGTTCCATTCGCTCAAGCTCACACTAAACTTCTTCCAAAACATCGCTAACACTTGCTTAGGATACCTGACCCGTTTGTCGATGCCAATGAACTTGAGGTGCAATGGATCGCAGAAAAGGATTGGGTCTACCGGACCAATTTCTCCACGGCCCTGTCTTCGGAGGAAATGACGACTGATTTGGTTTTCCATGGGCTGGATACGTTTACTACTGTCACTCTCAATGGGACGACCATTCTGGAGTCGGAAAACATGCACACTAGCTACAGAGTGGATGTTTCAAAGTTCTTGCACAGTGCCCAGGAGAATGAGCTCCAGATCATCTTCCATTCGGCCCTCTTGCGGGGCCGAGAACTGATCCAGCAACACCCAGAGCATACATTTCACGTCCGCCAGACCGAGGCAAGCCGTATCCCTGTCCGCAAAGCCCAGTATAACTGGGGCTGGGATTGGGGTCCCATCTTGATGACCGCTGGACCGTGGCGCCCTGTTGTACTGGAGCAATACATTGCGAGAATCGACAATGTGTGGGTCGAGTACGAGGTTTCGCCTGGCCTTCAACGTATTTCTGGAGACTTGTATGCCAAGGTAGGAGAGGGTTTCCAGGAAGGGGATATGGTGACATTATCGCTGGTCGGCCAATATGTGGAGGCTGTCAAGGAAACTTGTCGGGTCGGACCTGATGGGCTGGTAAAGGCAACCTTCCAGCTCGAGTCGCCCGCATTGTGGTACCCCCTCGGTTATGGACAACCGTCACGCTATCGATTGACTGCAGAGCTCCTCCGAAAAGGCGCAAGGCTCGATTCTCAATCCAAGCTTGTTGGGTTTCGCCACTCCGAGCTAGTCCAAGAACAAGACGAGTTTGGCAAGTCTTTCTACTTCCGAGTCAACGGTATCGACATCTTCTGTGGTGGCTCATGCTGGATCCCCCCAGACAGCTTCCTGGCGCAGATGTCTAGAGACCGTTACTCTGACTGGATTAAACTCCTGGTGGAATCCAACCAGGTCATGATTCGTGTATGGGGTGGCGGAATCTATGAGGATGATGCGTTCTTGGATGCATGCGATGCTCTGGGCATCTTGGTCTGGCAAGATTTTGCCTTTGCCTGCGCCAGTTACCCCGTATATCCGTCTTTTCTAGCCTCGATTGAGGAGGAAGCACGCCAAAACATCCAACGGTTCAGGTCACACCCCTCTGTGGTCATCTGGGCCGGAAACAATGAGGACTACCAAGTCCTGGAGAGATACAAGTTGGAGTACGATCCAGAAGATAACGATCCTGAGTCGTGGCGAAAATCTACATTTCCAGCTCGATACACCTACGAGTATCTGCTGCCAGAACTGGTCCAGGAGGAGGATCCATCCAAGATCTATCATCCCGGAAGTCCGTGGGGGGATCGTAAACAATCAGCTGATCCGACCGTGGGCGATATTCATCAGTGGGATAGTAAGTTAACCTTTCTGCCAGCTGCATTCATCATGAACTAACATTATGTGCAGTTTGGCATGGTCAAATGCGAAGATATCAGGATTGTGCCGACCTTGCAGGGCGATTCGTCAGCGAATTCGGGATGGAAGCCTATCCTCACCTGGAAACAATTCGTCGTGTCATTACCAACCCAGCCCAACAACGCCCCGGCTCGATGATGATGGATTTCCGCAACAAGGCAATTGATCACGAGCGCCGTCTCATGACATACGTTGCAGAGAACTTCTTGGTGCCGTCGGACCTACAGGCTTTCACCCATGTCACCCATGTTCTCCAAGCCGAGACAATGCGGTATGCATACAAGACTTGGAGAAGGATGTGGGGACGGCACGGAGCAAGACAATGTGGCGGAGCACTTGTCTGGCAGTTGAATGATTGTTGGCCAACCATGTCATGGGCTATTGTGGACTATTACTTGGTCAAAAAGCCCGCATTCTATGCTATTGCACGGGCTTTGAAACCACTCGATGTGGGCATCGCTCGGGATTGTCCAGTCTGGACTACAGGCCATGCTAATCCGATGGCAACCAATCCATGCCATTTCGACCTGTGGATTGCAAGCAGCCTGCAAGAAGCGGTCGAGATTGATGTGACCGTCAAGTTCATCTCCATCCGTTCGGGCGAGCTCATCGGTGAGACAATCACAACTAAGAGACTGGCAGAGCCCAATGCCACGACGGAGGTGCTCAAAAATGAATACGCGAGGATCTACCCTCCTCACCATCCCGGCGATTATGATCCATTCATTATTTACGCAGTCATCAGTACTAGAGGGGAGGTGGTGGCCACTGACATCGCTTGGCCCCAGCCTCTGAAGTACCTGGACTTTTCGAATCGAAATGTCAAGGTCGACGTCTCGCCGTCTAAGGACCAGATTACCGTTTCAGCTGATTTGCCTGTTAAAGGGTTCGTGATCGAGGAGCATCAAGGGCTGAGGTTGAGTGACAACGGATTTGACCTCGTCCCTGGTGAGGAACACATTGTCAAGGTGGATCAAGGATCCATCTCGAATGAGGAGCTTGCCTGGACGTACATTGGCGCACGTGCATGCCAACGACAATAGAGTATCAGCTTGGCGAGCTCTGTATCAATTTACACATAGACCACATTGCATTTAGAAGCATGCAATGCATCAGTTGGATCTTGACCACAGTCCTTGACCGGTAGAGAACCGGGATCACCATTCTAAACAGTCTGTATCCACAGATTTCAACCCCCAAAGCTCCAGAGAAGCAGCTAATGGTGGGTAACTTTCAAACACGAAGGACGGTCCATGGCAAAAACATTCAACCCTCTCCACCCAGCCTGACAAGCCGTCTTGTAGTCGTGGTTCAAAAGAATCCGAGATCTCCACCCTCTGATAGCCATTGCCATCAAGATCAAGTTCAACAACACAGTCTTCCGCACAAGCTATAACAACATACATTAGACAAACCCAGAAGGTGAAGGAGTGATCAACTCACTCGCAACGATCCAAGCTTTGTGGAGCATATCAAATTGGCTTGTTGCGCAAGAATCACCCTGGACAAGTTTGGAGTACGCATCACAACCCCACGAACTTCGGAAGGGATGGTTGCCTCTCATTTGAATGTAGAACATTCGGGTGAGCGTAGTCAGAGGAGGCGCTAGATGGCCAAGGGGTATCACTAGTTCTGTATCGATTTCATCCAGCCAGCTCGCTATTTCGTGGTCTTCTCGATGTTGCTCAACTAACATCCAGTTGAAGATGCAGAGAACTGTCAAGATAATAGGCCATTCCTTGGGTGTTCCCCGCCGGATCATCTCTTCCAGATCCTCGAGTATGCCAAACAAAAGGGATGAAAGGGGTTTGATGTTACCCACGCGGTTAGACCTGCTCTGTTCAAGCCGGGAGCAGTATGCCTTTATGTCCCCAAGGTCTATTTTTTCGTGTAATTCATGGGCTATCTTGGACACGATAACAAGACAATGCAAGCACCGGGCTATGATTGTTCTACTGCTGGTCGCCGTGGAAGGAGACTCTTCCATTAACTTCCTCTGATATCGGGCGCTTTTGATGATGATTGTGTCCATAAGTGATTCACTGTCGACGCCTTCAAATTGCACCAAAAACTCGGATAGAGATGGTGCGGTCGGACCAAGCGCATTGTCGAGGACCAAGTCGGTGTGAATTTTATCCATGACTACCACAGTATCAGTATCTTCGAACACCACAGTTGTAAGATACAGTACCAGAGAAGTCGATGTCGTCTTGACGTGCTCTATCATTTCTAGAAACGATTGATTGCAGAATTCTGCGGCAACTGAGAGGCCGACGTAGCAGCTCACTGGCCGCGGTGCATGTTTGTGCCAAATTTATGGCATCATGAGTATGCGAAAGGTTGCAGTATATTTCGGTCAGAATCTCTTGCGGTAGCTTGAGCAGCGCCATTCTGATACCGGATTCTTAAGTAGGTAGGGCAATGTGCATGTCGATAGCCGGGGGGAAACAGGGGGTAGACAGGGTATGCGGGGCTGCAGAAACTATGCTCGAATAGTGATAGTGCAGGCTGCGAGCTGCCTGGCGCCGTTCTATCCATTATTAGTAGTCGGGATACGCTGTCGACAGACGATGCCAATTAATTACATTATGTCTCCTGGTATATACAGGTCTCTCTGATTGAATCTCTTAGAGAATTCGCTAATCAAAAAGCGCGTGCATGCCAACGGGCAGCAATCCCTCCCTGTCCCTCATATCTCAGCTTGAACTGCGGCGTTTCCACCACATCGTAGTCCTTTTCGTTCTCTTCATTCCCAAAGGTCTTGAGCGCTCTCACGAGGAGTGAATAAGTACCTGGAGGGACGAACTTGCCATTATCCAGTTCACCATTCCAATGGATAGGCCGAGAGCGGAAGGCCTGTCGAGACAGAAACCGCTCCGGATATCCCGAAATTTGACCTAGAATGGGCTCTCCAAGGACCCTAGTCACGTTTGAGGTAGCATTCGCGGGCTTGACATCAATCCGCAGCAGGCCCGTTCCCATCGAGAGACGAAGGTTGAAGACCGGGTTGCTTGTGTTGTTTCCGGCGGTCGTGGAGTTGGGGGCGGGCAAGATGAAAGTGTGACCAGCCTGCACGGGGCTGCGGCTGATACTGGAGCTCAGATAATTCTTACCGTGGTGGCTGTTTAGGGTGGTGACGTTGCGCATGGCCGCTGCGGCACCCAGATACGGGATGGAGAACGAGTCTCCGTTTGTGCCATTCAAAGTAACGTAGCCACTGTAGATGGGGAGTCGGGATTCGTTGAGTCCTTGTAGCTGGATGGCTGAGAAGGTGACGACAGAGACTTCTCCCGGCGCAATGGTAATGCTCTGCGAGCTGAACGATAACGACGCATGCTCGTTGCTCATTTCCATGAAATCGCCAGCGTCGAATGTGGCGGGAACAGGACTGCCATCGGCGGACAGGGTATAGAACGTAGCACTACCTACTTGGCCAATGGAGTACTCAACGCTCTCCGAACCAGTGTTGTTGACACTGAAAGTCACCGGTGCCAGATTCTCCGTGTCGTTAAAAGCGATACTACTCACGTTCAGAATAGTCGTCGCATGGGCGGCCTTGTACACGTTGATCAGTCCGGCGCCTTGGTGAGCGACGGAGTCGAGATAGGGATAAGCTGTAACACCATCGTGCAAGACATTAGGATTAGCGTTGGCGGCAAAGAGAGTATTGACGGTGGCAGGAGAAATCTTTCCTCGCGCTTCCAACAGGAGGGCGATGCAACCTGCGAAATAGGGCGTCGCCATGGAAGTTCCGGATTCCACCGCATACCCTCCCATATCAAGCGGATACGTCGACAACATGAAACCACCGGGAGAAACAACTGTAGGCAGAGCGACGAGTTCGTTTGTCGGACCCCACTGCGAAAAGTCGGCGACAAATCCGCCAGACTGCTTGTTTTTCTCGACGATGTAGATCTTCGGCGCATGCTTCTTGCTGACCATGTGCAGGCTGACAGAGACGTTGCTAGCAACCAGTTTCACCCACTCTTCACCAGCCGAGGTCGGGACCATTCCAATACCGACCAAGTCGCCGCCGGGGAATGAAAAGTCATCGGTTCCCGGGCCGTTGTTGTAAAACAGGATGTTCGTTGCACCGGCGTCCGCAGCATTCTTGGCCTTTTTTGCAAAGCCACATCCTCCCCGGCGAATGAGGACAATTTTGTTGGAAATATCAGGCGTGTTGGATGGGAAGGGCTGGCAGGCGTCGCCTTCGACCGAGGTGTTGAGGCTTACGGGATAGAGCTCGTAGGTGCCGTTGACAAAGTCGGCGTGTCCAGAGATCGACCAGCCAAATTCCTCAGTGGTGTTTCTTGTCGAGTAGGTGGCACGGGTGAGCAGCATTGGGGCCAACAGGTTGTTGACGGCCCCCACACCCGTGGCGCCCTTGCCATCTGCGCCGTTAGATGCAAGGAATGGGCCATAGAACCCATCATTACCAACTGCAACAAGGCAAGGAACACCAGCAGCAACAATCCGTTGGAGGAGCACGCCCCATGGCTCTATGGGATACGAGTTAGTGCCGTGTATCAGAGTGAGGACAAGGAGAGCACACCTTCCGACCAACCGCTGTAGCCACCAACAGATGTAGTAATGATATCAGCCTTAGCTTCGAAGGCAAGCTTGAAAGCTTGCATGAGTCGCTCAGTCGAGGCACTCTGGCCACAGTTCGATACTTTATAGTGGCCGAGCGTCACGTTCGGTGCGACACCGGTGAAATTGTACGGGTTCGTCTGGGCTGCAATGAGACCGGACACGTGGGTTCCCGTACGCTGCATTAGCAAGATCCAAACACAATAACGGATAATATAGTAATATAATACCGTGTCCATCACAGTTGTCGTAGGGGTCGTTCACGTCGTTCACCAGATCATAACCAAAGGTGACAGGGCAACCTTCGCCATAGCAACCACCCAGAGCAGGATGCTTATAATCAATGCCACTGTCGACCACAGCAACCCGAAGTCCTGAACCATAGTATCCTTCGGCACGGAGCTTGTCCACACCCGTCATCTGATGCGGCACCTCCACTTGAGTATCGACGTCGCGGCGGTGAAGCTTGGATGCGCTATGAGAGAAAGTTGCGTCTCCTGCGGTCATGACCCGCCGCGTGGGAGGGTGGGCTTCCCTCACAGGAGTGACCGTTTTCACCGACGACATGGAAGAGATGGTCTGGAGTACTAAACGCTCGTCGTGGGTGTGGCCTGGCAACTTGATTGGTGCGCCATCGAAAAGAGAAAACGACAGGTCAGTACCAAGGGTGGCCGGAACATCGCGTTTTGCGAGATCGACGAGAAAGGCGTCCGTGGTCAGGGGGAGCTTAGCACGGCATTATCCAGACTCAGGGGAAGTTGTTTTTTACGACATGCTCATCGCTGAATTTCACAATGTATGTACTCGGGATGATGCTACCGGACTCCCTGCGGGCCAGGGCCAACAACGGGCACAGCAGCAACCCAACCCATGACCGGAGGGGGGCCATGCTGGCAGGAAAGAAGATTAAACGAAGGAAATCCCTTCAGGAGGGAATAAATGAGTGAACACACAAAAGAGTGACTGAAGAGTTGAGTTCAAAGAGTGGATGACCCAGTCGGGGTCAAAATAACTAAAGAGTGAGCAGCAAAGGGGAAGATCTAGGGCTGGGAGGCTCACATCGTCAACTGGGTCATTATTATTTATATTAATATAAGGGTCCGAGATCTCTCGTGTTGATAGATCGATCTGAAGGTTGATCGTCGTGCACAATATCGAGATCGGGGACCCTAGTATGAGTATATACTTGGATCGCCTACACGGCTCAGCGTGGGTTCCTTGGCGGTTCCTGCTCGGCTTTTTAGGGGCTTCTATAGGCCTCCTAAGATCAGCCCCATCCGGAGCAATTTGATAGCGCTGCTGATCCTGCTGCTTCGGAATTCTGCACCATGGATCTGTCATCTTCTTCTTCCGAATGGGCTGCGATTGACAGTGGCAGAGTTTGCAGGATTCATCCGATTATTTCCATATGGATGCTTCATGCGACACTGGAATTCAGGGGAAACGTGCAGAGTACTCTGTAAATGATTCCTTGGCCGGCATGTGTTTGCAGAGAACATATATCTTAATTAAGAGGTATGCACGTGTGCGTAGGTCATTTCATCTCTGTAACTTGATGAGACAGTCCCAGTTCGGAATACATATCCGCGGTCAGTAAATGGCCGAGTTCGATAGAAGAAACCATGAATTAATTCGAAATATTCCCAAAACTAGCCAGTTCTTGAACGTGCTGAATGGAATGAACGCCATGCACCATCACATTATTCATATCACAATAAGATCTCTCTTTCGTCGTCACATCTATACGGAAATCGCAGTCACAACACTGGGTTGGAGAGCACTCTGCATGTCGTCTTTCTCCGTGTCAAACTGCGCCGTGCCTGTACGAAGGGGAATTTCATCCTCGCTGGCGGTAGCATTCTTGGGAGCATCCGCGGGCCAAATCTCGTGCCCCGCGGCCTCCTCCTTCTGATTATGTTCTACAACAACATCACGAACCGTCTTCTGGAAATGCAGAGGACCCTTTTCCATCTCAGGGTGAAGCTCGCCATTGACGAAGACACCAGCGTTCAGGTTCTTCTGGGACTGAATGCAAAGGTACTTGTCCTCGGACATGATCCGCTTGTACATGTCACTGATCAGGTTGAAGTCGTCATCGCTGGCGTCCTTGTGGCGATACACCTCGTATCTCATGACGCATTTGGTAGGGCCCTTGGGCGTGAATCGCTGCATGAAGAAGAAGTGGGGGCTGAGAGGGTTAGTTAGCTGCGTTTGACTCCAATCAGGGGGCATCTACTCACGAGATGTTGAAGGATGCATTGGGCCAGAAGTAGGTGGTGGCGATGCGGAAGCCTTTCGCAATTTGGTCATCTCGCTGCGCTCCGTAATGCTGAATGTGGCCGTCCTTGGTCTTGACGTAGTAGGAGTTGAGGTCGGCAATGGTAGGAATGTCGGGATGGGCAACTTGGCAGTGATAGCACTCGTTGTAGTTGTCGGCAAGGATCTTCCAGTTGAACTCGCCCTCCATGTCCCAGGTGTGGTCAAAGACATAGTCCTCGAAGTTGTAGTACTGGAATCGAGGCTGCTCATCAACACCGTCAAAGTCGTCCTTCCAGGCGACCTCCGGTGTCTCTCTACTATCCAAGTTGACCCAGACGAAGCCATTTCGGTCAATATGGGTGTGAACCGGCGAGAGGTCCTTGCTAAGGAGAGCTTTGATGTTCCCTTGGTGGTCTTTGGCGATGACAAACTCGTAGCCAGCGGCGTCATATGGCACCCAGTCGCCCGCGTTGGGTACGCGGTGCTTATGGGTGGTCAGAAGCCACTTTCGAGAGAAGATCGATCGCCGTTCCAGCTCGTACATGGCCTGGGAGGTGTACCAGGACGCCGGCAGGGCACGGACGGGCTCCTTCTCCTCCTTTGCCACCTCCTCTGCCGCTGGAGTGGACGTCCCAAAGAAATTCCTGAAGAATGACATGATGAATGCAAGCAAATGAAGCGTGTATGTCTAATGGATGAGATGAATCTGAATCAAAGCTGTGTGGTCTGGATCTGCCCAGGATATACTGTTGGCTCGCGACAGGTGCTCTCCTATATAGCCACCACGACCATCATGAACCGGCCTTTGACACGGCACTACGTGACCGACCCCGACGTGTTTGCGGTTATCAGGTCTCCTAATCCGACATCGATAACACATCCTGATGTTGGCTACTATCAGGTGGTCCCTGATTCCCAGCCGTGATTCGACCCCAGAGCCGATCACCTGATCGGGGCGTCTCAAGCCGGACCGAGTGGCTTCAAGTTTGTTATCGAGCGGCCCGTACACCGAAGGAAGGTCTGCCAGAGGCAGCCGGGGGAGGGCTGGTGGCGAATCGCAGCCTGGTTCTCCAGCGTCATAAGCTTTCCATGAGAAGTTCCACGTTAATCTAGACCTTTCGAATGCCGTGTGCCGGCGGCTCTCCTCCTTCTAGGCAGGTAGCCCAGCATAGAACCGGAGAGGGAGGGATCCAAACCGTCGGATGATGGTGATCACCCGGATGATGCTTAGGCATCCATGATGATGGCGAATGACATATAAGGGGCATCCCCGCCCCCTATCGAGGGCATATCTCGACGCGGTGTGCTTGTATAGATATCTAACCGGACCGATTTTCCTCATACGCTGGCCAGGGCCCCCAAGTCAGCCAATACTTCGCATCTTACCAAAGGTTTAAGCTTCTGCTACTCGGAAACGTAAGGTTTTTGTCATTGTGACAGCCTATCCCATGGTGAAGATAGATTGTGATGCTATCTCCTGTCTTTCTTTAGGTGGTCCCATGTACGTCATTGCACTGGTGGTCGTGACACATCTATTGGAACTAGCGCACTTCTTTCTAAAATTCTGACCCACGGTGTGTGTCGAGAAATAAAGGACTCTGATGATATCTAAGCTGGTCACTTTAACCCAAAGTGGTCATATCTAGCCGGCGGCTATCTATCACAGGTGTTGCATCTATTTCCGGCGGTTCGGATTGCAAGAAACACCCGTGTGCTTTCACACACCAACGCATGCAGACATCATGCAGAATCGGAATTGTCGGCGCAGGAACAGGCTGCGGAGCTGCCGGTGCTTGAAGAAGTGTCGATGATACTGACAATGGCCCCGTACCTACCGGATATCATCAGAAACACGCCACACAGACGAAAGTACTCCAGCACACCATCATGATCCATTTGGGCGATCTCTCTGTCCTTTCTGGTCCAAATATCGTAAAGCCACATACATCCCATGGGCTGGAATGACATTACAGTCGCAAGCAAAGCGCCAAACAGAGAGACAAGGTCATCAAAGGCCGGGATTGTACTCGAAATTATGTATGCAATTAATGTGATGGGCAAAGTACAGCTCAGCCACGTCACCCAGGGGTTTATTGTATTGCCAGTCGAATATCTAGACCCTGGGAGGATCACGTACAAAGATGTATTTTGCCGGTAACTGCAAAGTAAGTATCATCATACAAGATATTCAAGCATAGAAGTCTATAGACGCTTACATGGGACACAAGAATAGTGGAAGCAGCCAACCTCAGCAGTGCAAACACGTAGGATACCTTCTTCATGGTCGATTTTGCAGACCCGAGGGCCCGCGAAGCAACATACGAGCCGCAGTATTGATATACCACGCAACCGATCGCGACATAGATCGAAGGTACCCGGCCTGAGAGATGGCAACGCCTGGGTATAGTTCCGGGGGTTGTGCATCTCCGAGATGATAGTACCGCATTCAAGGCAATGGACATGCTCAGCATTTCCGGTCCAGCAACGAATATCCAATCTAACGACTATATCTATTAGCAACAAGCCAGAGTTCGCGATCGCCATTGGGGGGCACACAGAGACAAAAGCAGACATCTCGTCCACCAGGTCCAAACATCAGCCGCCAAGCATCATCGATGCCCAGTCCAATCTGAGTGTTCATCATCAGGGCCACAGTTCCGATCTATCCAACCTAATCAATGGTCAGTCCGTGTCACACGAAGGATCCGGGGACGTGCGCACATTTCACATTTCGGTAGTTGGGAACATCTTCCGTGATTTCTCCAAAAACGGCGTCGTGGGCGTAGGTTTGTCCTCATACACATCCCCAATCTGGGACTGGGCATGGCCAATTTCTTCCAAATAGTCTTCGTCTTTCATGTCGACATGTGCTTTGGCAATTGCTGCAGCAGCCTCCTCCTCAGAGTAATCCAGGAGTCTCAGGCCTTTTTAGCTTCATTGGGCAAAGATCCCCAGTATGAAGCCTACACTTGGGGGACGTGGATATTATGCTGCTTTCCTCGGACATAGCTTCATCCTGCTGTGATTAACACCATGACATAATTCGTCTTGTTAAGCTGCCGTTGTGGACGTGAATTGACGAGTCGGCAATCATCCCGTTGATGGAGAAGAGCAGCGGGAAGAACACGGTGAGATGCCCACGATTGAGATACTCGATGGGGAAAAAAGATCCTGATCCACTCCCGTTATCATGACATCTTATCGCTTGATGCCCCGCACCGGCAGATCCTCCCGACAGGGAATCGGGCGGCGTCCCGAATATCAGATGTTCACCTCTATGCGTACATGCTCCCATCCATAGAAATAGTTGTATGGATCCTGATATCAGCTCTTATAGACGTCATATCCAGAACCTTGATCGGGTATTGTCACCATGACGGGCAAAGACACTCCCATCGCCATTGTCGGGGCCGGTGCGTTCGGCTTGTCGACCGCCTGGCACCTCCTCCAAAGCGGCTATACCAATATCACGGTCTTCGATAAAGATCCAGAAATCCCATCGCGCTTCTCAGCCGCCAACGATCTGAATAAGATTGTGAGAGCAGAATACGAAGATCAGTTCTACACGGATTTGACCATTGTCAGTCTCGCTTTCGACCATGAGATCGGTGATTTGGCGCTAACAACATTCCACAGGGAGCAATCAACGCCTGGAAATCCAATCCTCTCTTTGCACCCCACTTCCACCAGACCGGGTTCCTTCACTGCGTCAGCGGCGATTCCCCACAAAAGGCGGTTGATACACTACAGCGTTTCCGTGATTCTGCCGTGAACCATCCCGAAATTCGCCCACATGTCGTTCCTCTGGACAACGATGACGCCATCCGGCAGCGCTTCTGGCAATTCAATGGCAAGTTTCCAAAGTGGCAAGGCTATCTTAACCAGTTCGACGGGTATGCACATTCCGCCAATGCCTTGAAGGCCGTCTACCGGGCCTCATGCGCCGCCGGGGTACGATTCTTTCTAGGTGGCCGCAACGGAGCCGTCCAGGAGATCAACTATACCGACAACCCCCACAAGAAGGCCACCGGGGTCCGGACGGCCGACGGCCGCTTCCATCCGGCCAGCTTGGTGATTGTGTCTGTTGGGGCCGCAGCAGCCAGACTCGTACCGCAAGTCGAGACCCAAGTGGTCGCCAAGTCGTGGTCGGTTGCTCATGTGCATCTGACGGACGAAGAGACCTCCTTGCTGCGCGGAATCCCCGTGACTTATGCACGAGATCTAGGCTTCCTGTTCGAGCCAGATCCCAAGACGAATCTGCTCAAACTTTGTCCTATGGGTGGTGGCTACGTGGACACAGATCCGAAGACCGGAGTATCGTACCCTCCATCTGCGGTAGAAACGAGTGCATTCCTGCCGGAGGAAGACGAGCAGCGCATGAGGAAACTATTGGCGCAAACGTTACCAACGCTGGCAGACCGGCCGTTGGTGCGCAAGTCCCTGTGTTGGTTTGCGGACACCAGCGATTCGGACTTTATCATCGACTATGTTCCGGATACATCCTCCTCAGTGGTCCTGTTGTCTGGCGATTCCGGACATGGGTTCAAGATGTTTCCAATTTTTGGGCAATGGGTGACGGAGCTCTTGGCGAGCTCAGATAAGCAGCAGCGCATTAAGTGTTGGAGATGGAAGGGCAACCTTGACAAGAAGAATTGGGGAGGCGATGTTAGCTGGAGGGTGGGAGAGACCCGGGAACTGTCCGAAGTCCGCCCAAGGCGATCGAAACTATAACCAAGTAGATAGTAGGCCGGGGATGTATAGAATGTTGAACATTTCTTGACTTGATTGATGTCCTCCTACCAAATTCGATTTTCCGTCACCGCGTGGGCGATCCAATCCACATCCCCAATATCAATCGATTCCGCAACAGCCATGATCTCTGCTGTGGTGAACCCATTACCATCTATCTCCGCGTGATCATCGCTATGAGGCGTCAGGAATGACGGCAGCTGTGATCGCATGTCATAGTCCACCTTTCCTGATGACTCGTCCGACGTTTCCCCAAGCATATGGCTTAATTGATCAAGCTCAGACTTCCGATATGCAGCAATGCGATTTCCACGCGAAATCATTTCATCCAGTACCATGTAACACTTTCGAAGCCAATTATCTGACTCGTCCAGAAGACAAGGGTCAACCGCAGGGACAACCAGCAAGACGAAAGCAGAGACAAACGTGGATTCAAGGTCGAAAGGAAGAAAACTGTCTGGGCCTTGTGAGGTTGATTGGCATATGGAGTGGGATTGAACTTACCTAGTAGGCTCTGTCTCTGTAGGCTACTCAGAATGCTGAGCATCTGTCGAGCGGAATCGACACAAACTTGTAGCAACTTGCGAGAGACTGAAGAAAATGTGAGCGGTCTGGCCCGAGTGATTGGTTCTTGGAGTTTCATTTTCAGGAAGCAGAACAATAGTGGTCGCGTTGCCAGGACTATACACTAGATGCATGTTAGGTGGCTCCATCAGCCGCCCAGTTGGAAATACACATACCTGGTGGTAGAGCAGATGTAGATGTGCAGAGAGTCTGCAAATACCGCTCACAGACGTCTCATCAAGCTGCAAGGGATGAGCGTCACGAAGTTCCGGTCCCAAGCTCGCGGTGTTGGACAACGCTGTTTTCGTACTCGAGAGGAATTTTCGGTTCAACCTCCCATCAGCACCATAGACCGCTAACAACGCCTGTTAATGAGAGTATAACCAAAGACGCTGGAGGACCCACTGTTATTTACCTCCGCAATGATATGACACATCTTCTTTTGGAGATTTAGTGCAATCAACTTCTGAGGCGATGAAGGAAACAGTGGAAGTTCATCGTGTATCTGGCTATCTTGGAGTGATTGTGGTAACCCCATCAGGGACGTCATCTGTCTGTCAAGTATATATACCGTCCACCATATTTTCCGACATCGCTGGACGACTTCCGATCCAAGGGAGTCTACTGGCATATTCGTGTGCATTCCCTGCGCAAGGGCGACGCGAACCGCCTGTCCAATCTGGAGAGGAAGTTAGCATGTGATGCCAAACAAAACCTGAATACTTACATATCCATAGGCTGATGAGCGAAAGTCAAGAGACTGCAAATAGAGAGCAATACAGCAGAGAACTTCGGTGGCGATGGTGGGCTCGCGGCTGAGGCGGGTGATGTCTGGAAGTAGCTGAAGTGCTTTCAGGAAGAATTCGTAACCAGCTGGAGTATTCCCGTGGTTCTTCTGTACCACAAAGGCCTTTCCGAAGGCGATTAGCACCAAGTACTGGATATACCATAGCTGGGATACCGTCGCCTGATGGTCTGACTGGTTGTGGAAAGCATACAGAGCTTCCATGAAAGATTCTTCGTCAAATAGATGGTAGAGCTGCCCCGCGTGGAACTTGACGGAATTAATGAGATAAATTGAATAGTCGAGCGACGGCGTCATGGGGACTTCTAATGACACTGCCGTCCTGGAGCCATCCCATCCTAGATCGTACGCCGACTCGTCAAACAGCAGACTCTCGGTTGGAAGAGGCGAATGATAGAGATGGAGGTGGAGGAGACTCAAGACCTTTCGCGAAAACGACCAGTTGGACGAAGTCCCCAGGTAGACTGGTGTTGATGAGCAGGTGGAAGGCAATATTACATCTCAGATTAGCTCGTCGATACTTACATATTCGACCAGACTCGGCCGTCATGAACGTAGATGGGCCTGTCGACAATGGGTTCGTCAGATCCGAAGGCCCTTCTAGTGTCGAATCCCATTCTGTGTCGTCAATCGGGTCGGTCCCATCCCCTGTCACGCACGTTAGATCCCTTGACTGGTCACTTGACGGAGGACTAACAACCTACCGTCTTCCTGCCTTTGAAGAGGCTGTTCTCTATACCCTGGCGAGTCGACCTCTCCGTTTGAGCGTTCCAGTAGAGCGATCTTTCTCTCCAGGTCCTCGAGAAATCTGGACATCGGTCAACAACCACCGCGCGTAGGAACATGGACGACGTACCCCCGAGTGACTAGGATCTTTTGATCACGGTCATCGAATACACAGGTCAGGTCCCGCTTTCGACATGTGTCGCACGGCTGGGATCCCGAGCATTTGATCTTCTGTCTCCGGCAACGCACGCATCTGAAGATGTCAGCCTTTGCGCCCGGTCAGGGATATGCAGAATCATACGCATTGGAAGATCGTTTCTTGACACGATAGCTCCTGGTGGTGTCCATATTGTCCGATCAGGTCGCCTGGGACATATCTAAGTGAAGATGTGTTGTCCTGGTGTGTTTAGTGTTGGTGGCAAAATCCCACTGCTAATTCAACCCCGAGATAATCAATGTGCGGGGTGCGATAGGGCCTTGGCCACTGTACCGTCCGGCAATCCCAACGCCTTGCGCTCCCGGGTTCCTATACAGATAAACTCGATCAATATAGATAAATATAGATAGTTCTCTACAGTATAATATAATACTATACATAAGGTATGGACTTTGTGGTAAAGATGGTCTGTATATTGTGCAGTGCCTGCGCTATAACGCACAACTACTAACTTCACCAGACAATGCCATACGTGTTCCTGATGCATCCCACTATCTGCATAGATTATCCTATTCAGGACTTGATTTCCCTAGATATTATGGACTTCTTCAGTCTGATCGCGATCATTATCGATTAGTTCTGGCGGAATGTTACTCCAAAGCATCAAGACCCCACTCTCTGTCCCGCCGGCTCCCTTCCCGAGTATATAACCAAGGAAGCCCATAACTAATCCGGCTGCCCTTATCTGGTTGCAACAGTCTATGCTGTCAGATGATCGAACTGCCTGCAACCCGGCGGGGTAGAGGTTAGACGTCGGAGACCAGACTCTTGCTGGCATTGACTGAAGAACAATCGGGAGGCCAACCGACTGCATATCGGATCGACACCCATACTTTATAACCATAGTAATAAGATCATTGACCATAATCTGTCTCAAAGCGCAGCATCAGTCCTATCTGCGTGCGCGGTCCACGACATGGCACCTCTTTCTAGGCCCCTCCCACTATGGACACTCAAGCCCGGGTACACAGCATACTACGTGATACCCCGGGCAACATCGAGACGATTCATATCGAACTCCAAGTCTACTGCAACATCAGACATTCCAATCTCACAGCAAAGAGCGTCGCTAGCTCCCACAGCCCATAGCGCTGCTCTTCCGCCTGCGCTCTCGGCTCTCCCTTTCCCTATGCTTCTCCGCTCCCTCTTCATCAACACCGTGTCTTCCCGTCCACTTCTCCTGAGACCGACTCTAGGGGCTCTGAAGTTTCTCTGCAAGCCGGGCCGGACCTGGATCTTTGATGTGGATAGAAATCCCTTGCTGCATGCAATCCTAAAAGCAACATTCTACCGGCAATTCTGTGCCGGTGAATCCCCATTGGAAACCAGAGCTGTAGTACAGAGCCTCAAGGACCTGGGTCTACGCGGGGTGATTCTCACATATGCAAAAGAAACAGTCTTTGATGTCCATGATAAGGCGGTCTCCAGGCCGGACACCGAAAACCTGGCCTCAGGGGACAATATCACATCCTGCCCCAGCATCGCCGCATGGCGCGAGGGAACGTTACAAACCATTGATCTGGTTGATGAAGGTGATTACCTTGCTCTCAAGTAAGCATCTACTACCGGATATCTTCCTCTGGACAGCTTGTTGCTAATCAATTCAAGGCTAACCGGCGCAGGCCCGGCAGTGACCAACGCATTTTCCAAAGGCGATCTTCCCCCGACACAAATGCTCACGGCTCTCAGAGATATCTGCACCAAGTGTCAGGAGAAAGGGGTCCGCATTATCGTCGATGCCGAATCCCAGAACTTTCAACGCGGAATAGCCCGAGTAACCCTTGACTTAATGCGCACCTATAACCGCAACGGGTCGGCACTCGTCTACAACACATACCAAGCGTATCTCAAAGCTATGCCCATAACACTGAAAGCGCACCTGGAATCTGCAAGTCAAGAGGGCTTTACATTGGGCTTGAAGCTTGTTCGAGGCGCTTACCTGGCTACGGACGAGCGGTCTCTCTTTCACGATACCAAGGAGGACACCGATCGGGCATACGATACTGTCGCGCAGGGTGCTCTACGTCAGGAACTCTGGGAATACGGAGCGCAGGGAAGCTCTCATGGAAAACCGTTTCCCTCGGTGAATTTGTTCCTGGCGAGCCATAACAGAAAGAGTCTACTGGCTGCCCGGCAACTGCACCAGCAACGTCTCAGGGAACAACTGCCAACAGTACCAGTTGGTTTTGGTCAGTTGCATGGGATGGCTGACGAGGTGAGCTTTAGTCTTGTCCAGTTGAAGGATGAAGCGGGGTCGTCCCCAGACGTATACAAATGTTCATCCTGGGGGTCGATGTCGGAATGTCTGGCATATATGACCAGGCGGGCCATTGAGAATCGGGATGCAGCGGGAAGAACTAAGGATGAGTATGCTGCGTTGAAGGTCGAAGTCCGGAGGAGGCTCTTATCGTTTTCTTCTCTTTCCTCAAATCAATAGCTTCCAATGAGTTACGCTCTTATGAAGACAGGTTGTGATGCTTTAGTAACAAGTTTTCTTCTCAAACAGCTCACTATACAAGCACTTCCTTAGCTTACGCCTATTGACATGTATTTGGCTGTGTGAATGTAGAAGACTGAAGAAATGAAGGATTAGGAGTTAGAAGAGAACCACCATTTGTAACAAATATTATCGCTAGGCTCCTATTTCATTCTTCTAGTCTAAGCCCGCTGTGAAAGTATTCGCGTAGCTCCATGTTTGCTAGGCATCCAAAGCCAAACGCAGGAATTATTCGAACGCAGCGTACAACAGTCGCAGATGGAAGATTCTGCTTCATAAAGGTCACTCGGTCCCTTATTCTCGCAATATGGGGCCGGTTGTACAGATCCAACCCAAGTAGGTGCACTGGCGATGCCATGAGCTGGGACAGAACTGGTACAGTGATCTGCGTGATCACGGTGCGAGTGTGCGCATCATGCACCAGGCTATCAGGAATTGCTTTGGCACAGTGATGAGGAAGAGTAAACGACCCTGAGATAGTGATACCGTCACGGAATAGAAAGATGGCTGTTGCAGCACCGGAGACGGCGCGCGGAGATGAGCGTCGCAGGGTATCAGTTGTGCTTTTGCTGCAGTTACTAAATAGCTCGGCAAAGCGTATGTCTTTCCACACCCCCAGGGGCACATTGACTGCAAAGGTTGACGCAAAGACTATTGGATCTCGTGTGGGAGACGCCGGGATTGTATGTTTCGTTATGGTGTCGACGCTGTTAGCGACCACGTAAGTGGCTGCGTATAGCGACCAAACGAGACCGAACGGTTTCGAAAACACAAATTGGCCAGGCCTTCGAAGGGAATTCACGAAATGAGTTTTTAGCCCGCGGAGGAGAGGCCAGTTGCAAGACGCTTTCTCGACCAGGGCACTGGTATATCGTGATGATCGCTGTTAGCAGGATCAACTTTGTTTGCGACAACGACTGCGCCTACCGATCAATAATTGTCACTGCTGGAGCAACCACCCCTGCTGAGGCTGTAGCAGCAGCGACATCACCGGCCAGCTGGTAGCTAAGCTGGCGGGTATATTGTCTGTCGTAGTCCATCCCCAGCTGGTCATGATCAGGTTAGGATCTCGTCAACACGGTGTCCATAAATCAAGCCAGCTCTCTGTTGAACTTTCCAACTCCGGTTTGCTACTCCAACGCATGCATTTACCGGGGGATATAGAACCGTGCATACTTCTAGGATACTAGGTAGGTAGTGGTCCATCACCGGCAAGCCTCCCGATGCCTTATGGCGGGGTGTCGGGATCCTACCCGGTGGGCTCCAGATGCATACATAAAGCTCTAGACAGGCACGAGGACACTCCCTTGTTGTCAATCAATATCGATTTTGTGAGCATGGCTGCAGCTCGTTTACAGGGTAATATGGCTCGTCGGGTGTCTCCTTTGACCCGTGCCAAATTTCCCTCTGTCTATCACCAGATTCGCACCAAAGCCACCGCGCCCTTCAAGCTGCCAGCGGCCAGGAATGAGCCCAACGTAAGTCAACCACCATAATCCAGGTTGATAGTTGTATAATGCAGTAATAATAACCTCTACCAGCCTCATTATGTCCGAGGCTCGCCCGAGCGCCAACAGTTGGAAGCAGCCCTGACCAAGCTCCGATCCCAACTCCCCGTCAAAAGCTCTGTCTTCCACAATGGCAAGGTTCAGGAGGTTTCTAAGTCCTTGAGTCAGCCCATGCCTTCAGAGCATGCGACTGCATTCACAAACTACCCAATTGCTAGCCGGGAGCAAGTCTCCGTTGCTATCGAGTCGGCTCTCGAGGCAAAAAAGCGCTGGGAAGAAACTCCCTTCGTAGACCGCGCCGCCATCTTCATGAAGGCGGCCGAGTTGGTTACGACAAAATACCGCTATGAGCTCATTGCAGCCACCATGTTTGGACAGGGAAAGAATATCTGGCAGGCGGAGATCGATGCGGCCGCAGAATTGGCCGACTTCTTCCGACTCAACTGCCACTACGCTGCAGAGTTGCTCGAAAGACAGCCCACTCGCGGTAGCGACGGCATGTGGACGTGAGTTGCACGCCAATGCACATCCCCACTAGCCTTGAAAGCTATGCTGATTGACCTGCCAGTCGCGTCGACTACCGTCCTTTAGAAGGGTTCGTCTACGCCATCTCGCCATTCAACTTCACAGCCCTCGGAGGAAGCTTGGCATCGGGGCCTGCACTGATGGGCAACGTCGTTATCTGGAAGCCTTCCCCTTATAACGTCTATTCCAGCACTCTGGTCTACAAGATCCTGCTAGAGGCTGGTCTCCCGGCCGATGTGATTCAGTTTGTCACGGGCGACGCAGAGCTGATCACAGATGTGGCCCTCTCCCACCGCGAATTTGCAGGCCTCAACTTTATCGGCTCATCGGACGTGTTCCGGTCTCTCAGTGCAAGAATTGGCCAGGAGATTGGAAAGAAGACATACCGGGACTTCCCTCGCATCGTGGGAGAGACCAGCGGGAAGAACTTCCATCTAATCCACAACTCTGCAGACATCCCCAGTGCAGTTAACCATACCATCCGCGGCGCGTTCGAATATCAGGGTCAGAAATGTTCCGCCACATCGCGGGTGTATGTTCCCGAGTCTCGTGCCGAAGAGTTCATTGCTGCTTTGACTGCCGGAGTGAAGGACATTACGATTGGTAGCCCCGATAAAAATCTGGAAGCGTTCATGGGCCCGGTCATTCATAAGGAATCTTTCAACAAGATCAAGTCGATCATTGACGAGTGCAACAACGACTCCTCCTTGAAACTACTGGTGGGCGGCACATACGACGATTCAACGGGATACTTTGTCAACCCAACGGTCTATCAGGCTCAATCTCCGGAGCATCGGCTGTTCGACGTGGAGATCTTTGGTCCGGTACTTGCCCTTTACGTGTATCCTGATACAGAATGGAGCACTATTCTGCGCAAGACTGATCAGGCCGGGGGTGGACTTGCGTTGACCGGCGCTGTTTTTGCCAACGATCGGGTTGCTATCCGTGAAGCGGAAGACGCTCTACGCTACTCAGCTGGAAACTTCTATATCAGTATGTGATTTTGAGCTGTGGTGGTACGGAAATGGACTGCTAACGAACTATAGATTGCAAAACTACTGCCGCATTGATCGGGCAGCAGACCTTCGGTGGTGGTCGTGCGAGTGGAACGAACGACAAGGCGGGCAGCTCTGATATTCTGCGGAGATTCACCAGCCCGAGGACGATCAAGGAGGAGTTCTTCCCTCAAAATACTTACTTGTACCCTAGTAATTATCAATAGAATTAGATGGACGACAGTATGGACGCCATGTTCAGATCATACTGAGTGTTGGGAGTGTTTTCCCTATACCTCTTCTTGGATATCTAGCTCTAACTATTCATCCCAGAGTCCTCTGGCCCAAATGATGATTAAGCACTGATGATCATGGTGCATGATCTAAATAGATATGATTAGGGAGGTACTATAAAAACATGTCTCCAAGCACATATCCGGACGGGCGTGTGTTCAGAACGCCCATCATCCGCCATCAACAAGTGCACTGTCATAACAGTGCCAGAGACCCGATCAGCCGAACAATCCTCTGCGTGTCTCCAATTTTCCCAACTGTCGCATCTGATCTCGGTAACAAACCCGTACGATATCTCGTCCCCGCTCGTCAGAGCTGTAGCCGACTGCACTCCATCCAGACCTTGTTATACAGAACCCACCAGGTTGCAGTGCAGTGCAGCTCATCACGACTAAACAGTATCCATCACAATAATCAAAACGTAGTCAAAGAAGGTCGAACCCGAGCAATACTTCCTCCCTTCAACTCCGCATGTACCCAACTCCCGACTCCCCATCCTCGTATACCGCAATGCCCTCTCAAAAACCAGTTCCCCCAACATCCTCGACACGATCGAGCCGAATGGATGGCTTATGGGAGGACAGTGGAAGAAGTACAAAGTGCCGCACTTGCATGCCGATTGCCACGAATGTTACGGCATCTTCAAGGGAAGACGACATATTTACTTGCGCTCAGACCAGATGACCCCCATTTCAATACGGAGGGAGAGCCTAATGGCATCCGATGAAGTTTACTGTAGAGAAGGGCGACGTCTTCATCTTGCCGGTACGTCCGCTGTTACGGCATCCTGTGGCATCACGGGTCTCGGTTGTGCTAATCATCTGGGCGGGAACATGCCATGTCTCGCTTGAATCGGAGGGCGACTATGAATTCATTGGATTGTATCCCAACGTAAGCGTGTTCATCTGTTCCGATCTGTCGCACACACGATGGTCGACTGACTGGACGTCCGTGAATAAGGCATCTTGAAAGAAACCGGTCACCGTTTCAATATGAACTATGCACTGAACCCTTCGGAAACCGAGAGACTAGCTGCAAGATGCGACGCCATGTCTATACCACCACTCGATCCTCTGTACGGTTTAGAAGGGCCTTTGCCTCGACTCTGGACGCAGGCAGCGGCTAGGAATGTAAGGGCGCGGATTTAGTGAGGGTCGTGCAGTTGGAGGACAGTGAGGAAGCTGAGGGGGAAGTGTAGTGGAGATTTCTGGGAACCGATGGAAGTCGGCTTTCTAAATATGAGATTCAGCTTCACAGCTTCATAAACAGCATGGTAATGCTCGGAACAGATATTCTTCGAAAGCATAAGAAGTATCAACAGCGAACAGAACTAAATCAAGGTCATGCAATATGTATAACAGGAATCTCAGAACGCTGAAATGACAGACAGTAGCTAACAAGATGGGTTAATTGTGACAAACCGAGCGATAAACAAGATGATATGTGCAGCAAGGCAGTTTGAACACGGACAAGGGCCATAGAACGCCAGAAATGCTTCGCAACAATGCTATGTTCTGATTGAATGCTTCAAAGCAGTCTCTGCGGTCAGAATGTATCAAAAACAATCACTCGTTCTGCTTTACAAACTTCACAAAGGCTTTCTTGTGGACTAAGCCAGCATATTCTCCGTTCTGAAGAACACACAGATACCGCAAGCCCAGCTTTGTAAAGCACTGGTAAACAAGATCTATAGGCGAATGGATGTCTAAAGCGATGGGGGCCTAGGAAAGGTATTAGCAATTGAACTGGCCGACACGGGTTATCGACATACCGGATCTATATATCGGCCAAAGTCCACTCGATCAGGGCCAGGAAGGTCTTCGCTGTCAGAGATAACCGTCGACGTGTCCAGTGCCATTAGACACAGCGAGTTGTCCTCGTCGTCGAGATTGTCCAACGCGTACTCCAGGTCCGGCGCGGGGATCAATCCGGTCAGGACGTTGTGGCGCAGAATGGGGAGGCCGCTGTCTAGTTCGCCGGCCATAAGCAAATTCTGCAGCTTCGAACGCAGCTCCGTCGCTGGGACGAAGGGGGACTCCGATATATCGATAATGCGACTCTTCCTCACCGGTCGCACAATATCGCCGAGCTCAGCGTCGGACGCAATCTGGAGATTGTTGTCAAGGAATGGATAGGAGTTCATATCGGTCAGAAGATCCTGCTAATTGTGAGTTCGAGTCGTTCACTTGATACCCGAGTGTGGACTTACATAGATGCTACGAGGCTCGATAGCGTCCGCCGTCCATTTGGCACACAGAATCGCAAGCGAGAATGGAAGCACGTGGTCAAGGCTCCCTGTGAGTTCAAACAAGATAACAGCAAGAGTAACGGACAAGCGAGTGACACCACACATAGTCGCCCCAGCGGCAACCATTGCATACACTCCGGGAGTCACGCAGGACTCCATACCAGAGACAGCCGGGCAGGACGAGCCAAAAAGAGGAAAGGTCGGATATTTCACAACCAAGTATTGGGCGGCATGGCCGATAATCCGGCCCAAGAGACCGCCGACAACCATGGAAGGCACATAAATGCCAGCTGGGACTTTGATTCCAAAAGTGACCACGGTAAGAAGACTCTTGATGACGAAAGCAATCAGCAGATAGCGGATGATCTCGCCGATCCCATCTTCGTCGGGACACAGCCCCGTAGGTGAAGAGGACTCCCGCTCACAAGGAGTGGCCAGCTCGAACAGAAGCTCCGAAACAGGGAGCTTGGTGTAACGATTCCAAAAACTAACCAACCCTGTCAGCAGCGCGACAAGGACGACCTCGAGCATTGGCCAGCGCTTGATGAGCGGGATTCGACGGAACGATTTTGCCCAGATGTTCGATGCCTTGATGAACAGGGCCCCCAAGGCACCGCCCAAGACTCCCAAGAAAATGAAGATGACCATCTCGAAGATCTCCCAATCACCGAGATACCGAACCTGGAACAAGACGATCTTACCAGTCCCATATGGGTTCAGGAACTTGAGCGACAGTGCTGCGGCGATGCAGCAGAAAAACGTCCTGAAGAGGGTCTTCGGCGGGAAGTAATAGCTGACTTCCTCCAAACTGAATAGGACGCCTCCAATAGGCGCTCCAAAAGCAACTGCAACACCGCTAGCCGCGCTCGCACTCAGAACCTCTCTTCGTTTGCCGTCATTATGATTATACTTGGCAAAGAGTCGACAGCAAATATTCCCGACGCAGGTGGCAATGTGGACATATGGACCCTCCTTCCCAAGGCTCAGGCCGGATGAGACGCTGAAGACCAGCGCGATGGTTTTGATGACAAGAGTCTTGAATCCCAAATAGCCATGCAGAACGAAACCGCTGTTGATAACCTTGACCTCGGCCACTCCACTTCCCGCGGCGGAATAGTAAACCATATCGGGGCGACTGGGGAACATGGCATAGGGAGCCCCGGGACTGGATGAGTCAGGGGAGGCGGCGGCATCAATGCTGGGCCTTCCTCGAGACTCCGCGGCAGCCAGATTCTCATCCAAGGTGGTCAAGGAAATGGAAGACGGAACGACGGTCTTGGTGAGGAGGGTGAGGAGGCATGAGACTGCCGAAAGGACCAGAACCCAAGAGACATACAAGGCAAAATCCACCCACTGGTTGTCAGACCCGGAAGGTTTGAACATCCTCGACCACGACCGCCACTGCGGACAATCATAAGTATCGGCACAGCAGTTTGAGCGGCTATTGAACCACCGAGTGGTGCAGAACCCCTCCTTTAAATCGAACACAAAGTCCTCAGTCACATCCACAAAATAGGCAATGGCTGCAGTGATGCAACCGATCACGGCGACCAACACCCAGCCCTGGGCACCGTCGAACCAGGAAAGAAGACGACCACGGATGTCCTTCCGAGCCCGCAGCTCGCGAAGCCGGGCTCCATCGGCGATACTATCATGGACCCAATCCGTCGAGGTGAATTGATCATACCAGGTCCGCTCATCCAGGAAGGAGGAAGAGCCGAAGCCGTCCTTGGCCGAGGCGGCGAGACTGTCGGCCTGGTCAGCGTCCAGACTCCCCCGGCGACTGAATCGAAGGTTTTGCGAGTTTGCGCGGCTATGGTGACGGGATCGACGCAAGCTTCCGCTTAACAGGGAGTGCCGGAAGTGACTATCGGCCGTGGAGTTGGCGGAGATATTGGTGTACGAGCGACGAGGGAGACGTCGACGACCTTCCTGGGGGTTTCCGAGCAAGCTGGTCGTCTCCGTCACCTCCAGCGGAGGCTCCAACGACTGATAGCCGGTATGGGCTTCCGACAGAAGACTATGGCTCCGCCTGACGGCTGACGGGGAGGGCGGAGCGGTCCTGGAAGCCGATCGAGGGCGCTCGTTGTCACTAGGACCTTGGGGATCATCATGGGGGGTCGCGGTGAAGTATGTGGGCACCGAACGAGGCATCTTTCCAGCTTGAAGCAATGGGAGCTTCGGTCTGGACTAGAGCGGGCGAGCTGGACAGGGTCAGTTTCCAGCTGCCCGCAGGGCCATCGGCAAATGTTTCGTGGGGTTCAAATCATACCAACAAGCATTATCATTCAAAGGGGCACCGCTCGAAATGAACGAGAGCGGGTGAGAGTTGGAGAGAGATGGACGACAGGGAGATAAACAGCTCGAAAGAGGAGAGGAGATGCGGAAGTTGCTCGGGAGGGTGTGCTGACTCATCCCCCCGCGATCATCTGTCATCTGATGGCATCATCCATTGCATTCATCAATGCCGCCATACACGCGGACAAAGAATCCGGATCCTTCGCTGCTTCTGCTTGAATGCCTCTGATCGAATCACCAGAGTGTGGCTCTTGACTCCCGCGGTTGGCCCCGTTGGTTACGTACGACCCCTCGACGCACGGTGGTCAATCCCGGGATGCATCCCAGACGATGCAGGTCTCCACGCCGTTATGCAAGCTGATCATCTCGCCAAGACATGGGAGAGGCGATCATGGCACATCAACATGGCCCAATGGCTGCTGATGATGTGCCCTGTGGTGGCAATGTCTTGGACGCCTTGTCTGTGCTCTGCATATGGCTTCTGATTCTTGTAGCACAAAGTTAACGAGGGCTAAGATCAGTTTATGCTCTGCGTAAGATAGACGGATCTAAATCACATTGATTGTCTATCCGAATTATTTAGCCTAATCCGGCTGTCTCAGTTTGCTGTGGTGTGACCGCAATCTAGGTAGAACTGAGAGTAGTATATTACTCCGGTTCCTTGTGACGTTCGGGAGTGATATATATTGTCTCAGCGGGCTATGCGCATGTTCCAGCCTTTATTGAAAACACAAATGTTGTGTTCACATGTACTTAGTAAAGAGCATGAAGTTACGCTCTACCTATGGACGAGATTGTCCTATCTCTTCTCTTTTATATGCCTTTTATAGTAGATCCCGGAGTTGATTGTCCTCCAACCTATCGGCCTGCATGTCTCGGAAGGAAATGGCAGCTTTACTCCCTGTCGACCCCAGCATTCTCCTCGTCCAAGCTTCCGTGGCCATGGGATGGAAAGCTTGGCCATGCTTCCATACGGCTAGAAGACAGTAAACAGTCTGCTTTACCTTTTCTCTGTGGTTTGAGATATGTCCTCTAGTAAATACCTACTGTACTGCTTGCTCCCTAATATGGAACCCCGAAGTCAGGGATTTACCTCTGACCAGCAATGCTTCACTGGGCTGTGTCCCTAATCATCGGAACCGCAATCGCAGCCTTTGATACCCAGCTCGTCACGACGGGCATGGTCACATATGCCGTTGACAGCCCCCCCAGAGGGCGCCAGTAGCTTCGGGGTTTTGATTAATTTTGTTCGACAGATCTGAGGCTTCATCGGTCCATTCTGGTAAAGTTGTCTTCAGTCTCTTGCTCACGATTTTGGTCCGTGTGATGGGGAGGGAATGGCGCAGCCGTCTTTGAATTAGTAGGCAAGGTGCACGACAGAGGTACCTAGTTAGGATCTGTAAGCCTGAATGGTTCGATTTGGTTGCAAATCCTATCGTTCGCATCTTGACCTGCCAAATACTCCGTAAATATGCACACATCCACACGGCAATACTACAAAGGAGGGCCCCAACGATGCGCAAACGAAGTATTGACGAGATGGTCTTGAAATAACTATACCAAGTCAGCCAGTCTAACATCGACTGGGCTAGAACGATGGATCCTGTGGGAGGCACTATTTTTGTTGGTGGAAATTGGGGGGAATTCCGCCATCAATGGGATGTTTGGGTCCCCGTGTTGAAAAGAGTCAATTCCGCAAGTGGAGCATACATAATCCTCACCCACAGCCTTGGACATCATCCTCACCACTTCAGTCGCCCATTTACATAGCTAATAATAAACAACAACTCGCCATGACAAACCTCTCCGCCGACGAAGGCCTGTTCCAGCCATACGACCAATTCATCCTCTTTGGCGACTCCATCACTCAGCAGTCGACTTCGCCCACCGATGGATTCGTCTTTCAGGCCGAGTTGCAAGATGGTGACTAACTCCCTCCATCTCAATCGAATTCCAACTGACGCATCTCCAGCCTACTGCCGCCGCCTGGATGTCATCAATCGCGGGTTCAGGTATGGACGGCCTTTGTATTGCAACGAACAGACAGTTAACCAACATCGTCAGTGGCTACACCACCGCCAATGCGGTCAATGTCTTTCCAAAATTCTTCCCCACGCCGCAAAGAGCTACCGTGAAATTGATGGTATTCTTTTCCTACAGAGACAGAAAGAGTCTCGGACTAATTTAAGGTTGTCTAGACAATCTTCTTCGGCGCCAACGACGCCTGTATTCCAGGGACCTTCCAACACGTCCCTTTGGACAAGTTCAAGGAGAACCTGAGACAACTCATTCAACACCCCGCGGTGACAGCTCAAGGCACCCAGATCATCGTGCTCACCCCACCTGCAGTGAACGAGTACCAGATGGACCCGGGTGACGGCTCCGCTTTGGCCCGAACCGCCAGTCACACCAAGATCTATGCAGATGCCGCCCGGGAGGTTGCAACATCGCTGGGAACCCCTGTCGCCGACATCTGGACAGCATTCATGACGGCGGCCGGGTGGAAGGAAGGGGACCCTCTGGCGGGTTCGAAGGAGATCCCCAATAATGCGAAACTGCAGAGTCTACTGACCGATGGTGGGTTCTTCTCGACGCGAAGATATTGTTGATACTGACAGATGGTTAGGACTGCATTTGACGGCGGACGGTTACCGGATGGTTTTCGAGGTGGTGATGGAAACAATTCGACAGAATTGCCCGGAGTTAAGTCCGGAGCAATTGCCCTGGGTGCATCCGCCCTGGACAGAGGCGCCGCGGTATTAATCGGTAGAAATCGACATAGAATAGAATTCCAAATAGATCTATACAGCAACCATGGCTGGATAATGGAGAGTGAGTGGTACCTGGTAGCAAGCAAGTGAAAGCGGTCTAGAATCGGACGGAAGAATCCCCCAGAGGGCCGCGAATCCCCTCATTTTCCCTTCTCCCTTCATCCATCCATTTGTGCAACCATCAATCTCTCTCACACTTTTGTCTCTTGCTATTCTCTTGACTCTTATACGTGACCTCTTCTCTCATAGCTCTCCCAGATCTTCTGCGGAACTCTTCCTTCGCCGTCGCCACTTTCTTCGCACGTCGGCAGCAAACCTCCTCCCTCGAGCCATCATAACTCATCCCTCCTAACGCCTTGCATTACCGCCCTGTCCTTGTCATATCGGACCTTGTGGTTCTTCTCCCCTCGTCGCTACCGCTCACTCACTCTCTCTCGGCATTTGTCCCGTTCCTATAACACCCCGAAGCTCTCCTTTCCACCCTCCCGACTCGTACGCCGTCGGCCGATCATCGCACGCTTCTCCGCCCCCGGTCTGGTCAATCTTATATGTTTGCAACAAATACAACAGATCCTAGGTTCTAGCAAATTGGGTGGACGGCCGTACGGCCGTCTCACAGCACGCGGGAGGAGGAGTTTCGAGGATTGTGGGAGACAAGGAACACAACTGCTGAGAGCCCCAGTATCCGTCATCTTCGGTCCAAAGTAGCTGGAAGGATCAGGATATTCTACTCGGTCCTGGAACGTTTCTGTGTTTATTCATCTCCGTCACCGCTGGCGCCATCGCTTCTACCCCACGTGGTTCGGATATGGATGCACAGTACCCTTTTGCTTCCCGCGACGATATCTGGCGCATCTTCGAAGAGTTGAAGGAGCTTCACGCCTCGCAGTTCGAACAGGCGGAGCGGATTGCGCGACTTGAGCGACGGAGGGACGAGGATGCCCGGTTGAGAAGTGTCTGGGGTCCGTTGTCGCCGTTTCCTACCTCGGTCGGAGGTCCCATGCCTACAGGTGGGTGTTTTCTTATGGCCTGATCTGCTTGGCAAGAATGGCATGAAGGAACTAACCCGCTGGTCTGCTCTCCAGAGCCGGTTTTCCATTCTCCAGCCGACGCTTTCAAGAGCTTTGATCAAGGACAGCATCACGGTGTGGTGGGCACCATGGGTCTCGAGGCCGAGGATGAGCCGAGACGGGGGACTTCGAGAGCGAACAGCGTTCGATTTGATGAAAGCGCCATCCATGGGTACTACGGACAGGCGAGTCGTTCTAGCACGGATCTTCCCTTGAGGACTGGCAGTGGCATGGGAAGCCATCCGCTAACCGAGCGGTCCCTGTCCCATCGGTCCGATGGTCGACAAAGCTCGTCGGGGTATTCCCATCACTCGGCACGCACGAATAGTCTTGGTCTAGACACAGCCAGCAAGATGATGGGCTCTTCGGCCGCGGGATCGCCGCTGATTCCGCCTCCCGGGCTGTTCCTCCTGGGCCCGGTGCCATGCATCATCCGGTGTTGGTTGACGACAAACTTCTCCAACGACTCACTTCTGTACGCGGCTGTCTGCTCGGGCTCGTATACGTCGTTCCTGGGCTATCCGATGATCCGGAAATACGGCTTGGAAGATTTGGTGACCGAAGCGGACGACATGCAGTTCATCAAGCTGCCGATGTATCTGCCCGAGGCGAGCGTTCACCAATCGTCCTCGCGGTCAAGCAGCCCTGTGCCTCAGCTCCCTGCGCTGACGATTCGGTTCCTCATTCGTGACGTCGACCCCAGCGACCCGTCGATCCAGATCGTCATCGGCAGCGATGTGCTCCGCTCCCACAACGCGGACATCCTGTTCTCCCAGGACAAGATGATCATGGTGGATGACGAGAGGAACAAAATCTCCATCCCGCTGGTGCGTCCGGAGGACGACGCCGTCTTCAAGTTCCTGCGCACCGCATCCGACATTCCGCGGACCGAACGAACGGAACAGACCAAGCAAGCAACTGACCTGCCAGTCGCCAATGGGCATGCGTCAGTCGGGGTGATCGGACAGCCCAACCACACCACGCGCCCGTCGCGATCGGTCTCCGGCTCGGCGAGAGGCTCCCTGGAGGAACCCGAAGAGAGTCGAAAGACGTCTTTGGACATTCATGACCCATCAAAGAACGTTGACCCTGCACCCAAGTCGACCCCGCCGTCAGAACCGCAGCCTGCTGTGCCTCCGTCCAAGGCGGAGCTTCCGGGAGTCTGGGGCTCGTGGAAACGCGACGCCAGGTCGGACGCCAGTGCCTCTGGCGGGAAGTCTTCCCGAGGCCGGCCCATGAAGGTCCTGCGGCCGAGCAAATCCTCGTCGCGGACGCCAACAACCGCAACGTTCTCCGGCACCTCCAGTGCGGAACCCACCGGACCGACTTCTGCGTCGCAGCCTGCGTCGTCTCGGGCTTCACCGGACGAGACGCGGACGGGCCAACCATGGGCTTCGAATCCCATCGGGGGCGCCTCCGCCTTCGGATGGCTCAACTCGTCGCAGTCGCCGGCTGCCAGTCGGCCCCCGACGACCCCTAAATGAAACAAATTAGGCACGCGTCGTGCAATCCGGTAGACCGAACAATTGGCCATAGTGTCTATACAGTAGGCTAGTAAGAACAAATTGGCACAGTCTTATCTCATGTCCTTGTATATCCGTCTATCAAGCCTGGCTCCCAAATCACATCTTCGCCAAGGCGCCCAACGACGCCTTCGTATCCTCCTTGAATTCCTTAATCAGGCCATTGACCGCCTTAAAATGCGCATGGCCCGCATCCCCCAAGATCTCAAACAAGATACTCTCACTGCTGGTGACAATGGCGCCCGCATCCCGCAGCCGCGCCAGGGCGATGCCCCTCTCCTCGGGATTCACACTAGTGACCCCATCCACAATCACGTACACACGGTGGCCGCGCTCGAGCAGATCCAGCGCCGTCTGCGTAACGCAGATGTGGGTCTCGATGCCGACGATGATGGCGTCGACGGGGGAGACCTCGGGTTTGGGGAGCAGCGCCTCGAGCTCGGGGGTGATCATGGAGAAGAGCGTCTTGTCAAGGTTGACCTTGACGTGTGCGCCGGCCAGATGCGGCTGCAGCTCGGCGATGGTGTCGCCCAGTCGAGCGCGGTTCTGGGTCGTGACATACGTGGGGATCTGGAAGGTGTCTGCGGCGCGGAGGAGTTTGGCGGTCGTCGGGATGCTGCTCAGCTTGTTAGCTTTGGTGCCGTGTTGCGGGGCGGGTGACGCGCATCTTGCTGAACTCGTGCATCGCCGGACGGAACTTCTCCTGGATATCGCAGATGCTGGTTTCTTCGGTTAGTGATGTTGTCAGTCTTGTTGGATGATTTGGGCTGCACATACAATAAGGCCGGGTTCCCTGGCGATTGGTTAGCGGGGGATCTCTTGGGGGCGCAAGGGACCTACGAATCCGGGACGCTCTTGAGATGGCTGCCATTTTGGGCGTGAAGACGAGGATATTCCGTGATGATGTCTGGAATACAGTGGCGAGAGGGATGAGAAGAAGAGGAATGCCACGATGTGGTGAGAGACGCTGCGGGGAACTCCGCGGTGCGGGGAAGTGCTGCCTGAGGGTTTAGGCATGAGTCTCGATACTATTCGGCCGGGAAGTCTACATAACCATCATGGCGTTCTATATCTACACAGAAATCTCCTGCACCTTCGCCCGTCCAGCGAACCAACTGCTGTCTCCCGCCAACGCAGCCTGTCGGATGACGTACAATTCATCCAGGAACGCCGGCACGAAACTCCCCGGTCCACGCACATTCTCTCTTGCCGCTGCATTCTCGGCAGCAATCTCGTACATCAGAAGTCCAGACAGGACGGCAAGGAGTTTATCAGACGGATGGGTAGTCAGGAAGCAGCCTGCAACGGTTCCAACAGCACAGCCGGTCTATGTTCTTGTCAGCATGCGAATGAATGGGCGGGTCTGGAAGGACGTACGCCTGTCACTTGGCCAAGAAGCTCGTGGCCATTTTCGATGGCCAAAACCCGCTCGCCGTCACTAAGATAGTCGGTTGAGCCGGTCAAGAGGACGAGGTTGCCTATACGCGTCAGCATCACGGTGGGTGTATCAGAGCCCCGGGGACGGGGGGCGTACGTTCTCTCCGGGCCAGGTCGCGAGCTAGCTTGGCCTTGGACGCGCTATCGAGGCTGCTTGGTCCGCTGTCCACACCGCGTTGGGTCACGCCGCTGCTGCCGGAGACCTGGCGGATCTCGCCCTCGTTTCCCTTGATGAGGGTGAAGTAGCCGCCGGCCATCAACTGGGCCACGGCCCCGCGGCGGATATGGGTCGCTGCCGCGCCGACAGGGTCGTACACGACCGGGTTGCCGCGTTCGTTGTACGCCTTGATGGCTTTGAGGTAGTTCGAGACGCTCTCGCTGGTCAAGGTGCCCATGTTGATGAGGAGGGCGCCGTCGAATTGACAGAGATCCACGGCCTCCTCGCCGTACGGGGACATGATGGGGGAAGCGCCCCTGAAGTAAGATAAAGTGTTAGTTATCCAGTCACTATACGTAGGCAATGAAGACTGAGGGAACGTACATGGACAACGCAACGTTGGCGACAAAGTTTGCCACAACAAAGTTGATCATGTTGTGCACCAGGGGGTGCGTCTGGACCATCTTTTGCACGATCGCGGGCACCGTGTCTAGCATCTCGGAGAGTCCATTGATGGGAGCGGCTGCGCCGGCGACGAACGGCGGCGGCGTAGCAATGCGACGGACGAACTCGGCCGCAGCAGCGCGCGGATCGTCCGCGGCCATGATGGCGCTGACGATGGCGACCCCGTCCAGACCCTTGCGTGGTGCTTTGGACTGATACAGAACGCGCTGCACGTTGGACAGATTGATTCCGCCGATGGAGACGGTGCCGACGTCGCGGCCTGTTTCGGAAATGGCATCGAGGATGGCCTGGGTGCCGGCAGTTCCGATGATGGATTTGGTGTTTGTCTTTCTGTATGACCACTGAGTCGTTTGCTCTGGGCTGCGGAAGGCTGTGGGAGGTAAACCTACGTTGGAGTTGCGAACATGGTTCCAATGCCTAGGTAGTCTGCACCCGCGGCGATGGCCTTCTGGGCTTCATCAATGGACGAGGCGCTAATGCCGATGATGGCATCTTTGGGGAGGAGCCTTTTGGCTTCCTCAATGGCTACGAGGAGTTGTTAGCGGTTTGCTCCGGAGGAACGAATGGGAGGGAGCGCAGCATACTCATGTCATCTTGACCGAGATGCACGCCCTCGGCGCCGACAGCGAGTGCGACATCCACGCGGTCATTGATCAGCAGAGGCACACCATACTTAGTAGTGATCTGGTGCAGCTTCTTCGCGGTGTGGATTTGGTCTCCGGTGTCGCTCTTTTTGTCTCGGTACTGGACCACCGTGACACCTGCGCCAAGCGTCAATCGGGTGTTCCGAGTTGATGGTGGGGGGGAGAAGACTCACCTCCTTTGAGGGCTTCTTCGACCACTGCACAGAGATCTCGACCCTTGAGAATTGGAGGGGTCGAGTCGGTGACCAGGTAGCAGGAGAGGTTGAGCTTCATGGTCTGGCGGGATTAGTATGCGATCTGTCAGAGGGGATCGGTAGATGATGCATCGGTGGAGCGACTGATATTTTCCCGCGGGATGGAGGGGCGGTGGGGTGTATGACTGCACCACGACCAGATTATGTATTTGGCGGAATGAAGACTTACCGTGAAGGATGGGTGTTGGCTCTCTTGTTATTGGGAGTATAGAAGGAAATGTATAGTTGTCGGTGGGTTATTCGAGTGACGTTAGAGACTTAGTCAGATTCCCATGGACGGTAGACTAGAGTATAGGACAGGCATAACATAACCATATAACAATAAGCATCGAGATACTGGATAAAGGAAATATACACTGCGTATCAGACATGCAATTGATGCTTTAGTTTCTTTTGAACAGAAATTCTCTGTCTGACTATTAACTATCTAGTGCATGATGCAGGTATATACTTGAATCCACCGAGGTATATGTGCGTCACCATCGTACTGTCACCTTTGATCCTTGCATTCCCCATTCCATGCAAGAACATCATCATTTCACTTAATGACAGCTAATTCAAATCATGATCCCTATTCAATCGTATAATTCGAATGAATCCAACCGTGTACTGCGCCTACGAGTTACAAAAATAAACGATCGGAACTCGGCTCAGCTGAGTCAGCCGCAATATTTTTTCTCGGCCGGAATTTCTTGGCATCCGGCCTCTTTTGGGGCTGTTTTTTCCTGTGGCTGCCGGCTTCTTTCTTTCTCACTTTCTCTCTCTCTCTCTCTCTCCTCTTTCTTTCTCTCTCCTCCATCCCACCATCAACTCTACCACATCACTTCTGCCATCGGTTTGGACTCGTTTCCACCTCATCCGATCGTCTTCCTCGTGGAGCTGTTGTTTTGCAATCTCCTATTTCCCTCCCCCCAAAGACAAACCACGCCTTGTTGGTTTCTCTCCCTCAGTCAGAGAAAGCCACTCCAAACCCACCAGAAAAAAGTGTCGCTCGACAACTTGTCTATGTATTCGTCCTGCGTCAGAGATTTCGACCACCACCTGCCGCTCAAGCTGCAAAAGTTTCGCATCACGCCGAAACCTTGTAGTATACACTCCAAGTCCTGTGGCTGAAAGCTATCCTCAGGGCTGCCCATCACCCTCACGTCCACGTCTTCTCTCGTGAACCCTCCGTCTGTGTTTTCCCACACCCAACAACCGCCACCATTCCTTCGATCTCAGGAACTCGTGACGCATGTCTTGTCCCTTCAAGACATCACTCCTGGTCCCAGAAAATCCCTCCCGCCTGATTCCTCGACTCGCTGCTCGTTATTAATCCCACCTCCCTGCATCAACCGTCATCATGGCTACCGTCAACATTCGTCGGGATGTCACCGATCCCTTCTACCGTTACAAGATGGAGAAGCTCCAGTCCAAGATTGAGGGCAAGGGCAACGGTATCAAGACTGTCATTGTCAACCTCAACTCCGTCGCCCAGTCCCTCAGCCGTCCTCCCGCCTATGTCATCAAGTACTTTGGCTTTGAACTTGGCGCCCAAGCCAACGCCAAGCCCACTGATGACCGCTGGATCATCAACGGTGCCCATGATGCCCCTAAGCTCCAGGACTACCTCGATGGTTTCATCTCCAAGTTTGTTCTCTGCAAGAAGTGCAAGAACCCCGAGACCGACGTCATCATCAAGGACGACAAGATCATCCTGGACTGCAAGGCCTGCGGTCAGCGTACCGACGTTGACCCCCGTCTGAAGCTGAGCACCTTCATCCTCCGCAACCAAACCACCAAGGGTGGCAAGAAGGACAAGGGCGACAAGCGGGCCCGTCGGGAGCGGAAGAAGGAGAAGAACGATACCTCCGCGAACGGTGACAAGGACGGCAGCCCCGGCGACAGCAACTCTGACAACGGGGACGGTGAAAACGGCGATCTCGCCCTGGATGCTGGCAGCGATGACGAGCTGACCCGTCGTATCAAGGCCGAAGCCCAAAGAATCGCGGCCGATACCGACGTCGATGACGGCGACTGGGCTGTGGATGTGTCTGAGGAGGCCGTCAAGGCTCGGGCCAAGGAACTGCCCTCCGACCTCAAGCGCTCCCTGGTCCTCGAGGATGAAGACGAGGGTGCGGATGGCCCCTCCGCTTATGATGAGCTGGGCAGCTGGATCCAGAAGACTGCGTCTGAGGAGGGCGGTGTCACCGCGGTCAGCGATATCGACATCTACAAAAAGGCCAAGGAGTACGGTATCGAGACCAAGCACAAGACCCTCGCTGTCCTGGCTCAGACCATCTTCGATGAGAAAATCACCAAGCAGATCGGCAGCCGCGCTGCTCTGCTGAAGAAGATGGTCACCTCTGAGCGCCATGAGAAGGCTCTGCTGGGTGGTACGGAGCGGTTCGTCGGCAATGACCACCCCGAGCTGATCTCCCAGATCCCTGCTATCCTTCTCGGCTATTATCAGAACGACATCGTCTCGGAGGAGACCCTTAAGGCTTGGGGTAGCAAGGCGAGCAAGAAGTACGTCGACATCTCCACCAGCCGCAAGGTCCGCAAGGCCGCTGAGCCTTTCCTCGAGTGGCTGGAAAACGCCGAGAGTGAGGAGGAGAGTGAGGAAGAGAGCGACGAGGAGTAAACGCCTATCGTCTCCATCTTCTGACGAGAGCCTTTTCGGGATTTTTGCTCTCTTGTTCTTGAACGTTAACTGGATTCGCTCATTTGCACTGTCTTTGGCTTGATATGAATTAAACCAAACGAAAAAAAAAGTTGTGATTATTGAGATAGTTCTTCAATCAATCGCCACTCCTATGAATTAAACAGAACTGTAGACATGCACACAATATACAAGTTGTTAGTCGTAACCGCGTAACCATCTCGACTGTACAGGTCTAAAACACCAGATCCGCAAACTTCAGCCTACTATCTCCTTGCACTGACCATGTCTTCAACGGTTCATCGACCACCTCGCTAATTACAGGTCCCGCACGTTTCGCCGTTCGGGGCATCGCATTGGCCATGTGGACCCTCTGTTGTTGGAAAATAAACCATGCCAGATCCACATTCCAAGTCTCCATCGCCTCGAGGGCCCTGTCAACCGCCTCAAGCTCTGCGCCGTGTTCCGGCGAGGAAGATTGCCGTCGAGACGCCCACGAAAAGTAATACTCCGGTCCCGCATACCGCGCAGCCCATGCACCGACAAACTCGCTAATCTGGTCGCCGACCGCCAACGGGAGCCGGACATGCGTCAAAAGCGTGATGAAGAGGGAGATGAGCGCGCGCCACAGGTCGTGATGGGGCGTGAAGGTGCGCGGGGGACCGCCGGCTGTCGTGGCTAGCGACAGGGACGAGATGAGAGCAGATGAAGAAACCAGAGACGTCGCGTCGGCGTCGGCGTCCGCCTGCTGCGCTTGTCGTCTTTCGACGGCTTTCTCAGCATCGTGGCGGACGCGTTCCCAGACACGCTGGTATAGACGCTCCCAACGGGGGAACTCCTTTTCGACCCGGGTCGCCATGAAGTCGCCTGCGCTCTTGCACAGCGCCTCGACGGCGCGGCAGGCAGTCGTGCTCACGAAGAGCTCGTCTTGGAAGTCGATGCCGTGGGGGTCCTGCGTTTGGTCGGGTTTGATCAAAGCGGACGAGGAAGACGTGCTGGTTAGGGAGGCGGGGAGGGTGATTCGAGCGGTGACGGCGGGCCAGACGTCGTTGATGAGCGGGAGGAAGCTGTTTTCGTGTTCCCCGAAGACGGGGGATACTTGGATCAATATGGAGAGGAGGGAGCGGCGCAGGTATGGAGACGGGGAGGAGAGGTGGGAGGGGATGGACTTGACGATGTGGAGGAGGAGCGTGTGCGACTTGCTTAGGGGTTTCTCTTGGTCTTCGGGATCGCGGGGAGGAGGTAGGGGTTCGTCGGATTCGTCGGTAGGAATGTGGTCGGGGTCGAAGTCCATGTCGTCTGGTGGTTTGCTCGTTTCGGCTGACTCTGTGGTCCAGGGGCGTTTTGGATGGGAGATCGTCTCGTCGGATTCATCGAGGTCTTCGGAGTACTGGGAGCGTTTGGCTTTTCGCTTTGCGAGGTCTTCTGCCAGAGTGGAGATTGGCATAGTTTGATACTGCCTCTTGCGGTGGTTGATAGGCTTGCCGGTTTCGATTGCCAATAACGATGGGGATTTGGTTCCCTCGTCGACTATGGCGGCCAGTGTTTTAAACATCATCTCCACAAGTTTAGGGTATCCGTGATACAAATCCAGGATGCTGAACATGGAGTCGACGAGGTCATCGAGGTACGGGATCAGTCGCGCACCGCAGAGCTTGACCATCATGAACAACACCTGGGGAGGATACGGCGAGACGTCAAACGTGTTCAGCTTCAACGCAACGGAATTGACGAGGTAATCGACGTTTTCGACGATCATGGTGCTCGTGTTGTCGTAGTTACAGGCGGAGGTGAGTATGTTGAGGCAGGTCATCGCGTGTTGCTGGATGTTCGGGTTCCTCGATGCCAGGAGTTGGAGGACGGGGTACAGGGCATCCATGAGCTCAGGACGGAATGCCTCGCCGAGCTGCTGTGCCTGGAGGGCGACTGTTTCCAGTGCGAGCGCCGAAACACGCCAGTCCTGGTTGTCGTCAAGCAGAGGCTCACTCAGTATGGGCAACGAGATGTAATATAGTTCCTCGATCATACTGGAACGTGTAGCGAAAGAGCCTGATGGTTCGAGCTGATCCGTGGAGATGAAGTCATCAAAAGCGGAAGCCAGCGGTGTACTGTTCTTGAGGTAGGTCAGTGCCAACCAGAAAGGTGCAGCCATCGCACTGCCAGTCTCATGGTGAACACGGTCGATAATCAGGCGCGTGATGTCCCCACCAGCTTCGGAGGCATTGAGTCGAATAACCATTGATTGAAGATCTTTGAGGGTTTGCTGTTGGCTCCGATGTTCCATGAGGACCGGTGGAAACGTCTTGCTTTGGCTTCCGTGGTGTATGACCTCTAGGTTTTGACTATCCATTGTTCCCGTACCTAGAGGCTGGAGGTTGTTGGCTGCATTATTAATGGCGGCGGCAACGCTGTCACATAACCCATTTGCCAAACTATTCGTCAAGATGTCGGATCCGGATTGAATTTGCGACAGTACCTGGTAAGCCGTGGATATCTGTTTCAGCGCCCACTGTTTGGCCGTTTCGTCATTGCCCTGCATGGTGCGAGGGAAGGCGGTGATCCAAACATGGAGGGAGTTTTTCAGCGAATCCAACACCACAGGGTATGTTGTTGCAGTATGCGTTAGAGCTGAGTAGGCTTTGTTGGGCGTGTCCCCATCTTCGAGTTCAGCCAGGACAACCATGGAGTCCACGACTATAGGGATGCAGTCTTCTAGAGACTTTTGGCAGTCCTCGATGACCATCAGACACAGCGATAGTAAGGCATCCTGCACCTCGGGCCTTTCATGTCGGCGAAGTTGGATGACATTGGCAAGGGCGATTTTGATCTGAGAAGCCGTAGCTTTCAACCATGAACTGTCAAGCACGACTCGGTCATCTTCGGTCTTCGGCTCAGGAGGGCTAGGGGTAGATTCCACAGCATTATCGTTGAGAACTTTTCGTAGTAAGTCGGTAAGAATCTCGAGACATATGCAAAGAAGCCGGTATGTTCTTCGTTTCTGCGTAGTCGGTTTTAGTGTTTTTGTCAGTGCGGAGACTGTCCGCGGCATGATGCTGGCCAGGACCACACGGTCCGTGATACGGCGGTACAGGGCCCGCAAGGCTGTGGCAGCCGATATGCAGAGATCCTCCGAACGCTCGTCGACAATACCCTCCAGCAAGACGTATACGGTCTGGTCAACGATAGTTGCCGTGCCTATTTCATGGTATACGGTCTCTTCCGCAACTGGCCCACCTAGCACATCAAAGGTGGCAGCGAGGCATCTAAATCCAGCAATAGATAATTCCTCCGGACGAGATTTTGCCGACTGATTGGTATTGAGAGCACCCGGAGCACCGCCGACAATCAACGTCAGCAGAATGATGAGCTGCTTGCCCATCTGGGGGGAGAGATTTTCGCGCCATCCATCTAGGATCAGAATCCGTAAACAGTTCACAGCTATCTCCAAGCAGGCAGAGGAAATCCTCTGCGTCTCGTTGAAGATGTGCGACAGCGGAAAAAAGGCGTATTCCGCTAACTTCTCGTCCAATGCATTCCTTCCGGCGAGCTCGCTCAGGACGCTGTGAACCGTGTTGAGGGCGCGCAGAACATCGCCTGAGGTGGCCTGGTTGCCACGAAACTTGAGCCCAACAGAGCTCAGCTCAACACATGGCCCTTTCAGCTGGGAATCGGTCAGCATTAGTGGTTCGTTCAATGCTGTGCTCAGTCCTTACCTTGGTAAAAACCAACTGACGTGGATTCTCCATGGGGTCGGTTCAAGAAGGAGATGCGGACAGAGAAAATACTATGCAAATAATTCGGCCACCTATCCACAATCCAACATGATCCTGAACACCGTGTCAATGTGTTCTCCAGTAGGTGCTGTAGAAGTAGTGGAATTGATAATCGTCCCTCCAGTTAGCGGTTCACCGCCCTCGGCCGCCTTTTCTGCCAGAACATACAGGCGGTGTGAGCTGGATGTTGTTTGCACTGTTTGGATGACGTCGTTTGGTGTTTTCCTGCTGTTCTTTCCACTGTCCGTATTTCCAGCTGATATTTTCCTTCATTGATTGTTGATACTTGACTCTGATCATAGACATTCATTTTGCCTGTGTGACGGTGGCTTCATGTCCGTCTGGGGTGAGACTGCCCTCAATCACGTGACTCTAATGGGCTTCGCGTCTTGTCACGTCGCGTGCGCGGGAAAGTTGCCTGGAGTGGTGCCTTGCCTGCGAATTCCGGCCGTATCGTGCTCTTAAACACCGCCTCGCCTTTCATTTGCCAAATTTCAATTGGTTTTATTTCTAGAGTCAATTCGCAGACGTTCGCGATAACGTCTATGCTCCCGCTTTGCCGCTACGCGGCTGTTAACTCTCCATCGCGTTGTCGCGGACCTGTCGCTCGTGTTGCAGCACCAGGGAACACCGCCTATATCGCCTACGCAAGGAAGCACGGTTTAACTCTTCCTTACTATTCAAGTCGCCGGGACTTTTCCATAGCGCAGCCCTGTTGCGGTCCCAACTTTTTAATTACTCTTCGCCCTCTAGCCCTTCCTGCAATGTCGCCCTCCAAAGGTAGCAGACAAGCTACACTGGGGTATGTTCGGGACTCCCAGTTGACCCTCGGGTGCGTCATATCGTAGCCCGGGTGCCTCCGTCGTACAGTCAATCTATGTTCTCCCAATGCTAACTTGACTCTCTTGACTAGGAGGTTCTTCGGATCCAATGCAGACCCTAAAGATGCCCCCAAGAAACAGACTACGCTTTCCTTCTCGGCCAAGAAAGACAAAAAGTCGGAGCAGGAGCCTACACAGGAGCCCTCCTCATCCAATGACCATGATACAACTGAACCTGATCGTACCGAGATGAAGGCGGAGTCGCCTACCCCGGCGCCAGACGTCAAACCGACTTCCGGGGACAAGGATTCGAACAACTTGAAGCGTGAGAAGAGTACACCGTCAGAAGAGAGCGATAGCGATGTCCAACCTGCACAGAAACGTCGCCGTAAGAGCCCGAAAGCCAGATCCTCCCCGTCACCGAAGAAAAAGTCACCCTCTCCGAAGAAATCGAAGACGCAGAAAGAAGCCCATTCTCCCGAACAAACGGTAAAGAAAGCTTCAGGAGAAGTAACGCCCGAAGAGGAGACGAAATCAGACGAGGACGTGCTGTCCGCCAGCGAAGAGGAAGAAGAGGAAAAGCCGGAGCAGATGAAGAAAACGATGGAGAAGGTACAAGCTACCTTGAAAGCGACGGGAAGTGAGCCTTATCCGGACTGGAAGCCGGGTGAGCCCGTTCCCTATGCAGCTCTGTGCACGACATTTTCCTTGATCGAGATGACGACAAAACGACTGGTCATCCTGGCCCATTGTTCGCTATTCCTTCGACAAGTGCTTCGTCTCACACCGGAGGATCTCCTTCCCACTGTTCAGCTCATGATCAATAAGCTCGCGGCTGACTATGCCGGCATTGAGCTGGGAATTGGCGAGTCGTTGATCATGAAGGCGATCGGCGAGAGTACCGGCCGCAGTCTGGCCGTCATCAAAGCCGACCAACATGAGATTGGTGACCTAGGTTTGGTCGCTGCAAAGAGTCGTTCCAACCAGCCGACCATGTTTAAGCCGAAACCGTTAACAGTCCGCGGTGTACATGAGGGCTTACTCGCAATCGCCAAAGTTCAGGGGCATGGCTCTCAGGATAAGAAGATCTCGGGTATCAAAAAGCTTCTTTCTGCGGCGGATGCAGCTACCGCTGGGAAGGGTAGCAAGGGCGTTGATATCACCAAGGATAAGGGTGGACCTAGTGAGGCTAAGTTTATTGTTCGGTTCCTGGAGGGAAAGTTGCGACTGGGACTCGCTGAAAAGACCGTCCTTGTCGCTCTGGCTCAAGCTGTTGTCGCACATGAAGCCGCTTTGAAGGGAGAGAAGACTCCTTCAGCCGAGAAGATGGCCCAGGGTGAGGCCGTCTTGAAGACAGTGTACAGTGAACTGCCTGCGTACGAGGTCATTATACCGGCCATGTTGGAGCACGGCTTGTTCAACCTGGGCAAGGTTTGCAAGCTGCAGCCCGGAATTCCGATCAAGCCTATGCTTGCCAAGCCCACGAAATCAATTACAGAAGTGCTTGATCGCTTTGAAGGCAAGGATTTCACGTGCGAGTACAAGTATGACGGAGAAAGAGCCCAGATCCACTACGTTTCGCCCGACTCCATCCACGAATTCCCCGGAGCTACCGCGACACTGAACCAGGACACCAAAGGGCTGTGTGCGATCTTCTCCCGGAACTCAGAAGACTTGTCCAAAAAGTACCCTGACGTTATGGGTAAGCTCGAGGGATGGATCAAAGATGGCGTGAAGAGCTTTGTGCTCGACTGCGAGACAGTTGCCTGGGACACGGTCAACAAGAAAGTTCTGCCATTCCAGCAGCTCATGACTCGGAAACGAAAGGATGTGAAAGCGGAAGATGTAAAGGTCAAGGTCTGTGTCTTTGCGTTCGACCTGTTGTTTTTGAACGGAGAGGTAAGCACCCAGCAGCCGACAGACAGAAGTCACCTATTAATCGAAGCCTACAGCCTACTGTGAAGAAGTCCCTGCGGGAACGTCGCGAACTTTTACACGAGTCGTTCCAGGTTGTTGAGGGCGAATTCCAATTCGCACAATTTGGAAATACCAATGTGTTGGATGAGATCCAGAATCTCCTGGAAGAGAGTGTTAAGGCGTCATGCGAGGGTCTGATGGTGAAGATGCTGGACACGGAAGAGAGTGGTTACGAGCCAAGCAAACGCAGTCGGAACTGGCTCAAGGTGCGTTGCAGGAGAGTTCTCAGTATCGGAGACTTATACTAATGGCTTCTCCAGGTTAAGAAAGATTATCTTAGCGGCGTGGGCGACTCCCTCGACCTGGTCGTCCTCGGTGCGTATCATGGCCGAGGCAAACGTACCTCTGTGTACGGTGCATTTCTTCTAGCAGCGTACAACGCGAGCACGCAAACATACGAGACAATTTGCAATATTGGCACCGGCTTTTCTGAAGCTGACCTGGAGGAGCTGCATAAGGAGCTCTCCCCCCTGGTCATTGACCGGGCCAAGCCCTTCTACTCCCACTCCACCGTCCCAAAGGACCAACCCGATGTGTGGTTCGAGCCCCGATTGGTATGGGAGGTAAAGACAGCCGACTTGACGTTGAGCCCACGGTATAAAGCCGCGGCGGATGAATTCGTGGGAACGACGGGTGGAGCCAAAGGCGTGTCCCTTCGATTCCCCCGATTCATCAAACGGCGCGATGACAAGAAACCGGAGCAAGCAACCACCACACGAGCCGTGGCAGAGATGTATCGGAAACAAGAAGCGGTTGCTAAGGAGAATGTTGGAAAGAAAGGCGTCGACGACGATTTCGAATATTGATCCCGTCAGGATTCGGGGTGTTACAGGCATTATCTCGTACAGAAGCACATAATCAATCAAACCCCCGTCAAGGAACGTGTATACGATAACAGTGAATCAGCCACGGACCCCATCCGCTCCATCTGGGACATTGAATCACCCCATTCACGACGGTGGCTTCAGCTCCATCCCCGCTTATCACCGGCAATGACAGCCGTATCAGCAATTCAATCTCCGTTGGCCCCAGTTTAGATGCTTGGCAAATGCAACCCAAGATGTATTAACGGCTCTGGCCGATGCAAGGTCACTGCCCATCCCTACTCCAAGCAGTCTAGCAGCCTAGATCATAGTGACTAGGGGCCTTGTTGGCGTATATTGCCCTGGTTCAGTCTACCCCCTAACGGGCAGGTCGACATTCCCATCACCGCCGGCACTGCATAAATGGCCGGGGTTCGGCCTGGTTGACAATCTCCTCTTCCCCCATCTCCCGCTCGCTTGCTCTTGTCGATTCTTCGCTCTTCTTCGAGGAATTCTATTGACAATTGATCGTGCCACCGCAATGGCTGCTCTTCGGTGGCTGTCGGCGGTTGTGGCCGTATCCACCACCGTCTTGGCCATGACCCCCGAGTAAGTTAAGCATTGATCAGCCCATCCAAGCATTGCTGTCGGTGGAGACCAGACAGACAAGTCAAGATCATTTCAGTTGACGATGGATATAGGCAGATGCTCAGCGCTCCGCGGCGGGGGGAGGCCATCCCGAACCCATCGGGTGTATGTAACCATCCCTTGTTTGCCTTTCTTTGTTTATTTACTCGGAGCTCCCGTGAACCAATCGATACTGATTGCGTTGCAGAATGTCGCCTTCTTCTCCGCATCGCAGTATTCCTTCGACACGAAGGAGAAGAGCTCGTCGTGGAATCTGCTCAACCTCAAAACCGGCGACATCACGCTTCTTACCGACGACGCCAACGTCTCCGAAATTGTCTGGCTCGGTGGCGACGACACTTCTGTGTTGTACATCAACGGCACCAATTCCGAGATCCCTGGAGGTGTCGAACTGTGGGTGTCCAACGTTAAGGATTTCTCCAAAGGGTAAGAATCTCTTCTTTCACTTCTATACCGCTCTCCCTAAGCAGACCACAGATACAAAGCCGCCTCCCTGGGTGCCTCTTTCTCGGGCTTGAAAGCAGTCCGCACGCACAGTGGCGACATCAAATTCGCTGTCAATGCGCAGTCGTATGCCAATGGCACAGCATACAACGAGGAGTTGGCGACAAAATACGCTAGCACCGCCCGCATCTACGACAGCATCTACGTGCGTCACTGGGATACCTACCTCACGACCACCTTCAACGCCGTCTTTGCGGGCACCCTCAAGAAAGGAAAGCACCAGTATGCTTCCGCTGGACCCTTGAAAAACCTGGTCGCCCCTGTGAAGAACGCGGAGAGCCCGTACCCACCGTTCGGCGATTCCACTGATTATGACGTCTCTCCGGATGGCAAATGGGTCGCCTTCAAGAGCAAGGCCCCGGATGTCCCGCGCGCAAACTACACCACCGCGTACATCTATCTCGCTCCGCACGATGGCTCGTCTACGGCCACTCCCATCAACGGGCCGGATTCCCCCGGTACCCCTGAGGGCGTGCAGGGCGACGCGAATTACCCGGTGTTTTCGCCCGACAGTCGCCACCTGGCCTACTTCCAGATGGCTCACAAGTCGTACGAGTCTGACCGCCGCGTTCTCTACGTGTACACTCTCGGCTCGAAGACTACCACCCCGGCTGTCGCGGGAGACTGGAACCGCTCTCCGGACTCGGCCAAGTGGCTCGATAACAAGCACCTCATCCTGGGCAGTGAGGACCACGCGCGCGTGCGCCTGTTCGGACCGGTGCCGATCGATGCGGACGATGACTTCAAGCCGCAGAATTTCACCGACGGTGGCGCGGTCTCCTCCTACCATGTTCTGCCCGACAAGACCGTTCTCGTCACTGGAACTGCCGTCTGGACCAGCTGGAACGTGTACACGGCTAGCCCTAAGAAGGGCGTTATCAAGACCATTGCCTCCGCCAACGAGATCGACCCCGGCCTCGCGGGTTTGGGACCAAAGGATATCAGTGAGTTCTATTACGATGGTAACTGGACTAAGGTAGGCTTTCTTCCCTCTTTCCGGCGTGACAGAAACATGTAGCTGACATTCCCAGATCCAATCGTGGATCATTTACCCCAAAAACTTCGACAGCAGCAAGAAGTACCCTCTGTTCTTCTACATCCACGGCGGTCCGCAGTCCGCCACCCCCGACTCCTGGAGCACCCGCTGGAACGCCAAGGTCTTCGCCGACCAGGGCTATGTGGTGGTTGCGCCCAACCCGACAGGAAGCACCGGCTTCGGCCAGGAGTTGACGGACGCCATCGCAAACAACTGGGGTATGGTCATTCCTACACCAGTCGCAGAGTGACAACGCATCAATGGGACGAACACGCTAACTTCGCCGCAGGAGGAGCCCCCTACGAAGACCTCGTCAAAGCCTGGGAGTACGTCGACAAGAACCTCCCCTATGTAGACACCGAAAACGGCGTTGCCGCTGGCGCCAGCTACGGCGGATTTATGATCAACTGGATCCAGGGCAGCGACCTTGGCCGCAAGTTCAAGGCATTGGTCTGCCACGACGGGACTTTTGTCGCGGATGCGAAGATCTCGACTGAGGAGCTGTGGTTCATCGAGCATGATGTTCGTCCAATTCCCCCCATGCCTGACCCTTCATGCACCATATACTAATAGCTGCAGTTCAATGGCACGTTTTGGGATGCTCGCGATAACTACCGTCGCTGGGACCCGTCCGCACCTGAGCGCATCCTCCAGTTCAGCACGCCCCAGCTGGTCATCCACAGCGACCAGGATTTTCGGCTTCCAGTTGCAGAGGGGCTCTCCATGTTCAACGTGCTGCAGGAACGCGGTGTGCCTAGTCGATTCTTGAACTTCCCTGATGAAAACCATTGGTACGTATCGGACGAGCCCTTGCGTTCTCGTTTCTTTGGTCAAGTGCTGACGGAGATATGTAGGGTCCTTAATCAGGAAAACAGCTTGGTCTGGCACCAACAGATGCTGGGCTGGTTGAACCGGTACTCCGGCATCGAGGAGGCAAACCCGGATGCTGTCAGCTTGGACGATACCATCATCCCCGTGGTGAACTACAACCCTTGATTTGGCGTAGTCGGAGAGGAATTCTGTTACTTGGTATCAACTTATTCAATTCGTACATTATCCAAGGCAGAAAGAACTATGCTGCAGTTGTTTGTACATCATGCATGCCTATTGCACATCAATGGCCGTCTAAACAATTGAAATACCTACACCAAGAACATAACTACATTCAAAGAAGACGCCATTCATAGCTCTCCTCCATCTGCGCCGCGGTTCAGGCCAGGCATTCGGCCGTCGCGCGTGGCGAAGCCGGCCTGCCGTACGCGCAATCCAAAGTTGACCAAAACAATGACCACAAGGCCGATGCCCAAGACCGTCGGTCCCCATTTTTCGTAGTACACTCGCTTAACGTCGCGACGCTTGCGGATCTTATCCACGCGCCAGACGTACAGCATCAGACTGTACACAAGAGTAAGAGCGGCGAGAATCGTGAAAGCCCACGAACAAGCAAACGTTATGTAGTCGTTGCCGAAGTTGAGCAGCGTTGCAGCAATTGTACCCAGCAAGATTGAGAACTCCAGCCACGAAAGGAATGTTCGTTCGGCAGCAAAGTACACCTTCGGTTCCACACGAACAGGGACGTGGATACCTATCAAAGTCAGTTAAATCCCATGAGTACGACGGGGGTAAGCGCAACTCACGTTTCCCCTTGGGAGCGGCAAACCGCTTCACAGTCCGCTGGTCACCAATAACAGTGATACCACGGCGCTCAGGGGGCGGTAAGCTGGTCGGCCGGGGGCGAGGGATGAGCGCTTGAAGGACGTGGATGAGTCCTTGGCCCGTCCGGTGAGCATAGTATTTGGCCAGCTGATGGTAGTAGTGCATTCCGCCCACTCGGCGGGCCTCTTCCAGCTCGTCAGAGCTGACTGTTTCCTGGTCGGAATCATACAAGGGATAATCTTCATCTCCGGGTAGGGGCTGAGCACCGATGCGTTCCTCGATATCTAGCGCATTGCCGTCTGTCTCATCAAACAGACCATTCTGGTCAAGCGCGTCCGGCGCTTGAGTGCGAGGCTGACCATTGCTGGCATGGGCATCATTGGTGTCGTCGTCATCCGAGTCGTCGTCCTCCTGGGTCTCGTTGGCGGACATGGACGTACTAGCCAAGGGACGCTGGATACCGAAGCGACGGGTCGCGGGCTTGCGAATATCCACGTCCATCTGCGGCATCCAGAAGGGAAGAAGATGGATGCGATCAGGAAACAAGGTCGCAGTTCCATGGATAAACTTGCTGTACTTGGGAACAGCTTCCACGAGGTGACTGGCGGTGAGTTCTCTAATCCATTTAGGTGGTTCCTGGCCCGCTTGGGTCTGGAGTTTGACCTCCAAGACGGCGTACGGGAATCGCTCCACGTCATCCGGTGGGAGCTTCGAGAACGGCCAGTCCACGCCGATATCCATCCGACGCCAGTTGCTCCCCGATCTCCGACGTCCATCAAGGTTATCCTCCCGGATCATGGTCAGCTCAGTGTCGAGAGATATGCGGACGCGAGCGTCCCCTGGGAGTTGGAATGCCGTCCGATGGTAGAACGTCCGCGTCACCGGTTCCAACTTGCGAGATATCACTCGATATTGTATTTCCCGCGCAAGCTGCTCGAGGTCGTCGATTTCCGCTTCACTCTTTTTTCCTTCCCGGCGCATCTTCTCGAATATGCTTTCGACCGTCATCCGGCCAGATAAGTAAGCGTTCACATTTTTCTCTTTGAGCGAGAAGCGGGCTTTCACCGACTTCTCTCCGGTCCAGTCCTCCCGATGGGTCTTGCGCTCTACGAAGATTTGATCACTTTCCATGCCACCATACCAACGAAGTCGGATGGCCTCCGCTCCTTCGGTCTTCTTAAGTCGTCCTTGGTATAGCTCCCAGGTATCAGTGTTGTCGAAGTAGATGGAAGAGATGGCCGTGTCTTTTTCTTCGAATTCTTTGTTGGGGTTAAAGACGAGGACAGGGAGGTGCTGGTGCAATTAGTCAAGACAGAACCCAGGGATGGCCTGTAGGATCGCTTACCTTGAGGATAATCAATTTCAATTCGGTGATGTTGTCGGGATGGACCCAGTACTTGGTGGTCTGACGGACGAAGTTTTGCTGGGAGCCTCCCGCAGAAGCATCGCCCTTGACAGGGTTTCCTTTGGTGCGGACGAGATCGTAGAGTTTGGAAAGCTTCACCACAAAGGCATCGTAGTTGTCCTTGAAGAAAGGTTTTGCATTGAGGCGCGCAGCGAAGACAGGCTTAAGATGCCAACCGGTTTGTTTCTGGGCGCCAAGTCAGCGGAACGCAAAACCACCACGACGGCTTGTGCGCAAAGGGTAGGATAAATAAAAAAAATTCATGAACATTGAGGAAAGCCCAACTTACATCATGTTTTTTAATGATTTTTTGAAAACCGGTGTAGTTCAATTGGGTGAACTTGGCGAGATCGTGGACATCGGCGATGATGTCACTGAGGACCTGTTCGAGCACGAGGAAATCCTCGTCGGACGGAGGAGGTGCGGAAGGCCGGATGCTTTGGCGGCGAGAGGTGGCTGAGGCATTATCGAGACGCGAGACAATGTCGTTTACATCGGTTTCGCTGGCTTGGATGCGTCGAACGATTTCTTCACTCTTAATCTTCTGGAAGTTGAAGACCTTGTCGAGCTCGCTCTCGAGCAGCGAAACGAAGTTCTTCTCATCGTCCTCGGTCCAGGGCTTGCGGTCGGGCTTGGGGTTCTCTTGAGTGGGCGCGGTGGCGAAGTCGGTTTTGAGGGCCTTTTTCAAGTCTCCGTAGGCGATGTAGTACCAGTAGTATTCCTTGATCATGGACGATCGGAGGTGTTCACCGAACCTGGGAGGGGGAGATTAGAAGGATCATTTGATCGGAATTGGCCGAGCTTACTTCATGATGACCGGAAGAAGGAGTCGGACCTCCTACAATCGCACTGGAGAGCAGTGGAAATGGGAGTTCTGAGAAGAGCTGGAGAGACGTGGGGAGTTGGGCGAACAGTGTTAATAGGCAACGATGATGGTCATGACGATCGGAGACGAGGACGGAGAAAGCTCAGGCGGATTGATGGAGGAGAGAAAGAAATCCTAGCGAAGAGGATTCTCATTCGAGTTCTTTCGCGACAGAGACAGGGAAGACGAGAGGACAACGGCGAGAGAGGTAGTTGGTTAGAAGAGAGCGAGAGAAGCCGAGATGGAGAGGTACGATAAGCTGGTAACCGCATTAGGGAAAGGCCCGCCCGCTAACCGTTCAAGGAACTCCACCGCGATTGTTCTCCGCCACTGCTTCTCGCATGTGCTCGACTATCGCGCGACACTAATATAGCGTCAATTCATAGGTATCGTCTCAGATACATTCACCATCCTAATGAATACTACCTAAATACAGTAGACATTCTTATGCACAACTCCCCAACACCAGAAACTAGATACATTATCCGAGTATAGCTTTGTCCGTCATCATGATCTCATCCCAAGTCACCCATCACAGAAGCCGACCTCCAATGCGCCGAATGCTCTTTCGAGCACCATCGCCGAACACACTGATCATTCCCTCGGTCTCCAGCCCGCGAATAGCCTCCGCAAACTGCGCGCCGTCAATGCCTCCCGCGCTCTGAGCGCTACTCTGCTCGTTCAACACCCGGTATGCCTCCGCCCACCGAACGGCATTGCCGCCGCTGCCCAGGTCATCAATGATCCCGAGCACACCGCGTTTCAGCTGCTCGCGTTGCCGACGCTCGCTCGCACTGGTGCCCTCCGTCAACAGACCCATATCGATGAGGCCCGTCCGTGCGTCCGTGGCAGCTTGCTTGATCGCCGACCGGATCAGACGTACCGCCTCTTCCACGTCGTCCGCCGTCACTTCGGGCGAAAGTCGCATGCGCGCGTGCGCTTCCGACAGCCGAATCATTGATTCCAGCTGACGGGTTGTCGCAGTGATACGACGCTCCGCAGAGCGAATATCATCGCCTAGTTTGCGCATGTTCACGTATGCGTCAGAAAGAGCCTTACCAGCACTCGGCGTAAGGACTGGGTGCACCCGCGTTTTGGCGTACGTGATGTATGCGGTGAGGAATTCAATAGGCTGTAGCGATCCTTGAATTAGCACGGCGTAGTCTTGAGAGGGGCGGGGCCTAAGCATGGCAGCTTACCAGAACTTCGTTTTCGCTCGCGTTCTCAGGTCGGTCTTCCAGGTACATGTTCACGAGATGCTTGGCCAACCGGCGATCCTCCTGCTCATCCGCGCGATCCAACACAAGATACACCAGGTCGAACCGGGACAGTAACGTAGGAGGCAGGTCAATGTTCTGCGGCACCGGCAAATGGGGATTGTAGCGACTCCCAATCGGATTAGCGGAGGCCAGAATGCTCGTTCTAGCGTTGAGCGTTGTGATAATGCCCGCTTTGGCAACGGACACCGTCTGCTGCTCCATGACTTCGTGCAGAACGGACCGCGTGGATTCATTCATCTTGTCGAACTCATCAATGCAGCAGATACCGCCGTCTGAAAGAACCAGCGCACCTGACTCGAGAACCATCTGGCGGGTCTCCGGGTCGCGAGTCACGTACGCTGTCAGACCAACGGCTGATGAACCTTTTCCACTGGTGTACACACCACGGGGCGCAATCTTGTGCACATAGCGGAGCAGTTGAGACTTGGAGGTCGACGGATCACCACACAAAAGCACGTTGATATCGCCACGATAACGTGGGTTGCCGCCCTTCTCGAAGGTCTTGTTGGTACCACCAAACATCTGGAGGAGGATTCCCTTTTTCACGTCGTCCATTTCGTAAATGCTGGGGGCGAGCGAACGGGCCAAAAGCTCGTACACGTCGGGCCTGGTCGCAGTTCGCTTAATCTTCTCCTCCTCTTCCGCGGTGATTTGTCGGATCTGCTCAGAAGCTCCAGCGGCTTGCTCTGACAGTTCCTGCTCAACGGTGGAAACGTCGATGCCCATCTTCTTCCGATCAATCTTCTGCACGTGCAGAACATCAACATACGTCTTGAAGAGGGACTTCTGCGTACTCTGGCGGGGATTGACCCGCACAGGATTGCAGCGGAAGATACCCGTCACTTCGACGCGGTCACCGGCCTTGCACACGTCCACGAGCTCGTCATACATGCACAGGGAGACGGAGTGGGGCGTTTGACCATCTGGAATACTGTCGGGAGTCTCCTGCAACTTGACGACTTGCTTGTCGGCGAATGCACAGCGATTGTGGATAAGTTCAAAGGAGTTCTTCTCATTGCAGGCAGGTCGAGGGCAGACCGTTGGTTCGGCAATCCGTCCCCTGTCAATGTCGACTTGCAGACCATGATGACAAGCCTGACAACGGAAAAAGGCTACGAAGTAGGTTAGAGCACTGTACTGACAATCCTTGGAACACAACTTACCCTCTTTCATATCCGGGATTATAGGGGTTGTTCGGATAACCAAGCCCTTGATGGCCACCAACTTATCCATATCTGTACTATGCATTAGTCCCTGGGGCAAGCCTTTTCAAGAAGTCGCGATAGACATACCAGCAGGGTCAAGTTCTCTCATGTTCACAGCCGAATCTAGACCAAACGGCAAGACCTTGAAGGTCTTCAGTTCCACTTCTTGGACGAGGTTAGGGATATCAACTTGGGGCATGCGGCCCGTCTCGCTCATAGCATCGGAGCTGGGAATTGGCGGGGCGGAGCTCAGATCTCTTGCGTGGTTATGATGCCGCTGGCTCTGGGCCCGGAGACGATCCATCTCTTTCATTGCAAATTCGACCATGACATCCTTAAGGACCTGATCCATCAGAGGAATGATTTCTTGAGGATATGCCTGCAGTTGGTGCCACAGCTTCAATGTCGAGGGATAGGCTTTGAGGTTCTTTGCATCGAGGTTTAGGCCCGTGACACCGAGCTGCAGCATGGTGTTGAGCATATTGATGTATTCCTTCTCCTCGGCGGCATCCCCCATCCGCCGGGTCTCATCCTCAGTAGCTCCTTCGGCCCACAAGCGATACTTGGTAGTGAAGTTGAACAGGAAGTTTTTGAACGCGGACATGGAGTCCTGAATAGAGATGTTGGTACCCCAGATCACACGAGTCGAGCCTCCTCCCAGCGCCTCGGCCTCTGATGTGTCAGGATGGATGTTGGAGAAGGTAGCATCCGACTGGGGCTCGCCTTCGGCAGCAGGCATGCCATTGGCGTCCACGAACACCCGGCGCCGACGACTCGGGGTCGATCCGACTCCGCCACCATTGAGATCATTGCGGCGATAAGAACCACGGTGGCCTCCGGTGGACGATCGAGATGACATGAAGAGTCCGCTACTGCTGCTAGGAATATCGGAACGTAGTTGACGGCTATGGGCGCGAGTAGGACTAGAACTGGAGACGTAGCGGATAGGAGAAGAATCTGTCCAAATATGAGCAATTGAAAACGCACTCAAGTCACCGCCATCTGCATCGTACCTCTCATAGCTGTGCGAGAACCCCGCGGTGTGGTTTCTCCATCCATCGCCCCCACTGGAGAACTAGGCTCGTCCATTCTGACGTCTGGCGTTTCGGCGCTGCTGCTGTTTCCATGGGCTGGGGAGGATTGGAAGAACATAGGAGATGAGGAGGGAACAGCGGCCTCCCCCCTGAGGCGTCTCGAGGCCCGTGGGGTCATCTGCGACGGATCATTCATTCTCGTTGGGCTACTGGTCTGGGGCTGTTGCTGGGAGCGAGTCGAGCGAGCGGGGGATGCGGTGGCCGAGTCCCTGGCTGGACGGCCCCTGCGGCGACTGGAGGCGGGAGAGGACATTATGAGTCGGTCCTAGGGAAAATGGTGTCCTTGGTTGAATATGAAGGAGAAATGAAGGACAGGGACCGACGGAAAAATCAGGATGAAAGAGGGGAGGGTAGACAGGAGTGGGAGTGATTGATGGTTGTTGCAGCGACGACAGGGCAGCAGCAGCGGAGGTTGATTATTTGATCCGAACGAATTTCTTTTCGTGGCGGCTGTGGACGCGTTCCGACGCGCCCCACGCGTTAAGTGGTTTCCTTTTCGAGTGGACGCGATGCGCCAGCCACATGTCACGTGGATACGGCTCTCACCGCCATACAAAACACCGCCACCATCCGCCTCTTCCAAGGCACCAGCAAATCAGCAGCGACACCATTCGGGCGTTGCCGCTTGACCCAAAGAGGGATGTGGTGGCGCCTGAGGCGTCAGGCATTTCCTCGTGGTTCCTGAAACAAAACACCACAAGATCTTTTGATTCGTCTTCTTTCAACTACTCTTTAACACTCTTTGGATTGATCAGTCATGTCCATTTAATTATCTGTGACCTCTTCCTCCTAACGCGACTTCAAAGGATCGTCTCAGGGGACCGCCATGAAACGCTAGACCCCTCTCGCAGCTCCAGCTGTTCATTGTCCGCCGTTTCAATACGCGCTTGATGTCATTGGGGAGGGATCGTCAACCGCCCACTATTCCTGGCGTCTCTTCGCTTTGCGCTTGGCGGTCTCCAGCATGGTAAGTGGTGGATTTCTTCAAGACTCCCTTCCTTTGGTGCCACTTGTGTCATGGCCGTCTTTCAGGCTCAAAATAATAATTATTAAACGGACAGGAAAGCCCTGTTTCCTCTTTCCTTGCATCGTTCGTTCGTTCTCTCCCTCGATCATCCAGACGTCACTGTTACTGTCCTCTCCCTAACCATTTCTCCTGCCAGGATGGCTCCCAGACTGCTGCTGCGTTCATGACCGAATCCAATCTCCCGATTATCGGTACAACGGCGTTGTGGTCTGTCGCTTGCCGCCGAATCTTCGATCTTTCACTCTTATACGCTTGGGGAGGTGTGTCCCTAACCACCAACCCGTGGTCTCTTTTCATAAAGCTCGCCTTTATCAGCAACAACCGCATGATCAACCGCCCCTATCACAATGGCAGACCTAGGTCAGGCACTGGAAAAGGCCGGTGTCTCGGGTCAGAAGAGTGAGGGAATCTCCATTAAGACTTTTATCGCATCTTTGGCCACTGCGATAATCATCTTCACCGTCGAATTCCTCCTGTTTTTGGTCCTGAAGGGGAAACTCCTGCGCATCTAGTACGTGCACATCAGGTCCCACAAATCCTACTCTCGTCCACTCCCATCAGCTAACTAAGATCGCTCTCAGTCAGCCTAGAACTTACCTCGTTCCGGACCGAGAGCGCACCGCACCCTCGCCTCCGGGTCTCTTCCGATGGGCTGGTCCTGTCTTTCGCACGTCAAGCACCGAATTTATTCAAAAATGCGGACTGGACGCTTATTTCTTCCTAAGATACCTGCGCATGCTTCTCAAGATCTTCGTTCCCCTAGCTTGTATTATACTCCCGGTTCTCTTACCGCTGAATAAAGTCCACGGCAAGGATCAGACATACAAGAACGGCACAGGGGGAGAACAGTGGAACGTGACAGGCCTGGATCAGCTCGCCTGGGGCAATGTCGCCCCAGAGAACACGGATCGATACTGGGGCCATCTCATCATGGCCCTCATCGTCATCATATACGTATGCGCAGTCTTCTTTGACGAGCTCAGAGGCTACATTCGCCTTCGACAGTCCTACTTGACTTCTCCACAGCATCGACTTCGTGCATCCGCCACCACGGTCCTAGTGACCGCCATCCCCGAAAGCTGGCTTTCTGTGGAAGCCCTGGAGTCCCTGTATGATGTCTTTCCTGGCGGGATTCGCAACATATGGATCAACCGCAATTTCGACGACCTCAACGAGAAGGTGAAGGAACGCGATGCCTTAGCTTTAAAACTCGAGGCTGCGGAAACGGATCTGATTATCAAATGCAAAAAGGCCCAGATTAAACAGGCCAAAGCCGAGGCGAAGAAGGCCGGGATGGACACCAAGTCGTTCCAGAAAGCCGCTGATAAAAAAGCTTCCCAGCTCGCGATGGACGCCGGTATCAGTTCCGGTGACCCAGGCCAAGCCCACACGCTTGATCAAGTCTTACACCGAAATAATACCTGGAAGGAGAAAGCCAACGCTGGTCGACGGAAGCTCATGAATCCTTTGGACCCCGCTCTGGGTGCAGCTGGGGCGGTCGGCCACGGTGTTGGCAAGCTCGGGAGGACCGTCCTGGACGGTTTGAAGAGGGTGGAACATGGAATGGATGGCGCATTGTCCCAGACTCCGGGAAATGCCCCGGAAAATGATCATCCAGGGGCTATCGATGACAGCACACAACCTTCACATCATTCTGAACAGCCGTCTGGTTCTTCCAGCAGCGAGAGCAAGGGGAATGCGTCACAAGTGCAGGCCCATGGTGCAGTGCCAACTAGCTCAGCATCCGGCTCCAGTTCCAAACGACCTTTTTGGAAGTCTAGAGGCTCTAGTAATTCCAAGATCAGCAACAACACAGAGCCTGATGAATTGCCTCTCACCCTTCCCGAGCCTTCCCTCGGCGAGGTCTCTGACAGGGACACGCTGGCGCCGTCGGAGAAAGCAAGAAGTCGACGCGAAGGAACTCATCACGAAGGAGACCAACTTGAAGGCAATGAATATCCAGTGGCATACAATGATAATTTCGATGAAGGTCTTGGCGAGCCCTTGTGGAAGAAGTATATTAAGCAGAAAGACCGTGATACGATGCGACTGCCCATTTTCGGTCTCTCTTGGATGCCCTCCCTCTGGCTCATCGGCAAAAAAGTGGACACCATCGATCACTGTCGAAAAGAAGTGGCTCGCTTGAACCTTGAAATCGAATATGACCAGCAGCATCCCGAAAACTTTCCGCTCATGAACTCTGCGTTCATTCAGTTCAACCACCAAGTCGCGGCTCATATGGCCTGCCAGGCGGTCAGCCACCACGTCCCCAAGCAGATGGCTCCCCGTATAGTCGAAATTTCCCCGGACGATGTCATTTGGGACAATATGTCAATGCGATGGTGGGAGCGGTATTTACGCACATTCGGTGTCCTCACCCTTGTGTCGGCCATGGTGGTTGGATGGGCCTTCCCTGTGGCATTCACCGGTCTCCTCTCCCAACTGTCGTACCTGGAAGATGCCTTCACCTGGTTATCTTGGATCTCCAAGCTTCCCGAATGGTTTATCTCTGCTGTTCAGGGTATTCTACCCGCTCTTTTCTTGGCTATATTAATGGCCTTGCTGCCCCTTATTCTTCGCTTCTTATGCCGAACCCAAGGCCTGCACACAGGCATGGCTGTTGAACTGACTGTTCAGAATTACTACTTTGCGTTCTTGTTCGTTCAGCTTTTCCTGGTTGTTGCCATTTCTTCCAGTTTCTCTACCATCATCAACAACGTCACGAACTTCACCAGCTGGCCTGAACTGCTTGCGCAGAACATCCCCTTATCCAGCAACTATTTCTTCTCGTACATGATTCTTCAGGCAATGTCGGTGAGCGCAGGAGCTTTGGTGCAGATTGCCAACCTAGCCAGCTGGTTCATCCTGGCGCCAATCTTTGATACGACCGCTAGGACCAAATGGGCACGGACGACAAATCTGAATCAAATGCAATGGGGAACCTTCTTTCCGGTCTACACTACACTGGCCTCCATCGGTGGGTTCTCCAACAAGATGACTCTGCTTGAAATGCTGCTTACTAACTCACATGCAGGATTGATCTACAGTGTTATCTCGCCGCTCATTCTGATCTTCAACGTCATCACTTTCGGTTTGTTCTGGTTTGTCTATCGGTACAACACGCTATATGTCACCAAATTCCGTTTCGATACCGGCGGGTTGCTGTTCCCTTGTGCGGTCAACCAGCTGTTTACCGGCATCTACGTCATGGAGATCGCCTTGATTGGTTTGTTCTTCTTGGTTCGCGATGTGGAGGGTTCAGTGGCCTGTAAAGGGCAGGCCATCTGCATGATCGTCGTCCTTATCCTCACTGTCGGATATCAAGTCCTGTTGAATGAAGCTTTCGGCCCTCTCATCCGTTATCTACCAATCACGTTGGAGGATGAAGCGGTGCGTCGAGATGAAGAGTTTGAACGTGCTCAACGAGCACGTCTCGGCCTGCTAGACGACGAGGAGGAGACGGAAACTCCTGAGCATCAGCAGACAAACCTGGAACGAAGACACTCCCAAGCGGAGAAGAGTACCGATGGTATCGAATTGAAGAATCTCGATGGCGAGATGACAAGACCGACCTTCCACGCACGTCAATCATGGGCAGACAGATCGTCCAACCGCCGTTCGCAATATTATGCAGCCCACTCGGACAGATCTGTGCCTACTGTCAAACGTATGCGGGAGAAATTGGCTCAGGACACTGAAAACCAAGGCCCGCATCAACAAGGTCAGGCGTTGTTTGCGGGCATCCACGACGAACTGGAGGATCTCACCCCCGATGAACGCGACCAGCTGGTCCAACGAGCCTTCCAGCATGATGCATTGCGGGCTAAGCGGCCTGTCATCTGGATACCGCGGGATGATATCGGTGTTAGCGATGACGAAGTCTACCGCACACAACGATTCAGCAAACATATCTGGATCAGTAACGAGTACCAGGCTTTGGATGGAAAATGTCGCACCATTTTCAGCCGCAGTCCACCCGACTTTTCTGAAATTGACCTCATCCAACTATGATTGTGCATTGGAGCAGAGGGCATGGTTTGTTTTTGGCTATGGCATGGCATGATTGTTTTTCAATGGCGTTGGGGTTGTCTTTCTTATTCTGCATAGACCCAGCTGGTGGAGTGCCGCTGAGGGTAAGGAGAACATGACTGCGAAGTACATATGTACATTTCACTTGGATACTGTGGAAATAAACAAATAGCAAAGCTGGACTTCTGCAATAATAAAGTAATGTAACTCGCTGGTTTACATTCCACTGCAATATGGCACACGATAAAGCGAGATTAGGAGCCAGACATAATACACGGAATGACTTCTTCAAGCAAACGGGTCGTTGGTACCATCATCCTCACTATCCCAGACATATTCCATCTCTCTTGCAATGCTCCTAGCTAGGTCTTTCCCATATATCTGTCGGACAAACGCCAGTGTCACGTCAATGCCAGCGCTTATCCCAGAAGCAGTCCAGATGTTCCCATCTGCAATCCACCTTGCCTCCCTGGCCCAATGGACCTCTTTCCTCAACGCAGTCGTTGGATCCCATAATATTTTATTTGTGGTGGCCCGCTTTCCATCCAAGATCCCTGCTCTTGCCAACACGCCTGCGCCATTACAGATGGAGATGATATATTTCACCGACGGGAACGCCCTCTCAACAAAGTCAATCGCAGGGTTGATGATGTCTGGAAAACGCGTCCCAGCACCACCAGGCACGAGGAGGACATCAATTGCCGATTTGCTCTCTGCGCTGCTGTCTGCGCCTGTGTCGTCAAGAAAGTCGTTGAAAGTCCCTGTGGGGACTATTTCTTGCGCACAAATGGACCCCGTTCGGTGGGCGGCCGGATCTGGAGAACGTGTTGAGACAGGAGCCATAGATGAGGATAGTAAGGACAGCCGAAGATGGGTTTGCTCAGAGAGGACATTGAGGACTTCCAGTGGACCGAAGACGTCTAGGGCTTCAAAGCCCGGGTATAAGACCATGGCATAATGCATGTCGTCGAGAAGTCAAGTATATAGTAGTATGCCAACGAGAAGTAGAGCGTCTAGCTGGGTCTCAGAGGGAAGATGAGAAAGAGATGTAGTTATAACTAAGAATGTAGGAATGAGTCATCTTGCCTCTACCAAACCGCCTTACAATCTCACCTCACGTGTTTTAACGAGTTTGTTGAATACGCAGAGCAGCAGACCATGGGTACTAATTCAAGAGCCAGATATTTGTATTGATCTCTTGCTGTCCTTGGATTCTTGGCCTCTCTTGCGAATGGCCTGATTGCGAGTTTCTACATCAGGAATGGGGAAACCACTGTAACCATGAAGATCGCCAGCTCAACAACCATGCATCTCAGTCCAGAGTACAGCGAGTCATGTCACTGTTCAGATAAGTTCCTGACTTTTAAGCTATTGTTTACTGCAGAGACTGTCACGTGCAGTGGCTGACTCCCTCCTTGCGCGTCTTTGATCTCGTTCAGGCGCTGAATCTCACCAGAAACATCCCCTAGTATACTGGCTTCTGAATCAGCGATCATGGGTGACACTCCGTCCCCAGCTGCTCTTTCTCTCTTGCATGAGGACGCCGCACAATGGAACAGAGATATGATGCGCGCGTTTCAGGCAGAGCTCAAAAAGAACCCTGAGGCCGACTTGATGTCAATGTTCTCAGACTCATATCTCTACGCACATCGATATGTCCAATACCAGCAGCTGTCATACGGGGGCCAAATCAATTTGCGGACGCTGCATGAACTCGAATCCATGCTCAGGAATGAACCCGAGATGAACATGCTGTCTCGATTTCCAAAACATTACAACCGCCGAATTACAATGGCCACTGGACCGAGGGCTCCTGAAAAAGAGCCTTCTCCTATACCGGAGGAGGACTTCCGCGCCCGTCTGGACCTTGCTGAGACGGCCACGGTCGTCTTCCCTTTATCCGAGAAGGTGGCCGCTCTACTAGCGCAATACACAGCAGGATCATTGAACAACGACACTAGTGACTTAGAGAAAGGATTGGCCGGGTCTCTAAAACGACTCCTTTGGGACTCTCCAAAACTATGGCAGAGCCGCATCAGAGGCGTGGTGGTCAAATGCAATGAGGACATTGTCGCAAAGGTCATTTGGGGAAATGAAGATTACACCGAGCATACAAGTATGCAATTCCTGGCTGAGCGAGCGCCTGATGTTCCTGCTCCGAGAGCTCATGGCTTCATCAAATTGGGTCCTTTTCGTGTTATTTTTATGTCCTACATCCCAGGCACAACGTTGGCCGAAGTGTGGCCTGGTCTCTCTCAGGAAAACAAGCTGTCGATTCATCAGCAACTAGACAATATATTCCGCCGATTACGATGTCTTCGACAAGACGATGGAAAGACACTTGGAGGAGTGTGTGGCGAAGGGGCCAAAGATTATCCCGCGTACCATTCCGCTCTATTCAGAGATGTCACCACCGCGACAGAGTTCAGCGACTTGCAGTTCTCGGCCCAGCACCATGGCAGCAATACATACGTCGCGTTGCTACGCTCCCTTCTGGCACAAGATTATGGTTCGGTTTTCTCACATGGCGATCTTCGGACGGCCAATATTATTGTCAAAAGAGACCCAAGTGATAACGGCCACTACATTGTGGCTGGCATCATTGACTGGGAGGACAGCGGTTTCTATCCAGCGTACTATGAGTGTACTACTATGACACGTTGCTTGAGTCTGGTGGACGATGATGACTGGTTTCTGTACTTGCCCCCAAGCATTTCACCTGCAAGTTTTCCTGTTCGTTTTCTAGTGCATCGGCTTTGGTCGATTCATCTCAAGACCACGTAGCCCGGCTATGACATAGAAACAGAGTGAGGAATATATTCATCGCTGTGGTTATCGAACCTGGGAAGTTCTAGCATGTACTTCGGATACCTTTTATATGTTCAACGCGTACTCTCGCATCTAGACTTCAGGGGCATCTGGACTTTAGGAGGCTCATAGCAGCCAGAGCGCAACACAAACACACTCCACAACCAAGACAGATGGCTTGTATTTAATATAGTCGAAGTGACCTCAAAGCAAGACTGTGTTTAGGAATTTTACGGGGTCTAGCCCGCATATGCAACGTTACGGGGGGCAGATGGTGAAATGAAAGTGATGTACTATATTTAGTCATGTCATGTGCGGTTGTGTCATCCATGCAACTGGTGTATCATACTCAATCCATGTACTTGCACAACGGCAGTCGGTAGTTGTCAATCATCCAGTATGGCCGACGCACGCCACTCCATTCGCCTTCGAGCTTGGGCACCCGAATCTCCTCCCACTCGACATCGAATCCAGCCTCGAATAGATCCATCTCCACCACCTTCTGGTAGACATCGTAGCTGATCTGCCGGTCAGCACCCATGCCGTTGAAGAAGCTCCACCGGCCATCCTGCTCCAGCAAACCAATGACCTGCTCTGTGAAGAACTCGCGGAAATCGGCGTACGACTCCGCAAACGTATCGTAGTAGATCGCATCGAACATCTCGCCTTCGGCCACGAGCGCCGGCAGGATATCCTGCCATCTGCCCTCGTGGATCTTGACACCAGACTTCTCGTGCCAGCCCTTGCGCTTCATCTCCTCCACGACCTCGGGATGCGCTTCGATAATGTGATGCGCAGCGGGCGCCAGCTCCTGGAAGAAACCATCCACAATGCCCATGCCGTGGCCGATGTTGAGCACGCGCAGCCCAGGCGTGGGGAGCAGTTTCTTTGCAGACTTGGCCATAATGTCCGACTCCCACGCCATCATCACGCCGTTCTGGTCCTGGTCCAGCAGTCGGTCGTTCTGGAAGGTCAGGGTGGAATCCAGATACCGCGGGTTCGTGACATCGGGGCCTGATCCTTGGGCTGCCGCGTCCGTGGGCGCCGTTTCTGTCGTTTCAGCAGCGTTCACCAACTGAGGAGCTTCGTCCTCCCCGGCGGGGTTCTGTTCCGCTGTTGTCTCGCCTTCCTCGTCCTCATCCTCGTCTTCTTCAAGCTGTTCATAACCCTCCAACCGGTTCAAGAGCAACTCTGCCCGCACGCCCGCATCCACCATCATCTCATACAGCTCATTCAACCCCAATCGCCGAGCCACGCACCCCGGCGTCTCATCATTCAGATCCAAGTCGTTCCAAATCGCACCCTCCTGCAAGAGGAACTTGACCGTGTCGACGCCCGATTGCACAGCATCCTTATTTTGTTCATCACTCGTGACTCCATTAGTATGCGCGGAGTTGCCATTTACAGTCTTGTTGTTGTCATCGTCTTCATCAGGTTCGCAGGCCGCGATTGCGGCATGGAGGGGCGAAAACCCGGTTTCCGGGTCCTTCACGTTAACGGGGTTGCCAATGGTTTCTTTCGAGCGGACCAGACGGCGCAGTTTGGGGATATCGTGCTGGGAAGCGGCTAGAAGGATTTCCTGGACGTCAAGGTCGACGTTGATTTCTGTGGTCTCGGCCATTCTGTCCGCCGCGGGTGATGTTAGACTTTCTGGCGCATACGGTGTCGAAGGTAGGGTATTAGTCTGATCGGGAATTTTCGAGCTCACCTGAACAGATATTGTCCAGAAGAACTAAACGTGGATGTGTTCCACGGGTTATAAACAAAATAAAGCCCCAATCTGGCCGGTGCTGGTGGACTGCGGGGAGATGAAGAATTTCGGTGGTGACGATATATAAAATTTCCGCCCGCCGCTTTCGTCTCCGCTCCGCCTGGCTGAAGACCCCCTAGGTACAGAACAGCCTACGCCGGATCTTTCAGAGAAGAGAAACAATTCGCCCGTTGCTAGATAATAATGAGAATGACTATTTGTACATGAATTCCGATTCCACACCCAGATCCTTCATTCCAGGCGACTGCGACTGCGCCGCGAATGAGGACCGCCATAATTAAAAGAACGAGAACCACCAGTCGTGGCATTTCTTCAACGCTGTGAGCCGAACTCCTCTCCTAGATCCCATGCTTATTTCGCTTCTTCCACCCTCGCGTTCACATTGAGTCCCAGGCCCTGGGAATCCAGGTACAGCTTGTTTCTGCCGCCGTTCTCCTGCAGGATCTGGGCGATCTGGCGTGCGTTCTCGATCTTCCGTAGCTCGATGTAACTCTTGCTCTTCTTGATGGCATCACCAATCAGTTCGGCCGATCGGGCTTCACCCTGAGCGCGGACGATGAAAGCTTGCTTCTCCTGGCGTGCCTTGTCGACCAGGAAAGCGGCCCGCTGGGCTTCCTGCTGTGCGACTTGCTTGGCCTCGACAGCGGCAGTGAATTCGGGGGAGAAGGTCAAATGCTGTAAAGAAATTGCGTTAGTAAATATTCGCACATCGCTCTTTCTCCTTTCCAGACTCATCCGGGTTCCTTACCGTCAACGACACATCATCGAGGGCAATGTTGAAACGGGCAGCTCGGCGAGCAAGGTTGTCGCGGACAAGACGGGCAACATTCTCACGCTGCGTGATCAGCTGGCTGGCGTTGAATTGCGCCACCACGCTCTTGAGCACCTCGTTCACGATGGAGGGGAGGACGCGCTCGTCAAAATCGCTTCCCAGGGTACGGTAGATCTGGGGGAGGGCATCGACGCGGGGTCTCGACAGGACACGGCATGTGATGTTCACCATCTGCAGGTCCTTGGTGCCGGTGAGGGAGGCGATGTTGCGCGGCTTCGCGCGCACGTCATAGATGATGGGGGTTTCGACCCATGGAATCCGCAAATGAGTTCCTGGTTGGAAGAGTCGGAGGTCAGAAAGGATCAAATAATTTCACCTAATAGGAAGAAGAGAGAATTGAAAGATAGCATAGCAACGCGAGATCATACCTTCGCTGTAGATCTCCTTCTTCACACCACCTATCCTCGAGTATTTGATCGCACGGTGACCACCGTCGACTAAAAAGGGCAGTCAGCCAGCTCTCCCGGTATCATCCAGGCGCACGGAATATAGTTCGACTCACCGTTGAAAAGCGAGTTCGACAGAGCATATCCTCCGATAGCAAGCACCAACGCAGCTACACCAACACCACCGCCGCGACCCCCGCCGGATGGGAATCCACCGCCGAAACCAAATCCGCCACGGCCGCCGCGATGCTGCAGCATCAACTGAAGTCGCTCCCACTGTTCCTTGGGGTTCCGAGCCATGATGGTTGAGTGAAAAGAGAGGAAGATGGGGATGGGGAGAAAAGAGGAGCAAGAGAGAAGATGTCAGCGGAGGTTGAAACTTCCGGCAGTTCTCCAGATCGGGACACCGCCTTGGGAGCTACTGCTTTTCTCCGCCCGCCTTTCAACACCTTCATTCCTCTTACTACGATTCTTTCTTTCTTCCCTTCTCCTCTGCAATCATGGCGCCGTCAGAGCGGGCGGGAAAGAGTGTCTTCCTGGGAAATATTCCCTACAGTATGCTTCCCCTACGTTGTTCTTCCAATGCCTTCTCCCATGCTAACTATCGCAACAGACCTCACCGAGGAACAGGTCAAAGACATACTCAGCACCGCCGGCACTGTCACCAAATTCCGGTTGATGATGAACCCAGAAACCGGAAAGCCAAAAGGATACGGTTTTGCCGACTTCGCAGATGCCGATGCCGCCGCCTCGGCCGTTCGCAATCTGAACGACTATGAAATCATGGGCCGCAAGATTCGCGTCGATTGGCCTCACAACAATGAAAAGGATTCGATACCCCCAGACTACTCGCAGACCGCACCCGGACCCGGACCGGATACTCTGTCTGTGCCTACCCAACCAGCATCCGCGCCACTTCCTCCTCTTCCCCCCGGCGTGGAGCCTCCTGCGCATCTGGACTGCCCGAACGCCATCTCTCAAACCCTCTCCGGCCTCCCTCCGGATCAGCTCCTCGAGCTCCTTACGCAGACGAAGAATATGTCTTTAACTGAACCCGCGCGTGTGGCCGAACTGTTCCGACAAGCGCCCCAGCTGGCATATGCCGTTTTCCAAGCTCTCCTCCTCATGAACCTTGTCGACTACAGCGTGCTTGGATCTGTGATAGAGCAAGCTGCGCAGCCGGCAGCTGCTGCTCCTCCCGCTGCAGCACCGGCCTTCAATCCCTTTGGTGCGGCAGTACCAGGTCCAGTGTCGACACCACCTGTGGTCAACGCGCCGTTCGGCCAACCCGCCCAGCAGGCCACGCCGCAACCGATGGCAGGCCATGACGAGCTCCTACAGCAGGTGCTCGCAATGCCGGAGTCGGCCATTGATGCTCTTCCTCCGCTGGAACGGAACCAGATCAGATTACTGCGACAGCAATTACGACAGAGTGGAATGCGATAATCATCTTCATATGTGCCATTTGGGTTGCATCGGATCTTCGATTTCTTGTCTGCTATTGATTTCTATTGACGCAAGGACTGGGATGGCGCATATGGTTTCCTTCGGCGGTGTGGTTTTCGGATGTATACTTACGGCTCTTGGTAGCGATGTCCTATCCTTATATTGATTCACATATGGTTGTGTATACGTTTTCGAATGCTCTATGCGCCTGTGGTGTAATACGGACTCTAGTTCCTTAATGCGGATACGGAATGCCTTTGCTGCCTTCCTACCATGCAGTTGACTAGTGAAAACACTTACGCAATCAGTGAATGATCGATGTGAGAGGACTTGCAATTAAATTTCTTTTTTGTTGCCCAAGCTCGCTTCACTGAAAGCATTTCCCCAAAGCTGCACCTAGTGAATCCTGTAGTGACCATACTGAAGAAGTTGATATCAAACAACCAAACCTCCAGCAGTCCTCCCAGGTATACAACCACCCATTCTCCCTCTCAAAGATGATAAGGATGCAGACCTACTGAGGACGATATTCTCCTTTCTCCCATATATCTGGCGTAAACAAGTTATCTGGTACTTGAATGGCGTATTATACTGAGTTGAGCAATCGTCAGTCATTGTTAACAGACTCAGACCTCATGCAACTCATAGATGGCAACCTTTTGCAGCCATTAAAGGATCTCCCAGATTTGGCCTAATTATCATATCTTAGAAAGAGACCTCTATTGATCTTCTAAGAGAGTGGGTGCTTTTGAACTACAACTTGAAACGTCAACAAACAAGCACCACCAAGAATAACAATATCTTCCTTGTTTTCTCCTGTGACCTGGTACCTCTCGTTTCACCCACTGCTCTCAATTTTCTCTCTCCCTCCTCACCTCTCCTCTCTATCCTCTTCCTCACTACTCTCTTACACGTGATCTCTACATGCCCTATCTCACTCCATCTATCTACCTTTATACCCTTCATACAGATCATCCGTCACCCAATATGCAACTCTCAGTCACATATATCTGAATCAATGGCATTCAAGAGAAAACAACCATTCAAACCCTGGACTTCGCGTCCAACCAAGCGTGCCAAATCCACTCCACGAGTGCCTCGATCTCAAAAGGCCAGTAAATCCTCCAGCACAGGTCGAGGAAATATTTCTACAGACCATGGATCCACGCCAGAATCAGATATCCCAGAGATTGTACGCTCGCGTCCATACTCAGGTCGCAGGGCGGCGCGCACACAGCTCGCCCTCAGTCTACCTCCCTTGTACAAACTCAGCGATATCTACAAGTCGATCACCAAAAGGGCCTTGGAGCTCGAACTCGATAAATTTCTTGCTCATACTGGATCTCGTGCCTTACGAGTGGTGACCGTGTGCTCGGGGACTGAGAGTCCGTTGCTTGCCCTGGAGATGGTACAGGAGAGTATGTATCTTACCTTACCTTCGTTCGTTCTTTTGTACGAGCCCTCATACTAATTTGACTAGATCTTCGAAAGCACTTCGACAGAAACTTCGAGTTCAGGCATTTGTTTAGCGCTGAGATCGTTCCGTTCAAGCAGGCGTACATTGAGCGCAATTTCCATCCCCCGTTCATCTTTCGAGACATTGCTGAGCTCAAGGATCGTGTGGCGTACGTTTCCCTCCTGTTATGTCTTTTCCTCCTATGTGAATTGCAGAACCTAATGAATACAGTCAAACTGCATACGGTTCCCTAGAGAAGATCCCCAAGGACGCAGACATCCTCATTGCAGGTTTCTCCTGTGTCGACTTCTCCGCCTTGAACTCTAGGCGGAAGACTCTGGATGACAAGGGCGAATCTGGTGGCACGTTCTGGGGAATTATTCGCTATGCCCACACATATCGTCCCCGGATGGTCATCTTGGAGAATGTCAAGACCGCCCCCTGGGACACAATCGAAAAACATTGGAATGAAATCGATTACTTTGCCGTTCATGTCGACGTCGACACAAAGGCATACTACCTACCCCAGACCAGAGAACGGGGATACATGTTCTGCGTGGACAAGCGGCTCATGGACAAATACGGCATGGCAGACGAGGACATGCTCCGCTGGACAGACGTCCTTGCAGACTTTAAGCGTCCAGCAAGCTCCCCAGCTGGAATGTTCATCATGGAGGCCGATGATTGGAGACTCGAACAGGTCGAAAAGGATATGGCGGTCCGTATCACCTCGTCGTCATCTTCTTCACGGGCGACAGTCAACTGGGCGAAATACCAGGTTCGTCATCAGAGCTACCGCCTCAATCAGAGTCTCGGTCATAGACGGCCGGTCAGTAAGTCCCAAGACGATGGGACGTGCCAGATGCCGGATTTTGCGTGGCAGACGTGGGTGAGATCTTTGCCCGAGAGGGTTTGGGACACTATCGATGTGAACTTTCTGCGGAAGTTGGTAGAGGGGTACGACATGAACTACAAAGAGTACGTGCTCTGTTCCCATCTTGTAATTGCTCTACTAAAAGAGGAATAGGAGGTGCATAGAGCTATCTCAGGGATTAGACCGAGAAATTGACTCACGAGCATACGGCATTGTCGGCTGTATCACTCCTTGCGGTATCCCATATATCACTACTCGGGGTGGGCCGCTCTGCGGTCTGGAGTCACTGGCTTTGCAGGGCCTCCCTCTAGATAGACTTCTGCTGACTCGGGAGTCTCAGCGTGAGCTGCAAGATCTTGCTGGCAATGCCATGAGCTCTACAGTGGTCGGCTGTGCAGTTCTCTCTGCACTGATCGTTGGCTACAAACTTTTGGATAAAGGTGCTCCTATTGGGAATACAAAACGAGTTACTCCAAAGTCTAAGGCGTTGGCACCGCGGGATAACTGTGAGCTTGTCCTGAGCAACTTCAGCGAGTCTTCGAAAATCTCCCTCCGCGATTTGCAGGCCCAAGCATCTGCGAGTGCAAGGTACTGTGTGTGCGAGAGACAAACCGCAACAAGACGGAATATACTCCGGTGCACTCTATGCGGCCATACAGCGTGTACAGACTGCGCCGGAAACCCAGAGCACGCATATGAGCGCTGGACTGACTTGATCCGCACCGAGCCGTTGGATTTTGTGAGCAAACTCAAGGAACTTCTACCAACCAGGCTGGTCGTGTCGGGCATTACCAGCACTACATTCGACCCGCTCAAAGGGGACGCGTCTATCATGTGTTCTGCAGATATTTGGAATGATTTTTTGGATGCAGTGATGCGAGCTGTTGGCGATGAGCTCCGTTTTTTGGACATCAAGCGAACTGATGTTTGGACTGTCTTGTATGAAGGCAAGTATGCAACTTTGGATCTCATCTTGGCACAGCACCAGGTTGATTGGTTCCTCTATGCGAAGCCCTTGGATAGCGAGCCTGCACTATGTCTCAATCGTGAAATCCTCTCCAAGCCGTTTGCACATATGACTCCTGGCCCCAATTCCCTTTTGGAAGGAGAATGGGAAGTGTGCGCTCCACTCAGCACAAACTCGGCTCTGGTCTTTTCAAGAAGCGGGACCTTGGTTCCGTCCTACGAGGCAAAATGTGGACTGGCTATGAAAGAGTTTCGTGATTCCAAGGTATGGACGAAGATCAACGTTGGAGGATCAGTTGAGGATGTGCAGTACCTCAAAGTAGACATCCGAGGAACATATGAGCTACTACCTGACTGTGGGACAGCGAATGCATGTCTCCATAAGAAGGCCGCAACTAAAAAGTCTCCCGCGGTCTACTTATTTTTGGATCCGACCAAGCTTGGAGAACCTGTATACGACTCGTTCGTGTTTTCTTTGGATCACAGACGCATTGCTGGATATGCAGCACGCTTGACTATCGCAGAAGTGTCCCATAGATGGAGATCTGCCCGCTCAAATCAGGATCCAGAGCTCATCAATGTCTACTATCGCAAGTGGACTAAAGCTTCATATGTGACTCTGGAGCCGTATTCTCCCACTGACTCCATTTCTTGCTACCATTTGAAACCAGGCGCTAACATCTCAATCAGCAACGGGGACTGTCACCATGCTAACACCACATTACTGTCGTTCACGTATCCAGCGGCAATAACTGGCGGCCGGCTAGAGAAGGGCATGTGGGAAGTTTTGGACCCCATAGACTCCCCAGAACTGCTGAAGGAGTTTTCTTGGTTATTACAGAAAGCGGCTTCGTTCTCCGAGTTCCAGGATTGGTCCAACGTTATTCACAAACCCTCCGAGGAATCCACTACAGAAGATACCCTTTGCAGCGTCTGCGTTCCGCCAAAGCCCCGAATTCTCTGGGGCCGTAACGGGCGCGGCTGGGTCAAGGCATATGAGGATCCCCGCGACGCAGCTCTATACGAGCGTCAGATAAAGGCCAGGCCTCGGGCATTTTTGGTCTTCCACAATGTTGAAGAGAACGACATTGGGGAACTGCAAGTCACGCTTAACATCCAATCATTGTTACATCAGGCGCACGAAAAGCTTCGGAGATCGGGCGTTGTTGGTGAAGCCTCGTTTCGCTGGCGTCTTGTGCCGAATGCATACGACTCGAGAGATATGGCGTTTCCTACGTTCGAACTGACGAGTAACCGAAACGATACTCAAGCCACCCAGCCGCCGGGGTTTCAGCTAGATCTTCGACCTGAACAGCTGCGTTCTCTAGCTTGGATGATCAAACAGGAAGATGAAGCTATTGGTCCCTTCGTCGAGGAGGAAACGGAAGAAGCGTTGCTGCCCCAGCTGATGTGGCGTGCGGAGGCCAGAGTCACAGTCCCGACGACTGTCCGCGGTGGTGTCCTAGCCGATGATGTTGGGTATGGAAAGACCGCCATCATATTGGGACTGGTCGACTCGCAGTTTGAACGAAGCATTCAGTCAACCCCAGATGCTGCCTCAGGGCTCATTCCCACCAACGCCACTCTCATAATAGTTCCTCAGATCATGTTGCGCCAGTGGCAATCGGAGGTTGAGAAATTTCTAGGACCAAAGTACAATGTCCTGGTTTTCAAAACTCACCAGTCACTGGCGGCGAGCGCTATCCGTGAGATTCAAGACGCAGATATAATCCTCGTTTCCTGGTCCGTTTTCAAGAATCCAAGTTACTACAACAGGATGCAGAAGTTCACGGGGATGCCACGGGCACCGACAAAAGGGGGCCGCAACTTTGACGATTGGTTTGAAGCAGCTCGTGTGGCTCTTGGAGAACAGGTCCAGATTCTCATGAGTGAAGGACCCGAGAGTTTCCTCGACAACTTACGCACGAAACGCCAGACAGTGAATGAACACCAAGAGCATTCCGTCTATGTCCCCTCCAAACGGCTTAGAGGACAACGGTATGCAGATTTTCATCAAACTCAAGAGCAAGAGGCCGATCACGGGGTGCAGTATGCGGAAATTTCGGGTGCCGAAGATTCCGCCCCTGACGACGAAGACCCGGTGATTCTGCGAGAGAAGGTAGATCAGCTTATAAGGCGACGCCCACATCAATCGTGCGCGTGTTTGGGAATCGGTCAGGAAGTCTCAGAAGATGAGTCGGACGAAGTTACGGATTGCGACGAATCTTCATCGGAGAGTCCAGCGAAGGGAAAGAACACCGAAACAAAAGGCGCAAGGAAGCGTGGTCAGCCAACGAAGAAGTCCAAAGCATGGAACGACAGAAAAGAGTTCAACATCACCGAGAAAGGTGTCCAAGACTGGACTTTCGTCAGAACGCCTGTACTTCACGCCTTCATGTTCAACCGCCTAGTGATTGACGAGTTCACCTACGCAGATTCTGAAAGACTCAGTCCTCTGCTGGCACTGCAAGCTCGTTCGAAATGGGTCTTATCAGGCACTCCTCCATTGAATGACTTTGCGGATGTGAAGACCATTGCCCCATTCTTGGGTATCCATCTCGGTGTGGACGAGGATGACGAGCAGTCACAGAACAAACGACTGAAAATTCTTCACAGGCAGAGGTCCGACGCAGAAACATTCCAGTCATTCAGAGCTCCTCGCAGTCAGGCATGGCATCGGAATCGCCACGAAGTTGCACAGAGATTCCTCAATCAGTTTGCGCGGAGGAATATTGCGGAAATCGATGAGATCCCGTTCACTGAGCATGTCATCCTTGTCCCCCAGTCGCCAGCTGAAACTGCCATCTACCTGGAGCTATACAAGCAGCTCATGACATGTAATCGTCAGTTGCGCCGCAGCGGTGGGAGAAGTCGGCTGAGCAGCGACCAAGTGGAACGCCTTGACGAGATCATCGGCAGTAGCTCAACGGCAGAGGAAGCGCTACTCAAGAGATGCGCATCCCTCGCACTCCAGGGTCGTTGGGACAAGGGGAAGCCGGAAGCCACGACGTGCAAGTCATTGATAGAACTCCGAGGGAAACAGCTAGCTGATCTCAAGGAGGATCTTCTCATGAAGTTGAAGATGGCAGCCTGCATATACTGTGGATGTGACTTGAGATATGAGAGCTTCCACAAGTTCGTCGAAAGTATTCTACGCCATGATTTTGGAGATATGGAGGTGACGAAAAAGGCTTATCCCCTTCTCAAACGCGCCATCCTACAGTCAGAAAAAGATGACTGGAAGCTATTTTTCGCTCCTCCAAATTCTGCAAAGGACGATCTGGCGCCGACAGACAAATGCAGACCCCATGAGTCTGACGAAGATGACTCTCCGGAACAGACAAAGAAGGCAAAGATATCAAAAGACAAGCAAGTCACAGGCGGCAAAGTGAAAGCAGTGAAAACTGACCACACAATGCTTCCCAAGAAGCCAACCAGACCCAAGGAGTATGATGCCATGATGCGAGAAGCCACAACGGCTATCCGAAAACTCGTCGTGGAATGGGTTCTTCGCGAAAGAGCACTCAGATTCCTTCGAACCGTACGCCACGTACAGACCCGTTCGACCCCTGTCAAGTGCGACAGCTGCGGAGATCGGCCCCCCAAACTTGATGATGTCCAAATCCTCGGGTCTTGTGGTCATGCGCTGTGCCCTGATTGTATATCAGAAGTCAGTCTTGAGGAATGTGCCGTCAAAGGATGCCGTGGATCAAGGAAGAAGTTCAACATCATCAACGCCTCAACTCTTGGGTGCGATAAGGATCGAAGCACCAGGTTCGGGGGGACCAAAATGGACAAGCTGGTGCAGATAGTTGGTGATATCCCCACGAATGAGCGGGCTCTTTTGTTCATCCAGTTTCCCGAGCTCATAGATATCGCATCCAAGGCGTTGGATATGGCTGGGGTGAAGCACATCGCCATCTGTGCTACTGATCGCACGTCAGCCCAAAAGGTGGAACAGTTTCAGAAGACGAGTTTTGGTGATAACAAAGTCCTGGTTCTTAATTTGGGCAGTGAAATGGCCGCTGGGCTGTAAGTGCACTCGCTGGTTCTACCTACCTATTGGGGAGGTCTAACATTATATTAGGAACCTGCAATGTGCAAATCATGTTATTTTCCTATCACCCATGCTGGCCCAGACGCAGTACGACTATGATTCCGCCATGACTCAAGCCATCGGACGCTGCCGGCGGTACGGACAGACCAAGCACGTCCACATCTACCATCTGTTGGCGAAGAGAACTATCGATGTCAATCTCTTCCAAGAGCGCCGTGGCAAAGTCCTCGTGGAACGGAAGGGAGCCCCGTTTTTGGTCAACCCAGATGAGGCTGATGAGTCTGAAGCAATGAGCTGCCAGGGACCATCGTTGGTGGTGGACAATGCCTTTTGATTCCATGTATTTACCGCTTTTCCTATAGTGTTGGAGTATTTGATTCTGGTGAATGGACGCTACGTCTTGATTTAGATAGCTACTCTTCCAGCGGTTATCAAAGATCTAACAATAATATCAACTTTAGAATCCGTTCGGGAAGTCCCATGGAATTCAAGTGGCAGAATGACAAACAATGAAATCAGTCTGGCATAGATACTACTACTTCCCTGCTTTTTCTTCATCTTAGCCCTAAAAGGGGAGCTCCTTGAGACTGCTTCTAATCCAACAATATATAGAGTAAGTATCTTCTTCCCATTCACTTTGTTTCACTTCTCCGTTTCACCGTCCAGATTCGAAATCCGATTCAATGCTCACTATGGTCAGTAACTTCTATTACTCCCCTATAAAAACTCACATGGCTTGTACATGTCTCTCTCCCACTCTCTTCTCTTGTTGATCGTCTCCAACTATCGCCACCATTATGCTCCCCCCAACATGGCGAGCCTCTATACTGATCCCGCCAACGAAGCCAGCGTCATCTCTTCCAATTCCAGCATGAACCCTTTTCAGCTGACCACCTTGTGCGCACTTTTTCAAGCAGTCCGCCGATGACAAATGGAGCTTCTTCGGTCTGGTGACGCGGGAATATCCAGCCACCGCCATGGCTAAGATATGTAAGTTCTCTCTTCATTCACACTGAAAGTAATATTAATTTAGCTTGGGTGATAACAGGTGTCTCATTACAAAGGCTAGTGAGCTACTCAAAGTAGCTTATATTTACCCTTTTTCTTTGGGCGCCTATAAAGGACAGACAAAACAGCATGTGTTTTGGAGTAACCTCCAGCTCTTCTGGACACAAGATCAGGGAATGGCCTGGAGAGCGGCAGTGCTAGGACCTTAACAAACTTGCAAACGACGCCGCTATGATCGGGGACAGGTTTGCAGCCAACAGGGCAGTGGCAACCAGTGGCTTGTTGTCCTTGGCTTAACCAATTATGGTATCGACACACTCTCCGGCAACAAGAGCATTGAGGTAGTCAACTATCGTCTCCAGTGGGGGGGAATAGTCGGGGTTATCAAGCTCATCATTGGACCAGACCGCCAACACACTACCCATACTCTCTGCAATCAATGACCAGCTGGCGGCCATGGGCATCCCTCTGCGCGACAGACATTGGGGCTCAACTACTACCTACAGGTCGCCTTCGGACAACAAGGGCAAGCAGGCTGACCAAATCTATGGTTTCCGATACCATGCAAATTGATTTTCATAATTGGATGTCCTTCGGTCCTTCAAGTGCGTTCTGCAACAGGTCTGGGCGATGTACGAGGCTTAGGAGCGCCCAAAGGCCATCACCGCAATTACCAAGATCATTGCCATCTACGGTCCGCAGCGCTGGACCGCTAGCGATCTACCGACCGATTGTCATTGGATGGACAGAATCCCTCTTACACATCGCAACGCGCTGAACCGCCTCGTGATTGAAGTCTATGCGACCATGGCCGTCCCCGGCGCGACCGCCGAACGGGCAATTGTAGTAGACTGATGGCATCAGCACCCTGGGAGGGAGGGGAGGAAATCAACCCACGGTCAATCAAGCCACTTACTGTGGCCAGCAAGTGGTGGTGACGGCCACTACGGTGACAACTGCGCCTCTGGTCATTCCCTTCCAGGCCATGTATGACAGAGCACCAAGTCCGGATGAGATTGATGTCGCTATTTCTGCCGCAGCTTTCAGGGAAATGGCTGGTGCGGTCTTTTGGGTAAGAGTCATGATCGTGCGAGGTTGTAGTTACTAGGTAGATCATTCCTGAGAATCCTATACCAAAATGACTAATGCCTACTGCAGACTGTGTCAACCGAGAGAAAACCTCAATATCACACCATACAGATGGAGAACGAAGACTTTTACCTTGCTTGTGTGAAGGCAAAATTGTCCAACAGCTACTTTGGCTACCAAGTGCCAGGCTCAAAGCTGATATCAGTTTTATCAACGAGATCACGTTCTGCAAACAATATATGACAATCCACCTTGGCACTCCTTGGTAGCGTAATGGTCATTTTGGTCAATAGAATGTAACCGTCGTGGACATCTTTTACATGCCTTATCTATTACCTGCAGGTCACAACATGATGCGTACGCAACTCAGTCAAAACTGCCGGGAGGGACAGTCACGTAGCTAGAAAAAACATAATCTATCAAAATCCACCCATCCAAAAATACATCATCAACCTGAAGAACTGCATTGTGTACTGCGAAACAAAATTTCTATGGTAGCCTAAATCCACCATGGCTGGCATCCTCATCATGAGGAAAACATACTGTACATAATCAATACCCGACAAATCTACCCGGCGGGCCTAAAACGGAAACACAAGAACCAGTCACATTATAATTGATTTAAGCTGAAGGCTGCTGCGGCTGATCCAGGGCACCGTCCTGTCGCATCATCGTCTCCGGATCCCAGACTGGGTCCCGCAAGTTCGTGAGACCAGCACTGTTCTCGCAGGTCTGCCGTCCGCTCAAAGGACCAGGGGCGGGAACCTTGGCAGAGCCGGTGGAGGACTCCTTGAGCGCGGTGAGAAGGGCCTTGATCGACTCGGGGGTGAGGTCCTCGTAGTAGTCGTCGTTGATCTGGACCATGGGGGCGTTGACACAGGCGCCCAGACATTCGACTTCGATGAAGGTGAAGAGACCGTCTTCGGTGGTGTGGCCGGGGGTGATACCGAGGTGTTCCGTGATAGCCTCGACGATCTTGGTGCTGCCGCAGCCGCCGAGCTGGCATGGCGTCTGGGGTCGTGTCAGACAGAGCAAAAACAAACAATTGACGCAATCACCAGGAAGAAGTCCATACCGTTGTGCAGAGCTGAACAAAGTATTTACCGACAGGCTCGCGGTTGTACATGGTGTAGAAAGTCGCGACTTCGTAGACACGCATCGGGGGCATCTCCAGAAGGCGGGCGACCTCGTTCATCACACTGATGCTGGTGAAGCCGTGCTGGCGCTGACCGAGGTCCAGGATCGGCATGACGGCGGCCTTCTTGTATTGGGGGGGATAGCGCTTGAGGATCTCATCGATGAGTTTGAGGTTCTGCTCGTTGAACTTGAAGGGGATCGACGGGTTGTTGTTGGGCTTGTTGCGGTGCTGGAAGGCGGAAAGTCAGCCATTTCGCATTCATTGAGAGCGAGGAGTCCGTCAATCGCCCATTGAGGGCCGTCCGAACGAGCCGCGACAGCTGGAGGTCGGGTATTACGGCGGCATTCACACACATACCACAGACAGGGAGTCGCTGTAAAGTTGCGGACCGGCGGAGAAGGCCCGGCATTGGGTCTTGGGGAGGGACTGGAGGAACTGGCGACCGACCCGGGGGGCGGCAGGGAAGAGTTTGGAGGCCATTTCTGGCAGAAGACGGGGGGGAGTGGCGGAGATGAGGGTGAGGATGAGGTCGGTGATGGGAGGAGATTCGCTCAAGGTGCACCGCTTCGAAAGAGGCGTTTTGCGGGTGGTGCCTGCAGCCAATCATCGTGGAGGAATTACTCCCGCCTCCCAATGCGGTAATCCCAGTCACGGGATATTCACCTTCCTTTTGGGGAGTAGTACTCTATCAACAGTACCTCCTGGATAGTAGTATGTAACTACCTGATCTATATAGAATAAATATTCATAACTTCATTGTGACTTCATAATCTGTCCCTACCATCTAATCACACGTTCTCCATCTTGTACACCTCGTACGCAACCTCTTCATACGGGTGAGCCTTCTTCAGTGCCTCCACCGCCTGCAGCATGATCGTCCGTCCCAGGCACATCACTTCGACCTTCATCTCCTCCACATACTCTAGAGCTCCCACAGCACCAATGGCCGGGTTGGCTCCATCGTTGGGCATGAACTGTCCTTTACCAGGCGACTGGAAGCAGGCCTTTGTGTACTTGCCGCCGGGAAAGGTGCCTGCTCCGACATCGAACACCGCGTCTTTACACACGTCGACGTGCGAGTGCGGTACAAAAAAGACCAGCTTGTAGCGGTCTGGGATGGCGGATGAAGCCATTGCCCTTGTCTGGGTGTGTAGTTCGGTTCGGGATGGGATGCAAAGGATGGACTTCGACTGTAGAGCGTTGCTCGGGGAATGAAGAAATTCTGGTGCTCGATAGAAACGCGGGCTGTAACTGTAGAAGCGCCGAGATATGGCTCTGTAGCCTGTGGAGAGAGTCGACGATGGGACAGCTGGTCGCATGGCTGATTGTAGGTGAGGGGAAGTGAGATGTCTGTATGACTTCATGCGGAGGTGCTTGGCGGGTTAGTCATCACATACTTGTGCCTGGTTTCTACCCAACATCAAGCACCTGAATTGGTATGGATATGTAATATGGAAAGGAGGCTGTTGTGTAGGTCTCTATGGCTTTTACAAGGGCCACTCTGTGGTATATTCCCAAGATGATTACGTGGACAGTGTACCACCTGGACAATATATATAACCACACATCAACCACCTAGGGTATTCTCATCATGCGCATGGTCATAACTCATGAATTTTCATTCAGTCGACTAAGCTGCCACCGCCACCCGCGAATGTCTCCCAACATGCTCATCGATCCTCCGCAACAACTCCTCCTTCCTCTCATCATGGATCCAGCTCTCCCTCACACTGTTCTCCGCAATCAGCCTCCACTCATCCACCGACAACCCAAAGGCCTCCTGCACCGCGCAGTAATTGTCCAGAATATAGCCCCCAAAGTACGCCGGGTCATCGCTATTAATCGAGAACTTCACCCCGGCGTCCAAAAACTTGCGAATCGGCACCTGCGCGACGGACTCCACACACCGTAACTGCACGTTCGAGATCGGACACACCGTCAGCATGACGCCCTCGCGCGCCACCCGCGCCATGAGCTCCTCGTCCTCGACCAGCCGAATACCATGGTCGATGCGCTGCGCGCCGAGTTCCAGCGCCGCATGGATATACGACGGGTCGCCTTCCTCGCCCGCATGCGCCGTCAGACGAATACCCTTCGCCGAGGCCGAGGCATACAGCTCGCGGAACATGTCCTTGGGCGGGCCGACCTCGGTGGACGACCAGCCGAGCCCGTGGAGGACGTCGGAGTCGAAGTGCGCATTCGCAAGCGCCTGGTCATACACCTGCGCCGCCGACTCGACCGGCAGATGGCGCACAAAGCACAGGATCAGGCGGGTTGTCAGGCCCAGCTCGGCCTCGGCGCGTTTGCACCCGGCCACGAAGCCCGCGACGATGGTCTCGTAGGCGACGCCGCGGTCGCGGTGCACCTGCGGATCGAAGAAGACTTCGGCGTGGTGGACGCCGTCGGCGTGGGCCTTTTGGAAGTAGGCCCAGGCGAGATCGGCAAAGTCGGATTCGTGGTGCAGCACGCTCATGCCGGTGAAGTAGAAGCCGAGGAAGTCGTCCAGCGAACTGAAGTTGCCGTAGCGGCGGGTGAGGGTCTCGGTGGACTCGTATGCTGGGTCGTCCGGTAGCTTCACATTGTTTCTCTCGGCGAGCTCAAAGATCAGTTCTGGGGTGAGGCAGCCTTCGAGGTGGACATGGTGCTCGCATTTGGGCAACCCGTGGATGAAGTCGTGTAGATCAGACTGGCACATCTTGCAAGGACAATTTTAAATATGAAGGAAAACAAGAGGTTGTGAGTAGAACGAGCGGAGAAGATCGACGGACTTTTAAGGCGCGCATGTTGCATGGCCTGCGATGCGTTCCTTGCGGCCTTGGCGACGCTAAACAATGGATGGTTCACTCTGGTGGAGAAAGAGATCCACTGATGAGAATATTGCAGATAAGCAGCGGAATCCACTGTAGATAACACGCTATCACCAAAGCGCTGAGAATGCATGATGGATCGGCGGACTCCGATGAGTTGAACGGAAAGCGGAGAAAGAAGCCGCAATGAGTCACATCGATACGTATCCTGATTGATTACATGTATACATGTATGAGATTGCTCTAGATGTAGTTATCGCTATACCAAACCGTTTATACGCGAAGCTCCGCCCCCGCAGCCTTGCGCAAGCGATTCATCACCGCCGCCGCCAGATCACCTTCGGTATCGGAGATCCCCTCGACATAGATGACATCCACCTCCATCTCATCCATCGCCCGTAGCGCCGCGAACAGCCCCCGCGCAATAGACTCCACGTTCGTTCCCAGGTGACAGTCAAACGCCTCTTTGGCCGCAGGACATCCATTGGCCTGGTCCTTCACGGGCATCGAGAATCCCACCAGGGTGTCCACCAACGACGGAATGGGCTTGACGGTCTTCTGGATCTCCTCCTCCGAGACCAGCCCCAGCCCGCGCTTCCAATGCTTCGTGCGCACCACTCCGATCATGTGCGCACCTATCGCCGTGTCCTCGAGATCCTTGTGCACATGCTTCGCAACAGCCTTCTCGTCCGATCCGGGCTCGAAGAGCACCACGCGGGCCTTGGGCGAGTAATGCCGGTATTTCATCCCCGGTGCGCGGGGCACCTCCTTCACGTCCAGGGTTCCATCATGGTACCCGACCTGCACATTCTCCCACCCCGCACAGCTCCGCAGTTCCTCAATGCCGATGCCTCCGGGTCGTAGAATCGCCGGGGGGTCAGACAGCCCATCCACTACAGTACTCTCTACGCCCACCCCACAGGGACCGCCGTCCAGGATCAGCTCGATCCGACCCTGCAGGTCATGGTACACGTGCTCTGCCGTCGTCGGCGACGGTTTCGTAGACGCGTTCGCGGACGGCGCAGCCAGCGGCCGGTCCGCAACGTGGATCAGTAACCGGGCCAGCGGGGACGCAGGCATGCGCACGCCGAACGTCGTCAGGTTCGAGGTGACCTCGTCTGCGAGGAGGGAGCCGGAGGGGTTGGGGAGGAGGATGGTGAGAGGGCCAGGCCAGAAGCGTTCAATGAGGGGGTGGTAGATGGGAGGGATAGAGTTTCTTGCGGTCTTGGTAGCGCGGGTCGGACTCATCTGCACAGGGTTGAGGAGCCGCTCAAGCATGCTCAGTGAGTCAACGTGGATGATCAGCGGGTTGTCCGAGGGCCGTTGCTTCGCCTTGTAGATTCCCTGCACTGCACTACTTCGCGTCGCATCGGCGCCCAATCCGTAGACGGTCTCCGTCGGAAAAGCGACGGGTATGTCGCTGTCCTGGAGAAGGCTGGCGGCCTCCGCGATCGCCTCTGCCTCGGCTGTCTTATTATTGCGTTCGCTCTCCCACCATTCTGCGAGAGACTTGTTTCCGGGTCCTTCTTTGTTCAACCGACGGACGGATAAGATCCAGGTGGATTCCTTGGGCGTCATGGTGCTGCTACCAGTGATGGACCTCGCAATGCTGTGCGGATAGCCGCCAGCTACAAGGCGGAACAGAGATGGAACCAACTTGGTTGCGAGCGAAGAACCAGGGGCGGAATATATTGACGCAATTGGTGCGGTGACGGTTGCGATGATATGAGTCAAGATGATCGAGTCGCGGGGCTGAAGTTGAGCGGCTGGTGGGAAAAAATTGCTGAGTGGTGGGCTCTTGGATGTGGACACTCCGGGGATGGGTTCCGAAGAACGACACTCCAGCACACTATCTCTCTGCAGAGGCAATCATCAAGCTACAGAGGCTGTCGCAACGGTAATGCGTTGGTCGAGGAGGAATTTAAGACGCCGTCGAAAATCTTCTTTTCTGCGATGACGTCGACGGCCCTCTGACTAAGCCGGCCTCAACATCGGGCAGAATCGCATGTTACAAAAGCAACAAAACAGGATTCATCAAGATCCAGTAGAGAGCTTGGGCATGATTGGTATGGAGTTGGCTTCCTGAGAGGGAACCCGAGCCCTATCTCAGCTGACGTGGATAGTTGCAGTATAGGGCGATCTGCTTTCTATCCGACAGCAGAGATCGAGGTAGTTAGATAGACATGGAAAGATCTATAGCACATCCAACAACTTCATGCACTTCACAGGTAAAGCCACCAATCATTTCTTCTTTCCTCCCTTTCCTCCCTTGTTGCCACCGCCTCCCTTTCCTTTGCCTTTCCCTTCGGCGCCTCCGCCTCCTCCAGCGCCCGTCATCACGCGGACCTTGCCAACAGGAACGTTATTGATGATCTCAGTATCCTTCCATCCCTTGATCAGCTCTCCCTCGCGAGCTCGGATCTTCTCCGCAACAGCCCGGCTGATGCCTGCATCCTCCGCGTGTTCCTTCTTGACCTTACCCGTGGTCGTCTCAGCAATCCACCGCCCAAGGATCTCCTTGACAGCCTTGCCCTTCTTCACCGCACCTGGCTGCAATTTCACTCGGTATTTGTATCGTCCGAGGGAGCCCCAAGGCGCGCACACGGGGATAGCGGCAAGGATCTCATCGTCCGGGTGAGGCGTGCCCACCAGAGCTGGAATCCACTCAAGATCAGCCGCTTCAGCTGCAGCCGTCTCCTCCTCGTAGTCATCTCCACCTCCTTCTTCGAACAGGGCCTGGCGTTTCCGCTCAGCTTCCGCGGCGCGCGCATGTTGCGCCTGTCGACGTTTCCTCTGCGCCTCTGCTTCACGCTCGCGGTTGGCTTTGGCCTCTGCCGCTGCGGCGGCCTTTTCGGCTTTGGTTTTGTTAGCCCCGAGAAGCCGAAGCGCCAACTCGCGCTCTTCTTCATCCTGGTCAGCATACTTCGCTGCAGCTTTCTTCGCCTTTCCCTTCTTGCCTCGAGAAGAGGCGGGTGCTGACTTGGTGTCGCCTTTGGAACGCTTTCCGTTCGTGGCAGGGGATGAAGTCTGCTTAGATCCTTTTTCATCGGTTTCAGAGTCGAGAGATTTGCCCTGTTTTGCCAGACGTTTCTCCTTGGCCGAGAGATGATCCTTCTCCTGAGTCTGCGCCGTAGAGCTATCTTCCTCTGCGGGGGCCGTTTCCTCCTCAGACAGCTCTTCCTCGGCCTCCTGTGAGTCTGCAGTGGGTTTGTCTGTGGCTGTGTCTGCATCCTTCACCTCATCTACTGGTTCCTCGGGCATAGACTCCGAGTCTCCACGTTGGAGCGGGTTGCGCGCAGGGACAGCGTCGGGATCCTCCTGCTCGTCGTCTGAATCGGAGCTTTGCTCGTCTTCTTCTTGCTTCTTAAGGGCCTCCGAGGGCTCATTGGCCGGGGCTGTTTCATTTGCCTGCTCAGATGTCCGTTTTACTTCCTCCGCAGATGCAGCCACTTCATCGCCCTGTGCAGTCGACTCGGTAGTCTCCGTCACATCAAACCGGTGAAGCTTGTGGTTCTTCAAACTCTCCTTACTGATCTGGAACATCACTGCAAAACCGAGCACAAGCTGCGACGGGGCAAGGAAGTTCTTCTCGCCTTTGACGAGGAAGTCTCCGGCAGGAAGAAGACCACCCGCCTCGGCCGTCTTGGAAACCTGGTGTGCATGCACCCACCACGCAGGCATCACGGCCTTGGAGTCCCACGCACTCGAGGTAGCAACACAGAGGTTTCCTGCTTGCGACAGAGTACTTGGTGGAATGGGAGCGTTCGGAGTACCGGGTCGGTTCTTGACGACAATCGGCGTCGCACCTTCGAGGTCTGCGTGTACAAAGATGTCACCTTTCTTCAAGTGCCGACGGTAAAGTATTTCACTCTGCATCGCATCGCGGCCACTAGACAGGTCCCGTTAGAAATTCCGACACGAGTCGCCTACAAAATGCCGTCACTTACCCCAGCACCAAATACCCCTCGGAGGAGACGAAGAAGAGAAACTTTTCGAACCAAAATGGTTTCCTAGCCGGCCGGAGGACCTGCTTCTCCTGTTTGAGACTCTTTTTCAGATCTTCCGTGACTTTTTTCTCGTGGCTCTTAAGTGCCTTCGTAGACGATTGCGCCGTCCTCTGCTCTTTAACGGCCGCCATCTTCTTTTGTTCGTAGTATTGCGTAGCGTTGGCCCACGGGGACAGCCCCAGATCGATATCAATGGTCAACACCTCGGGCTTGTTCTGGGCGGTTTGGGTCGTCTCCTGTTCATCTTCGGACTCCTCGGATTCAGAGAACAACTCCTCGGCCTCGTCCTGCTCCTCTCCCGCCTCACCAAGCAGCAGCGTGATCGTATTCTCATACAGCTTCAGCGGCAGCTTGATGATCTTCGCGACGGGATTGCCTCGTCCCTGCTCCATCTCGATCAGCCGTGCAATCTCAACCCAGTCCATGCCCTGGGCAATCAGCCCGTTGACCGCGTCCATGGCCTCCTGCACCCGGTAGACATTGTCCTCGATGGCGCCCGCCTTCCGGATATGCAACTCCTGTGCATGCTTCAGCGCGCCGATCTTCTTCTCATGCTCCTGCCGAACAGCATCCAGCTTTTTCTTCGCCGCCTCTTCTCGCTCGGTCAACCGGGACTCCAGTCGCTGCGACTCAATAGACGAGAAGTACTCGTCGACGGTGGCGTTCATTGACGGAAACTCCAATATAGTGACGCCCGGCTTACCCTCAAACTGCCGTGGCTTGAATGGATGGAAGTCCTCATACAACAGCCCCGGCTTCTTTCCCTCCCCGTTCACTTCATCCGTCTGCGTCTCCTCGCGGGCCTTCGATCTCGTATCTTCCTTGGCGATAATGTACCCCGGATGAGTCTGTCCGGGTGAAAGCGCCATATTCGCCCGCTGTGCCTCCTCCAACACGCCATCCACCTGCGCCAGCAAACTCTCGTCCCCGAGAACACGGTCCAAAGGCGTAGCAGGGTCGACTCCTCTCACCGCAAAAGCATGATCGAGCAGCAACGGCGGATACTCTGGGAAACCCTGAGAGAGCGCCTTGCGGAGGACATCGGTGTTCTTCTTCTTGGATTTCTTCGGGGCGCCGTCCTCGCGGGCAAAGACCTCCTGCGCATGACGAATGGTGTCGCGGATGCGCTCTGGGGTGATGGGCGGCACGCCGTTATAATTCTGCTTATTGGTGACGGTGTATTTGATGCCGACGCGGGCTTCTTCGCCCTCGCCTGCGGAGACCTGGCGGAACACGGCGAGAATGGTGAGCTCGGCATCCGTGACGATGATGTTGCCGCCGGCGAAGAACTCCAGGAACAGGTGGTACTGGCCGTCGCTGAAGGCGAAGTCGATCACTCGATCTGTGCCGATCTGTGTAATGGAGGTGATGCGGCGGGTTTTGAGGAACTTGCGCAATCGCGTCACGAAGGGGGACGGCGAAGTCGCAGTGACGCGCGAGTATTCAGTGACATGGCAGCGGAAGCCAGAGTCGATTATGAGCTGTTTGCGGTGGTCGGGTTTTGCGAGTTTGAAGAGGAAGATTCGCTGCGGTGCGGGCGCATTGGTCGTGCGTTAGTCGTTCCGCTTGATCAAGGACGCATAGATCTGGAGGCAAAGAATAGGACTCACCGAAGATAAGTCGTAGATGTTCGAAACTCGCAGGTTGACTAGCTCCGAAGCCAGTTCCTGGGAGATGACCTGGCGGTTGATGAGTGATGCGTCACAGTGCGGCGGGGTAAGGGGAGAGAATTGAGCGCACCTTGACATCCAAGGACGAGAATCTTTGCTTCATCTTCGGCCAGTGATCCTCGAAAGTGAGACCCCGGGATGGTGAAGAAGTTGTGCCGCGAAGAGTCCTGGAAGAAGGAAGTTTTCATCGAGAGGAACGGAAGTGACTGCGTGACGTATGCGGGGCATTTGTCCCTTTAGAGAGCCCGCTTTCCACCGCATTCTACCTTACTATTACCAGGTATGCGTCAAGTATGCCCGGGTCATTGTCAATGAAATTAGATTCATGAGCAGAACAAATCTTCTACTACGACAGAAGCGTTTTGCTTGTGGATTGAGCATGTTTCTATGCCATTGGTCTCGTATCTTTCTCTCCGGTGAGGCTCAATTCTCAGCGAAACATAAGGAGTATCTCTTTAAGTCCCCAAGTCCTTGGAAACAAAAGACAGGAAAGAAAATGTGATACCAAGTGTTCGACATCATAAAATAAAAAAGTAGAAAGCAATGCGCACGCGACTCGTATAAAACTACCACGCCAGGACCAGCCAGATAGGATAAAAGAAGAATCACATTAGACCCGTACAAATGCAGAAAAATGCATAGCTCCCGTTGGAACAAACTCCGACCATCTACATCTGCCGCAGACTGTCTGCCAAACGCCGCTTGCCGAGCTCCCAGGCATTGAGGAGACCCTGTTCCGAAAGATCGATGCTCTTGAGGTTGGGCGCATCCGGGGCAGGGGCACGGCTCACCCGAGAGGCAATCATCACGGGGTCCGTCTCGAGGATGATGCCATCATCGACAATCTCGTCAATGGCCAGGGCGACCAGGTCGTAGTTTTCGATGATGGTCCGCTTGTCCGTTGCGCCCCTGGTAGAAAGAGAGAATGGTTAGACGCTGGATCCGTGGGGGAGTCACCGCACTGGGTACGGGACAAGGACATACTTGAACAAGATTCCCAGGGCATCCCGTAGCGACAGCACAACGTTGTAGAGCAGCACTTCGTTCTCGTCGGCGGCTCCCACCACATAGAGCATCACATCGCTCTCAACTTTGAACACCACGATCCGGTTGTCGTAGAGGATCACATCGCTGCTCTGCTTGTTTGTCTTCTCCAGGAGACCCTGCTCAAAGGCTTTCTGCTCCTTGACGGTCGGATAGGGGTTTGCGCCGGGATAATCGGTGGAGTTAGGAGCCGTGCCTGCTGGGGGGTGAGGCGGCGAGTAGTACTTGGTCAAGATGCGGGAGCCATCCTCGGCCGACATGACCAGGATGGCATTGACAGAGAAAAGGGACAGGGAGCCAGGCATGTTAGGCAAGTTCTCTGCAGAAATTGGGTGTGGTGCGTGCAGTGAGTACTAAGGAGAGTCGCAGTCCATCTGGACGGAGTTCCTGTCAAGCTGGCCGCAATCCGGATCTCGCCCTAACTTTATTCCGGGTATACATCCCAGGTGTGCATCTCACTGTCATCTTTATCCAAACAATTTGAATATAGTCCACATATACAGTTGATTCACTATGAACTCAGAAAAATCAATTATTAATGTATACAAAGATCAACACTCTATAGACACGCGTATATACACCATATATTCATAATCAGGCAGGGCATAACAGCAACCAGGTCATCACAATTCATCCTCAGAAATATACAACGAGGGAGGTCCATGACAATTCAAACATAACGGAGCATCAGTAACATAGATGGCGTGGCGTTGTGGCCATGTCCGCCAGGCTGGACACCTTCATGGTGACCAAGAATACCAGGGTATAGAAACATGACCATAGTCTGACTTGAACACCAAGCTCCCGGTATCATCAAACAGTAATCGAAACAGGGATCGTAGAATAAGGGGAGATGACTGCCTGGCACAGAGAGATGTAAAGGGGGGAATAAAACATGACAGAAAGTTAAAGAGACACAGAGTCCCTCATCAAAGGGTCAAGTTCACAATCAGTTTGAAGCAGGCTGGGTCGACTCGCTCGAAGTGGGCCGGTTGAACCAGGGGATCCAACTTCCCCGGTTTGCCTTCTTACGAGCCTCCTCCTCTTCGGCAGCCTTGGTCTCGCTAACGAGTCGCAGCGGACGCAGTTTGCTCTGGGTCATCACCGCCCCAGTATAGTTGGTCATACCAGTGCTAGATCGAGGGGAACTCGAAGTGGCACCAGTGGAAGCAGTGTCGCCCGGAGGATCGCTTGTGACACTGTTGGAGCTGCTCATCCGACCGCGGTCCGGTTGGCTACCCAAAGATGGAGCACGTCCACTGCCACTCATGCTGGACATATAGCTCGCGCCAGAGAATGCACTTTGGCGGGAACCGGGGCCCATGATAGTGGGACTAATGGGTCCACCAGAGTTCCGGCCGCGATACATCTGGCCCACGACAGCCGCGGCCGCGGGGTCCGTCTGTTCCGATCTCGCTCTGCGATGGCCAGAGCGCACTGACTGGCCCCGGTTCAGCGGAATACTGGGAGCAGTTTCCGGGTTCTCGTGAGCGGTCGGTACACTGGTCGGCGCAGGAGGTGGTGGCATGTAGCTCGCAGGACGGGACCGCGGAGGCCGGCTTGGCGCAACAACCGACTTCGCTCGCTGCAGGAAGGTCTGCTGTGTGGGATCGTCCTTCTCCGGAGGGATTGGGGGAAGGTCCTTATTGTTCGACACTGGGGGTTTGGCGGGCGCTTCGTTCTCGTTTCTGTCCAGGATGGTCTCGAAACCGTCGTGTTGAAGCAGCCGGCTGATGATGCGTTCGATATACAGAGTCAAGGCTTTGTTCTGGTCTTTGAGGGCCTTCACTTCCGACTCGAGCTTGCGCGAGCCGTCAAACTCGGCCTTTTCGTCTACAGATTCCAGCTCGTCAGCCAGTGAGCCCAAGCCGCCACCGGATTCCTTGGCATCTGTAGCATCAGGGAGGGCATCTCGCATGAAATCGCCCTTGGTGAAATCACCATTCAACGTCTTCTCACTGAGAAGCAGCTGGTAGCTCTCATTGTCTTCCATCAGGCGAGCGTTGGCCATCCGAGCCTCCAGGAGCTCCTTTTCCAGCTCCCGCTGGCGGCCCCCGCCTTTGTTCTCCATTTCCACCAGCTTGATCTGAGACTCGGCGAGTTCCAGTCGGAGAGACTCGATCAACTTATCCTTCTGCAAGAGCAACTTGGAATTGTTTCGGGACGGGCTGCGTTCGAGCTGCGACGAGGGTGCGAATTGGCCGTCCACGTCGGGAGAGGAGCGATTACGGAAGCTCGCTGAGGGGTTGTTAGAAAGAGCGCAAACAAATCAGGAGACGGTAAGAGGCACTTACAAGAACGGGTGACGTTTTTGTCGGTGTCCTTCTGAGCCAGCGAATCCTTGAGGCGCTGGATGGTTGCCTGCATTTCCTCTTCTCGGCTGGCTTGCTGTTCCTTCTCCTGGAGCATGGCATTGCGTTCCTGCTCATGGGCTTGCTCCAGGTCGCGAATCTGTCGTACATGGTCCCGAATCTCACCATTCAAGGCCTCGATCCGACTATCTTTCTCATGAGCCTGATCCTCCAACTTGCCTTGCTCACTCACGGCCTCATCGAGGCGCATTTGGAGCACGCCCAGCTGCTTGCGATATTGTTCGGAGGCGCTTTCGGCTTTCTGCAATTGTTCCTTGAGATCGTCAATGAGGGCGGCATTTTGCGCTCGGGCGTCTTCTTCGGTCGGGTCGGAGGCAACTCTCGGAACGCTGGACATGCTGAGGTTGGACCGACCGGGCTTCCGGGCGGCGGCGCGCGCAGAGACGGGAGTCGAGCCTCGAAGTGACGGAGATCTGGAGATGCCATTTGTCGCGGCGCTGGGAGATCGAGAATGGGCGCGCGACGGGGTACCGTTGACCGAGGGACTGTCTGAGGCTGTTGACGATTTGGCCGAGTTGCCCGGGGTCCCGGACTTGCGAGTAGTCGCAGACATGGTGGCCGACAACGACAAGGTTGAACGACAGATGGATGGGTGGAGGGCAGACAAGACGTCGAGGGCTTAGGAAAGGGGTCAGGAGAGGGAAATAAGAACGCGATGAAACAGCCGGGAAATTAAGTGGTCAATTTAAGGAACGGGCGTATAGAGAGGTTTTGGCGTAGGAAAGTAGTAGCGGTCAAAACACAGTGGACACTCCGTAGGTACTAGAGAGGTGGTGGTGGGGGGAAATCCGAAGTAGGTAAAGGTAGGTAAGATTTAGGGGAGTCATGTATGGCTGGTGAAGTCTAGCCACCGTTTTGTGAGAACGTGTCTGGGTCGGACTGGAGACGACTAGAGGTCGATAGGGAAGAAGAGAGGCAAAACAATAATGTCGACGTGAGGGATAATATATGCAATGCGCATGAGGGAGAGAGTGAGAGTGAGCGAGAGGCCTTTTGGACGGAAATCCCTTAATCATCCCGTTTAGGGCAAGTGCTGTATGGAAACGGCGGGATTACCAGCCTTCGCCGCCGTTGCTTGGGGGACTTTACTAAGGTATTGAAATAATGAATCACTACTGTTACACCGTCCTGATTCAAACATACAAAGATAGAAGATAACTAATCAATGCAAGTTGAACCCTTTCTTTCTGAATTTATTTTTGAATCCGTGGATTGGGGCCAAATCCCCTTTTCCTCTCGCCATTCGCCTCTGCGCCAGGGAGACAATACGAAGTCGAGATAAAGATAGCATCGCCGACCACCCCGTTGCGTCACTCCTTGCAGCATACAGCAGTCTCGCCCTTTAGGCTGTCAGGCTGGGAGCTTGTTGTTGTTCGGTATGTTGGAGACAACAATGCGGATTACACGGGATTTAGATACTTGTGTTATTCTGATAGGTTATTACCTATTATTAGGTACTATTATTATCATTATTGTGTCTACCTAGGAGATACCTATTATTTACCGTGTCAGACTTCCATCTGTAAAGGAGAAGACTAGTGCTTGCTTATGTTGCTGCTGACATAATTATACACCCTGCTGACTCAGTCGGAACGGAGCAACCGACATCCGCCTCGCCAACCCCACAAATGAAAAATTCACGATTCGGTGAGGATCCCGGCTAGTCGTAGTGTGCCTTTTCCACCCTCCCTCTTCCTCTCTCTATCCGTCAATTCCACCAGGCCGGAGCGCGCATCTTTTTGATCCTCTCTACCCCAGTTCAATCCTCAACAGCGTAACGATGGCCCCCAAGAGCAAGAAGCAAGGTGACACCATCAACTCGCGCCTGGCGCTTGTGATGAAGTCCGGAAAGGGTACGTCCATGCCCCATCATGCCGTCTCATGATCCCCTCGACTAATAACTTCGCTGTACAGTCACCCTTGGCTACAAGTCTACCATCAAGACCCTGCGTGTAAGCTTTGTCGCCATCCATCGCTCGTCCGGGCCCCTCCCAAAGAGTCGCTAACAATGCCGTCCACCAGTCCGGCAAGGCCAAGCTGGTTATCATCGCCGCCAACACTCCTCCTCTCCGCAAGAGTGAGCTCGAGTACTACGCCATGCTCGCCAAGGCTCCCGTCCACCACTTCTCCGGCAACAACGTGAGTTGCGACCTGCCGCATTGATTCCTCGGAGGATCTGAATTGGATGAATGTTGGACTGACTGCGTGATATAGATCGAGCTCGGTACCGCCTGCGGTAAGCTCTTCCGTTGCAGCACCATGTCTGTCCTCGATGCCGGTGACTCCGACATCCTCAGCGGCCAGTAAACGCTGAATTGGGACCGGGATTTCGTGTTGTGTCTGGACGATATTGCCTTGGTGCAACGCAGTAGGGCACGTGATAGATAATGACAAGAAATGACCTTTCCTACATCGTCCATGCAGTAGTCCTGTTGTAGTATTGGCTATGGTGTAAATGTCATTTACACCAGATAGTGAATGGTCATGTACCATCTACAAGTAGTTGTCTCCCCTCATACTGACATGCAAATACTGTACGGACTATCTGGAAGCACGACCATATAGCCGTCTGAACATTCATCTCTCCGCCTTTAACAATGCACTTCCTTAATTTCTAATTCAGAATCAATTCAGAAATCGGTTAAGCAATCCATGGGGGCCGTTGGTGATGATAGAGAAGGGCCCTTTGTCGCCAAGCTCTTATCGATAAGCCGCCTGAAATTTTCGGGGAACTCAACAACTCCGAAATTCCATCCACCTCGCCGAACAGCAAAGAAAAGCCCTATGCGGTGACAAGACAGCAATATGCTATATTTTCTTTCTTAACACTTGGGAACAGTCGACGCTCCACATACGCCTCCTCCGATATCCCAACGATGCCCGAAAGGGTGCGAGTCGTCTTTGACGACTCTGACAACGAGCCTAATGCGATCAAAGAAAGCGTCCCCAAAGACAAAACAACAGAGGAACCAGCATCACTGAAGAAGAGGAAACACAACAAAGAAGATCCTACCAAGAAGAACAAGAAGCAGAAGCATGAAGAGCCGTCAAATACCCTCAATCGAACTTCCCCGTCGAATGCGACAAGCGGTGATGGGCCCCTCCGAGACACCAAACCCGGCGACGGTAAAAGCAGTCTCGACAGACCAAAGAAAAAGAACCTCAAAGGCAATCCGCACAAGGATGAAACGCAGAAGTTCCAATCGCTCCGGGAAAAAGCCAAGACGCTGTATCAGCTCCGCAAGAACCTTCCTATTTTCCCGCACGGCGACGAGATTCGAGGACACCTGCGCAAGAACGATGTGATGCTTCTGGTCGGTGAGACGGGTAGCGGAAAGAGTACGCAAATCCCGCAGTTCCTAGTCAACGAGCAGTGGTGTCGGCCAACAAAGGCAAAGGTTCCCAAGGACGATGGTTCGCAGAAGGAAATCGAAGTTGGAGGGTGCATTGCGATCACGCAACCTCGACGAGTGGCGGCGATCTCCCTAGCCCGGCGTGTTGCGGAAGAGATGGGCACTCCTCTGGGGTCTTCTTCTCCAGCAAGCAAAGTCGGCTACTCGGTTCGTTTCGACACGTCCACTTCGCCCAGTACACGGGTGAAGTTCTTGACGGAGGGAATGCTTCTGCAAGAAATGCTACACGATCCTTGGTTGACAAAGTACAGCGCTATCGTTGTGGATGAAGTTCACGAGCGTGGTGTCAATGTTGATCTAGTCCTGGGTTTCTTGAGGAATCTGGTTGCGGGCAAACGAGAAGGACGTGGTGGAGTCCCGCTGAAGGTCGTGGTTATGAGTGCTACAGCTGACATGGAGAGCCTCACTGATTTTTTCAAGGAGGGTTACGCTGTTCCAGGGTCTGCTCAGCTCACTAATAAACCCGATACTGATGGTGCGAACGGCGGCGATGCTGCGCAAGAACATGCACCGGAAAAGAAAGCGGATCGAGACATCGCCATCTGCCATATCAAGGGCCGCCAATTTCCAGTAAAAACTATCTACTCCCCAGAACCGGTGCATGATTTCGTTGATGCGGCTCTCAAGGTCATCTTCCAAATCCATTACAAAGAGCCAATGCCCGGAGACATCCTCGTTTTCTTGACCGGACAAGAAACAGTCGAAGCTCTTGAGCACCTGGTGAACGAGTATGCTACAGGGATGGATCCCGCTCTACCCAAGATCCAAGTTCTGCCGCTATTCGCTGCTCTCCCACAAGTAGCTCAGCAGCGAGTATTCCTTCCGGCGCCCCCTCGAACCAGGAAAGTGATTCTGGCAACCAACATCGCCGAGACCTCGGTGACGGTGTCTGGTGTTCGATATGTGGTCGATTGCGGGAAGGCGAAAATCAAGCAGTTCCGCACACGCCTTGGGCTTGATTCGTTGCTCGTCAAGCCTATATCCAAGTCGGCAGCAATCCAGCGAAAGGGTCGAGCTGGTCGAGAAGCTCCCGGTCAATGCTATCGATTGTACACTGAGAAGGATTACCTGGCTCTGGATGAGGTGAATACACCCGAAATTCTCCGCTGTGACCTGAGCCAGTCCTTGCTCAATATGAAGGCTCGCGGGGTGGACAACGTCATGGCATTCCCCTTCCTGACACGGCCTCCACGAGAAGCCTTGGAGAAAGCCCTTCTCCAACTATTGAGCATTAATGCGCTTGGAGAGGATGGTCAAATCAGTCCTGTCGGTTTACATATTGCCAAGCTGCCTCTCACTCCGACTCTTGGACGCGTCTTACTGGCGGCGTCAGAAAACGGCCCCGACTGTCTCTCCGACGTGATCGATATCATTTCATGTCTCAGCGTTGAGAATATTTTCTTGAACACGACGTCGGAAGAGAAGAAAGAGGAAGCGGAGAAAGCGCGACGGGATCTCTACCGCAGAGAAGGTGATCACCTCACCATGCTCGCCACAGTCCAGGCGTACGCCGCCGAAAACACCGATCGAAAGGCATGGGCAGAGAGACATATGGTGTCCCACCGGGCCATGCAATCTGTCATGGTGAGCAGTCTCGGGTTTCTTTTCATTCAGAAAATTTACTTACATGTGTTGATAGGACGTTCGCAAACAACTGACAACGCAGTGCCGTCAAGCAAAGCTCCTGCCACATCCCAACGACACTCGAGGCCAGTCTTCGGTGACTCGTGAACCGTCTCCCGTTCTGATTCTTAAGAGCTTCCTCACTGGATTTGCTACCAATACGGCGCGCCTAGTGCCCGACGGGAGCTATAGGACTGTGGTCGGCAACCAGACTGTGGCTATCCACCCGTCTAGCGTGCTGTTCGGTAAAAAGGTCGAGGCGATTATGTACAATGAATATGTATTCACCAATCGCAGCTACGCGCGAGGCGTGAGTGCAGTACAGATGGATTGGGTGGGAGAAGCGTTGGCTGGGCCGTGATCCGGTTCTTTGGTTGTGTTACGGGCAAGAGGCTCGCTGCCTTCGTACGATGTTAGACTATATACCCGCTTGTGCTTTAGGCCCCGAAAGCAGACGCAGCTTCTGCACTGGTATTCCTGCTGTGCTTTGAGTTGGGTTTCGGTCTTCGGTTAACTAGAATAGATGCACTATATACACTACAACGAGACGCCGATTCTAGACCTTTCAGAAGAACAGAGGCTTTGTACTTGTCTAGGTTCAAGTCAGCAGTATCCCAGTCATTCATCATATGTGGTTATATTGTCGCCCACGTGGCCAGACCACCAAAATGATGGTCCCTGCCCGTGGGAGCTTCTGCACTTCGCTGGTGCCTAGGGTAGACTCCCGTGAGTCAAATATATCACCTCGAATGTTCATAATGTAATCCTGTCCATCGACCGTACCCTTTTCAATGTATACAGGGTCGAAGACTTCTTGGGTGAGGTCGAGGTCCCAGCAGACCTGCCCAAGTGATTCCATGTGTTTGTCACTGTAAGATAAGAGAAGACCAAGGCATGGTCGATGTGATTGCCCTTGATCCCTACAAACCTGTACCTTAACAAGGTCTTTGAGTGAGGCCTTTGTCATGTACCATGCAGTCGCTATTGAGCCTTTACCCGGAAAATCTTCAGGGGGTTCATAGTGAGTATCCATGGGCAGCGGCTGCAGGGTACTAGCTTGTCTTTGGGTATTACAGGTGACTCCAATTGCCGATACATGTCTGGAGACTGGATCTAAGCCATCATGGAAGATGCCCGAGATAGCACCGTCACCATCCTGAACCAAGGGGAGGTATTCATAAAAATCGATAATGCGCCCTGGAAGTTGGGCTCCAAATGTAATGGTCCTTCGGGAGCGAGGTTTGTAGCTTGTTTGTGGTGAGTATCGAAAGGGCACAGAAGAGGAGAGGGTAACTTACAATCAAGACAGGGCCAAAGGCTGTTGAGCTACAATCCTTGAGCTTCCGAATCCAAGCGGCTTCAATACACTCGTGTCTATTCAATGGGATGTAAATCCAGTGCAGATAGCCCGTTCTTGCACCTTGGCGCAGCGACTCGACAAACTCCTTGAATAGTCTCCCCGTATTTGAGAAACGATGAATGCCAATTGGCCTGGCATCGCAACAACAAACAAGTAAGCCTCGAATGTGCGCATCGAATTCCACGTAGTCTAAGCGGGGTTTGGCTCTAAGGTGGAAAAAGTTCCATGGGTGGAATTTGGGTGGGAAAGGAGTGCTCCAGATTGCACGGGAAGAGGATAGCCCATCCACAAACCGAATGTCGCGGGCAAAAAGGCCCTGGCTGGATTAGCTCTGACATACCTGCTGGTGATAGATAATCTTACGTCGCTGTTCACCCGCGCCTCCAAATCAGGACAGTCGATATTGAGACAAGGAACGCACCAAAGACATACGATCCAGCAGTTGGAGGCTGTCTGCATAGGAGACACAAAGTTTGTGCAATGTGCACTTCTGGAATCGCATTGTGCTGAAGGCAGTGAAAGTCGGTGGCAGGGGGTGTTGTATGGGGTGGAAGGGCGAAGACCACAGGAGATATGATACCTCAACTCGTAGCTTGGGGTAACTATAGGAGAGCCAAACAAAAAACAAAAGAGAAAAAGATATTGACAAGGGTGGGATTCGAACCCACGCGGTTTGCACCATGCGGACACTGAATGTTCAGTTTAACCTGAACCGCACGCCATAACCACTCGGCCACCTTGCCATTGGATGTTAGAGTGAGCTAAGAAGAGAATTATAGCTGGGGCTTATAGGTGTGATTTCCAAGATAGTACACGGAAGATGGTAAGGTCTCCCCTCTGAGGCTTACAAATATAAATAGAGTGGAATAGAAAGTCTCCGACACGGACAGTCAACGATACTACCTATTATTCAGCCATAAATGAGTCAATCCGGTGTCTACATCATACAACATAAGAAAGGCATGTAAGAGATGACAAATCCACCGGAAGATACGCCGTCCTGATTGGTGCAACCCTAGGGCTTAGGGCTTTGCCACTCGTTAGCGGGCCGGCGGTGCTTGGAAATCAACGTCGAAACTGCGTGACCCCCCCGAATCTTCCCCTTCTGATTCTCGACACCACCACCCTTTCGACAACCCACCCCGACGTTCGCAGGAAGTGCAGCTACGACTCATTTCCATCCGTCAAAATGGCCCGCCGTCCCGCGAGATGTTACCGCTACTGCAAGAACAAGGTGCGTTGCGTTCGGTTTTTTTTTTCGTGATCCCGGAGTTTTGTGGATTGGGCGATCGGCTCGCTTATGGAGACGACGACATCGCAACAACGCAACGAGGTCTTTCTCCGAGCGAAGCGATCATGGATGGAATGTTTGGCTGCGACGGGGGAACGGTTTCATACGGCATCATGAATCAGTGACTAACATCTTGTCCAGCCTTACCCTAAGTCCCGGTTCAACCGTGGTGTTCCCGACCCCAAGATCCGTATCTTCGATCTGGGACGTAAGAAGGCCAACGTCGATGACTTCCCTCTGTGCGTGCACATGGTCTCCAACGAGTACGAGCAGCTGTCCTCCGAGGCTCTCGAAGCCGCCCGTATTTGCGCCAACAAGTATGTCGACCATCCACCCACCTCGAGCCGTCCCATCCCGTCCCTACCATCGGGATCAGCCGAAGAGAAAAGAATACTAACAGGCAAAAAGGTACCTCGTGAAGATCACCGGTAAGGAAGGGTTCCACCTGCGCGTGCGCGTGCACCCCTTCCACGTCATCCGTATCAACAAGATGCTTTCGTGCGCCGGAGCCGATCGTCTCCAGACCGGTATGCGTGGTGCCTTCGGTAAGCCCCAGGGTACCGTTGCCCGTGTGAACATCGGCCAGATCATTCTGTCCGTCCGCACCCGTGACTCCAACCGCGCCGCCGCCATCGAGGCCCTCCGCCGTGCCATGTACAAGTTCCCCGGTCGCCAGAAGATCATCGTCTCTAAGAACTGGGGCTTCACCCCCGTCCGCCGCGAGGAGTACGTCAAGCTCCGCCAGGAGGGCAAGCTCAAGCAGGACGGTGCCTACGTCCAGTTCCTGCGTGGCCACGGTCTGGTCGAGGAGAACATGAAGCGTTTCCCTGATGCTTACGAGACTGAGGCGTAAATTCCGTCCGTCCGTCGCTCGGTGTCTTGGGGGGACAATTGATGTTTTTAATTTAGCGTTAGGATCATTTTGTCCAAAATGAGAAAGCAAAAACGGGAACTGTTCATGATTCGTCTTCATTTGTTTTGCTATCAACTTGGATGGGATGCCCAGTAATCCCTGTTCCAGGTCAATATGCGCAACCCAACTCCACGTGTATTGGGCCTACGACTGTAGTAAAGTGTAGATATCTCGCAGCACGACAGCAGATTCGACCTATAACCCTTTTGGCACCGGGTATATGTTGTGATTCCAATCCATCTATGCCTCCACATCTGCCCGCACGCATGCAACAGTGGCGCCCGACTTCTAGTTTCACATGGATAATACAATACAGTATAAGGTTAGTATATATGAAAGAAATCAATAAAGCGATATAACTCTAGGTCTGAAATCCAGAAATCATCAAAAATGCCTGCGTAGGTCCATCCCCACTGTAGACTACCCAGAACTCCTTGCCGCAATGACCGCCTGTATTAGTATCAGGTTGATGTCCAGCATGCAATATATATACAACATCAGGTTCTCTAAGGGTGCGTCTAGACATCACCCCAGGTCCCCAGACCAGCCCCCACAGGCGCCACGGCACTTCCGCTATCAACACTCCCCCCGATATCCCAGTAGTTTCGGCTGGAACCGGTGAGAGTCCGACGGCTAGAGATCGCCGACAACTTGGCGCTCTGGCTTGCACAACTCGAACTCGAGCGGCGGAAATGCTGGCGCAGCAACGGCGACGAGAGCCCCGTGGGGCCCGAGTGTGTCGCAGAATACTGGGACTGACGTCGCACCTGTGCCTGCGAGCGGGAGTGGGCTCGCGCTACCAACGGGTGGTGCTGGCGGATGATCGCCGCGCGACGGGACGCATCCTGAGACGATCGACGCGAAGGAGAGTACTGAGCCTCAGCGCCATTGTTGCGGCGACTGAAACGGTTCCGAAGATACCGAAAGACCATCATGACGTCGAGCTCGCGTTCCCAGTACTCTTTCTCGCGCTGCAGGCGCGCGGATTCAGATAGTTGCTCTGTAGGGTTACCCGGACGGCTAGGTAGATCTTCGTCTTCGATTCCCCATTGCGCAGCATGTTCCCGCCCGTTTGGGTCGCGCAGCGTGGGTGAGAACTGCAGGGACGGCATCGAATCATCATTGCTTGGGGCTTCGGTAGAGGTCGTGGGTACAACAGAGGTTGACTGTTGCTGGGGCTCGACCTCTTCCGGCAAACGACCCAGAGGCATACCCGCGTACTGATTTGGGATCTCGTTCGTCATGTTAAGGTAGGTCGTAAACGCGCCTGGGTGTTCGCATAACTGGTGGACCAGGACACCTAGCTCGTGTGCAATGCGCTGGATGAGCTTGCTCTGCCAGAGGGTGTTTTCATCTGAGAAGGAGTCCAGCTCCTGTTTGATCGCCTCGTCCATGTTCAGATCATGATCTGAGCCAGTGGACGATCGCTTTGCATCGTCATCCAACGCCGGCAATGACTCGCCAAAGATGACCGACAGCAAGGAGTCATCGATTCCGATCAAATCGCGAATGACCTTTCGAGTGATCCGTTGCCAAAACGGCTCATCTTGTCCGTCTTGGGCAGGTGATGGGGGCGAGACAGTTTCGATAGTGGTTTCTAGGACGCCGGGCGACACATCAGAAATATCCGGATGAGAAGCGGGTCGATCGCTCAATCTACTGATGCGACTATTGCGCCTTCTCCGGGTTTCCCGCTCAATTTCCTGCAAAAGGGCACGGCTTTGATCCATTCTCCATTTCTCGATCCGCTGCCAGCGGTCCCTCTCCATATTTGGGTGCTCCTCGTTTGGGATCGAGTCCAGCTGTTGTTGGATACTGGAGGATCGCCGGTGACGCAGCTCTGGTCTCCGGCGAGGATTGTACTGCTCGTGCTGCCATAGTTGTTCCTGTACCGGTTGACTGGAGGCGTGGAAACTTCCTAGACCGTCGTGGGCCGGCAGCACAGCGGGAGTCCCTTGATCCCATCGGGAAGACGATTCATGATGAGGTGACGGTGCCCGAAAGGCATGCAACCCGTCATCCAGGCTATCCAGTTCCGTCCCATCCTCATCTAGTGACTCGTCCAGGGTATCATTGGCATCAGTTTCCTGGCCCCATGCGGAACGCGTTGGGGTGCCAAAGGAGCCAAAGTCACTAATGCGGGAAGCTCCAGCTGTGCGTGGGGTGCGTTCGGTGGAGGTCGTGTGCGTCCGGGCAGTAGTGGAGGCTTGGGACGGAGAGAATAGAACCCATTCGGTGGACTCGACCTCAGGGACTTGGGAGAGAGCCGGAGGGACTTCGACGGTAGGCTGAGGTTGGGAGGCGGAAATGGAGCGCTGACGGGTGGGGACTTGGGGTGGAAGGCGAAAAGCCATGATGGTTCGGACAAGGCAGTCTTGGTGGTGTTGGGAGATACGGTGCAGATAAGCGTAGGCGGTGGTACTTATCGATCGGTGGATCTTCCCCGCGTGGAGCGACGAGAAGAGAGAGGGGTGATGGGATGGAAGTGAGGAAAGGAGTAGGGGAGAGAAATACGACAGAATAAATCAAATCAGAGGCAGGCGAGACTCGAAAAAGAAAAGAAGTCGGAGTGGTCAGATCAGGGAGATCAGGCCAACATCATCCGGTTTCGTTGCGGTGATCGGACGCGACCCAACCAGGAGCGGAGGAGAGACAAAGGGACGCAGGGGGGGGAGGAGTCGAGAGGGGGAAGTGTATCCAGGAAGCGGAGAACGAAGGGAAATGCTCAATCGGAGGGTGTTGGTGTTGAGGGCGAGGAGGAGGGAAAGGGGGGAGAAGAGATGGTGAAGATGAGGACAATATGATGAGAGGTGATGATGATGCAACGGACGGAAGTCACCAGACCGGCGTGACCTTATCTTTCCGACACCATCATCAATCATACTACCATCAACAATATTCACTACTAATAGAGGAAGTCATCATGGTGATTTAACTAGTGTCTTCTATTATTGTTTCTGGTAAACTTTCTCTCTCTCCACCGCCACGCAAGAACAGGCAAAAGTACAGGGGAATATATATCCACGGATGATCGACCGCCTCCCGATAAGCACATCTGCCAACTCATCCCAACAAATACATGCCTGTCTGTACGGAGTAGATTTATTTACGAAATCAAAATGAAAATGAATTCTCCAGCCTAAGATGTCTCCCGGTGCACTCGTCAGGTTTAGTTGACATGTCATCATGACTCCTCCACTGAAGACGGTGAAACTCCGTATCCCTCCACCGGGCAACGAATGATCAGTCCCATGCACTCCACCATAGGAGGAACGGGGGTACACCCGAATCCTGTAAGGGGGCTTCCTTCGTGGTCGCATGCATGATCTACAGTACCTCTCTACAACATCGTGCCGCAGTATCGCAGCATTAGGAGTCAACAACAACATTTCCTTGTTGTTGCGCGACACACCCATGGTAGACCTGAACCATGCCAAAACGCCCAACAAGGACCTCGTACATCAACTTTGATAGGTGGCATCGGGTGCAACCAACAAGACGAAAACAACCTAGCCTTCTTTAGAAAGGAACCAGGTCCCTCATTACATACCTAGATCTCCCCAACCTACGGCTACCTTCCTCACACTGCAGGTCCCTTGCATCAACCGAAGAATGTCGGTTTGCTAAACTACATATTACCGTAGCTCCCAAAGATGTATGGGGAAAAAAAGAGCAGTCACCTCTCTGTGAGAGTGCAAAAAAGATGAGGCTGGCCCGATTCGAACGGACAACTTCTCGATCTGGAGTCGAACACGCTACCGTTGCGTCACAGCCCCACTGTCGGATAATTTTTTTCTTATTTAGCAGTGAGTGTCTAGAGGAATTTCCGCCATTGTATTCCTCCATGATCACGTGAATTGCGGCAAATGTGAAAATAGGGAGCGATCAGCTGGAATTGGGAATGACAGGTAGCCGAGAAGGGCGCCTTTGCCAACGAGGTTTACAGTATTGCTTTGCACTCTCATACAAACCGATATAATAGACGACAATTGTTCTAATGGCAAGTGGCTTGAGAGCATGCAAGTCTCTATTGATGAATCACTCTGGTACTTAGTGGCAATAAGCTTGGGCCAATCAAGCAAATGGGGCTGTGACGCAACGGTAGCGTGTTCGACTCCAGATCGAGAAGTTGTCCGTTCGAATCGGGCCAGCCTCATTTTTTTTGCTTTTTTGTAGTTCGTGTTATGATGTTTGATGCTCCAAGTATGGACATCTATCCGGTAATTGGGTTGGGTCCGCTGTATGAAGTCCAGAATGGTAACACGCATTCTGCACCTGGGCATAAGTCCATTAGCTCAGTACAATCAACCCCAATACTAATAATACCCGCAAAGCGATGGATGAAGTCTATACACCACGCCATCTACATGTCTGTAGAATCTAGTATCTCGCTGTTTGCGGATGGTATTAATGAATTCTCCTTGGTTGCCTTGTGCTTCTATTTCATATCACGTATTCTCATAGCCAACTGAATAAATCCCATTCGCAATGTGCCTAGATGTTTTGGCACATGTAAGACAACGCCTGATACGCACTTTTATGTATATGTGCAATGGAGCATATTCTATATGTATTCACCACAGAAAACCACGGATCATCATGAACTCATATCCCATCCCCGAACGCGCCGGAAGACGAACGCTCGCTCATTCCGAAGGGAGAAATCCGTCCAATCGTCCGTCATCTTGTTGTAGCTCCAATAGCCTTTCCACACCAACTTAGTATTCTTGGATGTGTTAGGCGGAGCGACGGTGGAGTTGGGTCGCGATGATGCGGATGTAGACCGGAGCGAGAGATGAAGAACACAAATGTACTTCTTCGGGTTCAGAACCTCCGTCTCAACGATGACGTCCCTAGGATCAGGGCCGTCGGAGGACGTCTTACCCGGAAGCGATGGTAGTTCGGAGGCCTGGTTGGTTTGTGGCTCCTCCGGATCGGACGCAGCCAAGGGCTTGGAGAGGCGCCAGCGACCAAACTGAGCATACTTCAATGCGGCCATAGCCACTGGTGGTACAGGGTCAGGAGCCCCCGCCACCGTAGTACCCGCATCAGAGAGCTGGCGCTGATGTTGCTTGTGCGATGTTGCTCGCGCGGCCTTCACATTCTCTTTACTAATATGTGGCACCACATTCAGAGGTTCCTCCGTAGTCAGCAAGTATATGACGGTTCCGTCCCTATAGAACCGTATATACCGGTAGTAGGTAACTATATGGATCGGACTACCCCAAGATATGTTTTGATATGAGGAAGCAGCACCCGGACGGGTGTAATTGACTGTGCTGATGTATATCCCGGTGAATCGAATGCGCGGGAAGATTTGAAAGACCTCACTCCATGAAGACAGCGGTTGAGGGATTTGTGCGGGGACGGAGGTAGGAAACGGTGTGAACCGCGGAGCCAATGTATGTTCAGGACGGCCGTAGATGTCGCACGCAAACGAGTAATGCATAGCCTGGAACCCAAATTCAGGACCTTGGCATAGTCGTTTCCAAATGTGTTGCTCGTGCGCAAAGTGATATGCAAGGCGCTTACAGACCAGCGCCATGCGGCAGAAAGCCGCTGGGTCCATCAAAGCGATGTGTCGTAGGATCTCAACGATTACCTCCGAGGGTACGTTTGCGATAGGGCATGGCGGAGGAGGAGTATTCTCGATCTCCGGTTCAGCCTGCGGGATAGGGAGGTTGGCGAACGAAGCAATTAGTTCGGGCGTTGGTAGAGTCTCGGATTCATCTTGTGGCTTTTGCGCTGCTGAGGGAGCACTGGCTGACGGAGCCGCCGCTTGAGCTGATTTTTTCCATGCCCAAGCGAAATGCTTATTGCGGTACGTCTTATCGACGGCCGCATCGAGCTACAGAAACGACACTATTAGTCTCCATGATCCTCATACTGAGAGGTCTCCGACATACTCGATAAGCCTTGCGGTATAGCTGCAGACTATCGCCCAAATTTCCTTCTGCTTCCTTCTCTACCGCGCGCTCGAAGTGTTCCAGTGCGGATTTGGGCTCTTTGCGCGGTACTTGATTGTTGAACGCATCGTCGTCGGGGGGCTGTAAGCTCAGCTGGCTTACTCCTTGGACAATTTCACCCTGATCCAAAGTTGCTGTTGCCCCGTCTCCGACATCTTCTCCTTTGCGCTGTGAAGCTTCATGGTGAGTGGGCGGGAATTGCTGTGTCGTCGGAGGCCGAGTGGTCGTAGATGCGGACGGTTTGGATTCCGATGGGCTAGGTTTATTTTGTTTTGTACGACGCGCAACTTCCTCTCGCCACTGACGTCGAAACGACTCGAGCTCCGCGTTGTCCTCCATGTTGTGCTGACCAGAAACAGTGGCCGGTGGTGGCCAGAATCCTTGATTGATAAGCCCGGTAGCGTCCGATTTAGTGCGGGACAGGAGACCCGGAGGGAGAGATGATGCAATCGGAATATGCAACAAGATAGATTGAGACGCTTGTTAAGCCATTGTCCTGTTTACAGCCTGGTGATTATCGACCACCCACGAGAATAGCGGAAGTTCGAGAAATCCCGAGTGATGATGATAATTGTTGCGGAAGAGTAGGAAGAGAAAGAGGAGGATGAATTCCCGCCCTTATCTCCGGGCCTAAGCTCCTTTGGTCCAAGCGCCACCGCCTTCAACCGACCGGGGCCGTTCTTTTTCTCTGACGCATTATGAGTGATCGTGGTTCATCTTCTCTCTCCCCGCTATCGAAACCTTGTTCGTCCTCGTGGTTATCCTCATCCTCTAAGTCTCACCGATCTCCACTTGGCGACTGCGAATATTCGTTGTGAGACCGCTTCCACTGAATGAATGTCCGGCGTCAGGTCTGATCCTGCGCCTTCGGACCGATATCGCTCGAGCGACTCGAACGCTGTTGGAGACCGGAGACTCCTTGCAGAGTCATGGAACTGGATTGAAGAGACCACAATGACGGCTACTGCTGGGTCAGAAGATGTCCCAGCCCCAGGCGCTGTTAATGGACAATGGAACAATGACGTATCGCTATCACAGAGGATGCTGTCCGCCACCTGCGGGAACATCCTGACATGTTTATTAGGTATGTGAATGATTTGATCTTGATCGCAGGCGCTGCTTTCGGTCATATCTAGAGAACCCAGCCCATGCTGATGGATCTGCCTAGTCAACCCCCTCGATGTCGTCCGGATTCGCCTCCAATCCCAGTCTCCTATCAAGAACACATCCCCGTTCAACTCCTACACAACACAGACGCTGAAGAACGTACCCCCCAATCTGGGCGTCACTGCCTGCTGTCGAGAAGTATTTTGGATTGGACAGAATACGCAGGTTTGCATGGTGGGACCAGGTGCGGGAGCTCTTCCTGCCGTGACAGAGTGTGCCGTGGAAGAGACCCAGCGGAAGACGTTTACTTCCACCTTGGATGGCCTGCGCAAGATCGCCCGGAATGAAGGCGTGCTGACGCTATGGCGTGGTCTGAGCCCGACCCTCATGATGGGCATTCCAGCGAACGTCATTTATTTCTCTGGTTACGACTGGCTCCGATTCGACCACCGAAGTCCGATAAAGCAGTACCTCCCCGAGAACTACGTTGCGTTTGTCGCAGGAGCGGCCGCGAGAATCGCAGCTGCGTCTGCAATCAGCCCAATCGAGATGTTCCGGACTCGTTTACAGGCCACGCCTGGAACTGGTGCCGGACATTTCAAGGCCACTCTGGATGGACTCTACAGCATGACTCAGGTACATGGGTACAGGTCTCTTTGGCGCGGATTGACCCTGACAATGTGGCGCGACGTTCCCTTCTCTGGCCTGTACTGGTGGGGCTATGAGGAGGTCAAGAAGTTCCTCATGGAAGGCCGCAAGAAGGCCCAAGCACATCATATCCTTCCACATGGCTCAATAACGAGTCAGCAACATCCCCACGACATTGAAACACCCACATTCTTTGAGAGCTTTGTCGCCGGTGCTACGTCTGGATCCCTTGCAGCATTTGTCACTACTCCGTTTGACGTTGGAAAAACACGCCAACAAGTATTTCGACACATGGGTGATGAGCACCCGAGCACCCCAAGAGCTGTGGCGGCCCCCGGCTCCGTTCGCCCCGAACAACTTCCTCTACCGAAGTTCCTGTTGCATATATTCCGTGAAGAAGGGACAGCCGGACTCTTCCGCGGCTGGGTCGCACGGTGCCTGAAAGTCGCCCCGGCGTGTGCTATCATGATTTCTACTTACGAGTTTGGGAAGAAGATGGCTCGAGAGGTCAATGAGAGACGCCACAGCGACGATGAATCCACGAGTGATTCTGTATGAGCACCCGTGCATGCTTTTATGTTCTTCTGCTCGGACTGTAGCCGTGTAAATGCGGCCTGCAGATGCCATTCCTGAACATCTCTGTACAATTTTGCGTTTCACCTCTCTCTACTCTGAAGATGTAATCCTCCGTGTTTTGATTATGGTTCTAGCGCACCACATATCCTTGGTTATGGTCTTTCTTCTTCCTGTCTTCTCGAGCATTATTGCTGATGATACCGATTTGAGTCCACGTCATAGAGCATTCTTTCTGCATATTGTTTTTAGCATGGTGGTGGAAAATGGAGGGTGGCTGTCCTTCGGAAAACATTGTATCCTGGCGTGTACATATATGACTTAGATTCAAGCAGAGCGCAAATCTTCTCTCCACGAGCATGATAGACGATGGATGCCTAAGGACATTTCTAGTGGGAAGTTATGTGCTAGTGAGTCACGAGAACACGAGCAGATGAACTTCACCCCCTCACTACGACGATCATAAGGCTGACTGCACTAGGGCTGTTGAGCCCCTTAGCTGCTAACTAGTCAGCTGCAGTGCCCGTCCCCGTCAGATGACGATTGTCACTCACTCACTGCTACACATTTATCCCGACGGCCTCCCCCATCGGCTGAGAGCATGGATTGACCAAGAGGATCGCGCTTAGAGTGATACTCCAGCCATGGCGACAACACCCAGTGACGCTAGTAGCGGGCTCTTGTCTCAAGTCGGGACGGAAGTGGAGTAAGTGCTAAGATCGCTACGCCCCCGCGACAGCAGGACGCCGTTGTTGACGATGTTTCCAGTATCGTTGCTGTGCCAGCTATAGGAGCAGATCCTACAAGGACGTGGTGGGATGAGGGATCCCGAGAGCCGTGGGTCACTTCAGAACTGCGACGGCATATCCCCAATGCGCGTGTCCTTCTCATAGACCCTGGCCCATTCGACTCCCACGAGAGCCTGGACTCCTTAGCAGAGCACCTGCTGCACCAGATCCACCAAGAGAGGCAGTTGACAGTATGCAGTCCTACGTGATCGAGATGGATTACGAACTAACAGGTCAACAGAGCAGTAGACGGCCCATCTTCTTTATTTGTCACAGTACTGGCGGTCTTGTCGCAAAAGCAGCCCTTGTCCTTGCGGGACACTCAGAGTCCAATCTAGAATCGATCCTGACAAGCTGTTATGGCATCGCCTTCCTGGCAACCCCCCATCAAGGGTCAAGCTACCTGTCGGCCCAGGAATATGCGAAGAGCATTCGTCGCTTGATGCACCCGAAATACCACATCCCGCATCGATTACGAGAACTGTTCAGACCGCGTCACCCAGTCCTGCTTCATCTTTCCCATCAGTTCAAGGCTATATCAGAAGATATGAAACTATGGACGTTCTTAGAGACGGTCGACTCCACCTTGACGGTGACGGATTCGGTCACCAACACCACCGTCGAAATGCACGTCCCCATCACGTCCATTCGATCGGGGCTCCTAGACCTCGAGCACGAGAAGGAGGTCCCATTAGCTACTGACCATGTCGGTACAGCAACATTCAAGGGCCAGGAACAGACAACAAGATTGAGCTTCATCAAAGAGCTCCAATCCTCCGTTGCGATGGCCGTGCAGCTCTCAACCATAACGGCCTCACCGTTGCATGTTGGTCGCGAGACGATGGTTCAGGTCAATGGGTTCTTCGAAGACACAGCCCGAGGCGTCAGTGACGAGACCCCGCTGAAGCTCTGGTCAACAAAGACACCGTTGCGAGAGTATCTGAAACACGGGCCTTCGTTGTGTCTTAGCGAGCGGTTGAAACGAACAGGAGCGATTCCCCCGGGCTCTCTGGACGAATCATCCGTGAGTAGTTTCAGTAGCCCGCGGTCTTCAGCTGCGAACGAAGAATTGCCGTTCGAGCTGGTGAATCAATTTCCCCGACGAGAAATTGAACACCGGAAATCAGACTCTACAGCTACTAGGCCAGCGCTGAAACACAGTCGAAGTTTCATGGCCCCGACATCCCCGCCATCGCCCCGGATACATGTCACGGAGCCAGCCACCGAAGGGTATCTTGAGATACCAAAAGACGAGGATCAAACGTCCGTTCCAAGCCCACGAGCATCTAACGAGGACTATAGCATTCCAGGCGAAGATGGCGAAGACAGACCAAGGAACGGTTCCGTGGACGCTGATGCTCTGACCCAGACCAATGCGTTGTAAGTTTCTACAACGATGAATGTTTCCAGAGTGAGAGCATTAACGAGATATTGTAGTAGGGGCAGTGTATCGTCGAAATACAAAAACCTCCTTCCGGTCCCCAGCTCGATAAAAGAGCGACTGAATGAATTCCGCAACGAAGCCCCTCGCAAAGCTCCGCGGTTCGATCGACCAGAGCCAGGCAGTGAGAAACTCCTCTGGGTCCATGTTCCATACACGCACACGGGATGGGTCCCTGGAGTCTTGGCCAAGTGCTGCGAGGATCAAGAGAGGTCCGAATTGTGAGTGACATGCAAGGCCTGTTATATGCACAGCTAACGAGGTTTCTCCTGAATTAGCTTTAGGAAATTCATGAGCGAAGATAACTGGTCCTCGAATCTGATTCGAGCGCGTCATCTAGAGCCTCATGCTCGTTATGTCCGTTCCACCTGCATACATTCGCGAATGGACAATCCTTCCCCAAACACCCCAGTAGAGGGCCCTAAGGACCCGCGGTTGGCCATTTATGTGAGTAGTTTCGGTATCCCATGTCGAATATATACTTACTCTTCACAACCACAAACAGATACCATATGTGAGTATCGATAATGGAATGAGTATGCGTCAAAAGCTTACATGAACCAGCTCCATTGGGACACTTACTGGAATCTCCTCCAACGACGAAAAGTCGTCGAAGAGCGACTAAGACAAGGACGATCCCGCCCTGCACCAGACCACGTCGCCGAATCGACCCTGGAATCGAAATTAATCTGGAAGTTTTTGGGCTCCGAGCCGCCAATCCATATTAGAAGGACGCTAGATCAGTATGGGTACCCGAATCTACGATCAACCGTGGCAAGAGACGACGACCAAATGCTCTGGAAGCGAACAAAGAAAACCATCAATCTAAGCGACGAGCTTCGGAACTCCCTCCTGGACAAGGACCCATCTGAGTCATCCAACATCTTCATAGACGGAAAGGTGCTTATGGTGGATCAACTCTGGCTCTGGATCGTGGACCAGAAAACCGTTGTCACCTTCTTCCCCAGACAGGAGGCTACGACCGCCGAGGGAAAGCTCTACGAGCAAGCAAATCTGTATAACAGCATCTACAATGAGTTGAATGGCGATCTAGCAAGACGTTTTGAGACTGCAGGGGATCTTGCTGCGCTGATCGTCCTGCACGCCGTTACTATCCTTCTCGATAGGACCTTGCACCACGACCTGCAAGTCCTTCGCATATTCGAAGAATCAATAAGCATACTGGTGGGACTGTGCGTTTTCTTACACACCTAACAAATCACTGACATCTATAGACCGAATCGATGACCAAGTCGTTCAAACGCTTCCGGAATCGCGGGTTCATCACCAGACCCGACGATTACAACAAGACACTCGACGGGAAGACAATGACAGCAGCCGAGAAGGATGAAAGAGACCACCGGGTAGCGAGCCAGAACCGCGAGGATCTATCTGCACTGCTCGAACTCCGTGATATTGTGGACGAACTTGGGACGATCATGAAGCTGTTGGAAGAACAGACCGCAACTGTCAAGATCATGGCGGAATACTTCGAGGACAAAGGCTATGGAAGGTCATTTATCGAGTTAGCACTCAGCCGTCTAGACCAGTACCGCATACAGGTGTCGGACATGAAAGAAAACGCATACGCTGCGCAGAGAGCGGTAAGCATTGTCGTGTTGTGACCATGGCTTGAACTAATTATACTCAAAGGTGGAAACACTCCTCGATCTCAAGCAAAAGCAAGCAAATGTCGACGAGTCACGTTTGGCTCGCTGGGAGGCAGAAGTAACCCAGAATCAATCGCAGTCTGTGATGGTCTTCACTATCTTCACTGTGATGTAAGTACCCAGACAATCCACGCATGTGTAATATTTCTCACGAAGATTTCATAGATTCCTACCACTGTCCTTTTTCACCTCCTTATTCGGAATCAATGTCCGAGAATGGAGCGGCGAACCGACAAATCTGACCATGTCACAGATGCTTTCTATAGCAGGTAAGCAACCCTACCAAAAAGATACAATCTGCCATACGCAGGGTTGAATCTTAATAACACCTAATAGGTCCCACATCAGTCGTAGTCATTGTCTTTGCTCTCCTGATGGCCTTTAGCGACAGGCTCCGCGAGGCTGTCGTCGAGTCGAACAGGATTCTGGCCGGTATCATGGCTGATGTTCTCTTCTATCCCCTCAAACGAATGTTTCATCGAGAGAGGAAGACCAAAAAGGCCCCATCCGTGTCGACACAAAGCACCCACAGGAGGGACCGGTTCGGCAGATACCGACGGTATCAGAAGCAGCTGGAGAACGACATCTGGAAGAGACACGAAGACCGTATCATTTCGCCTCTTCCCCCGGTCCCAGTGTCGGAGATTGAAGATGCGTACACCGAGAAAGTGAGATAGTGTGGAGGGGAGTGGTGGAAGGGCATTTACCCTGGACATACTTTATTCAATGCATTAGTTAGACGAAAAGCTGTTGAGCTGCGACAGACTACGATTCATAGACATTTTGAACATTAATATGATCTCAATTCCACGACTACAGCATCAGTCGTAGAGTAGTAAAGTACATGATATGATACACAGGACTCCCTGAGACTTTTTATGCCCAAAATAGTGGAGTGGAGATGAAGCAGAACCCAATCAACAAGCAGCGGGAGAGATGATGAAGGTAGGGATACGGAGACGAGGAATTGGGTGTAAAAAAAGGACGTGTAACACATTACAGGAACAAAGGAGATGATTAAAATCACAGAAATTTATCGAAAAAATATGCCGATATGATGCAAAGACACGCTCGAAGAGAAACCTTTAGAAACAAGGAAGATGGGCTAGGCTAGCGTAGGTGCGAGGCAGTTTAGAACATACCACCGCCCATGCCGCCCATACCGCCCATGCCACCCATGCCGCCAGCAGGAGCGGCAGGGCCCTTCTCCTCAGGGGCCTCGACGATGGCAACCTCGGTGGTACCGAGGAGGGAGGCAACACCGCTGGCGTCAACCAGGGCGGTGCGGACAACCTTGAGGGGATCAACGATACCGGTGGCGATCATGTCGACGTACTCGCTCTTGGAGCTGTCGTAGCCACGGTTGAAGTCCTTGGAGAACTCGTCGGTCAGCTTGCCGACGATGACGCTGCCCTCGAGACCGGCATTCTCGACAATGGTACGAGCAGGGCGGGTGATGGCGTTCTTAATGATGCTGACACCGAGCTGCTGGTCGAAGTTGGCGGACTTGACGTCGCTCAGGCCGTTGGCGGAGGCCTTGAGGAGGGCGGTACCACCACCAGGGAGGATACCCTCCTCGACGGCAGCACGGGTGGCGTTCAGGGCGTCAACGACGCGGTCCTTCTTCTCACCGACCTCAACCTCGGAGGCGCCACCGACCTTGATGACGGCAACACCACCGGAAAGCTTGGCCAGACGCTCCTGGAGCTTCTCCTTCTCGTACTCGGAGGTGGTGGGGTCGGCCATGACACCACGGATCTGCTCGCAGCGCTGAGCGATGGAGTCCTTGCTGCCCTCACCGTTGAGGATGATGGTGTCCTCCTTGGTGATGGTGATGGCACCGGTGGAACCGAGCATGTCAGGTGTCAGCTTCTCGAGCTTGATGTCAAGCTCGTCGGTGAAGACAGTACCGTTGGTCAGGACAGCCAGGTCACCAAGGATGCTCTTGCGGTTGTCACCGAAGCCAGGGGCCTTGACAGCGGCGACCTGGAGCTGACCACGGAGCTTGTTCAGGATACAGACAGCAAGGGCCTCACCCTCAATGTCCTCAGCGATGATCACGAGAGGGCGACGGAGAGTGGTGGAGGCCTCGAGGGCGGGGATGATGTCCTGGACGGCGGAGATCTTCTTCTCAGAGAGGAGGATCAGGGGCTTCTCGAACTCGACCTTCTGGGCCTTAGGGTCGGTGATGAAGTAAGGAGAGGTGTATCCACGGTCGAAACGCATACCCTCAGTGACCTCGAGCTCATCCTCGAGGGTCTTGCCCTCCTTCACGGTGATGACACCCTCCTTGCCGACTCTCTCCATGGCAGTGGAGATGAGCTTACCAACGTGAGTGTCACCGTTGGCGGAAATGGTAGCGACCTGGGCGATCTCCTCACCGGTGGTGATGTCGCGCTTGTTCTGCTGGAGATAGTCGACAACGGCATCGACAGCGGCCTGGATACCGCGACGGAGGTCCATGGGGTTGCAGCCGGCAGCAACGTTCTTCACGGTCTCGGAGAAGATAGCACGAGCGAGAACGGTAGCGGTGGTGGTACCGTCACCGGCGAGTTCGTTGGTCTTGGAAGCGACATCCTGGAGGAGGCGAGCACCGAGGTTCTCGAACTTGTCCTGGAGCTGGATAGCCTTGGCCACGGTCACACCGTCTGTGGAGGTCAGTATCATGGGGTATTTAATGACAGAATATGCCAATATTGATGCAAAAAGGGGGACGTACCCTTGGTGATCTTGGGAGAGCCATAGGGAGACTCAATGAGGACGTTACGACCCTTGGGACCAAGCGTCGAAGTCACCGCCTTCGCAAGAGTATCAACACCCTTGAGGAGCTGGGCACGAGCTTCAACACCGAACTTGAGCTCCTGTAGGGAATTAGCAACAGTGTTAGAGATGGACCCTCGGGAGTCACGGAAGCGCGGAGTGAACTCGGGATTGTCGGTGTTGTCGGCTATAAGCGGACAATTCACATACCTTGTGAGCGAAACGCTGCTGCTGGAGGTTGAGGCCGGTAGATCTGTAGAAGGGAGCGCGCTTGGAGGCGGCAGAGAGAACCGAAGTCCGAGAAGAGAGAGCACGCTGCATGTTGAACAAGGGAGGATGAAGGATTCCAAGAGACTAAGAAGGCGTACGGCTGATGAGAAGGGCAATGGTTCGATCCCGAACACAACTCCCAGAGCACGAACGGGTGAAGAGGAAAAGAAAGATGGTAGGAGGGGGTGTGAAGAGGAAAGAAGAGATGGAGAGAGAGAGGGAGATGAAGCCAAAGTCTCGAAAATTTTCCAGGCGTTTCTGGATTCCCCAGATTGTCTTGGCGGCAGAAGCTCCTAGAAGGTCACGTGGAGGCTCCTTCCCGAGGGAATTTCTCGGGTGGTCGGAACGACTACTCCAACCCACCCGGCAGCTATCAGGTACTGTTTATGCGGATTCTTCTTCTCCGGCTTGTTGTATTTGAACGAGTCTGTGATTTGCGATATTCTCTAAAACAATCACATCAACTGAGCAAGCATCATAAGCATTGACTTCATCCGTTTTCCCGAGATCTACGGGGACTCCGCGCTTCTCCAATGAACAGGATGAATGCAGAACGAGCATTGACGTAGATAAAACGCATGTGAGCGACAAGGACAGCCAGAGACATCGCAAGTGAACACCCAAAGCATGAATTGTCAGTTACCAAAGAGAAACACGCAAACCCGAAGAGCTGTCATCTGATAACAATGGTACGATGTAGCGATAGATGCCGATTTATCGACGCGCTCGGGACATAGTTTCAGTGCCATCCATGCGCCCATGGGCACTAAAAATGATACTGGTATTGGTCATCGAAAAAGTCCTCAGTATAACCGATCATATCGGAAGGATTGTGATGAGTAGAGGTGGTTTGGTGCCAATCCCACGGCGCGGCAGTGCGAGGAAGGCCGTTAACTTCATCGTAAGCACCAAAGTTATGGAGAGTGGCGGGCGCATAAACTGTCTCATATGAGACTACCTCGGTTGGCCGAGATGCTGCCACATAATGTTGGTTCACAGCATGGTGATTCGCATACGCAGGACTGTTTTGGAGAGAGCTGAGAGAATGTTGATAGAGGTCAGAGTCAAGTGTTTGGTCCATATACAAATTGGCCGGAGTCTGTCGCAAGTCCTGAACACCTGGAGAGCCATGGTTGTTTCTAGCCCTGTATTTCAGAACGACTATCTTGCTTTCAGGCACAGGAGGAGATTCGACGGCCTGCCTGTCGTTGGGGAAGTCCAGGAAGGGAGCACCAGGTGCCAAATAGTCTCCTGAATGCTCTCCATCGCTCTCTGTTTCATCTTCAGTCTCTAGTTCTGCTTTAATTGGGACATCCTTCAATGGTTGAACGTTGGCCCTCTGCTTCCGCTTCCTGCGTGCTTTCGCGTCACTCTTGACCCCGTAATCTTCGTCGGACGAATGGTCAATCACGGGAATGACGTCCGGATTCTCTTCGTCAGGCTCCAACGGCGGCGTGTTATGGCGCTTGCGTTTAGGCTCAGATGGTCTGGCTGAGGCCGACCCAACACCGCCGCGCCGGAGAGGAGGAGGTACAGCTTTATCAGATTGAACCCGACGACTGCGAAGTTTGGCGAGATGCTGCACAATAGCCCCCTCGGTCACATTATGTCCCATAGTCTTCGCCACCTCGGCCCACGGGATTTTGACGGAGTTCTTGTTGCATACTGATTGGATGGTCAATAGAAGGAGCTCATCGAGATTGTCTAAGATGATTAGCATGTTAGCGAGATATGCGTGGAGCGTGGAACGAGAAGTAAGAGAACGACATACCGTCCCAGCGAACCAATGTGCGCTTCTTAGGTCGATTGAGGGGCTTCTTCGGAGAGCTCATAGTGACTGACAGGTAAGTGAGATGGGAGTGAATTCGGAGATATTTTTCCATTATACGTACAGCGATTCTCCTCGTAAGGACCCGCTGGTGGTCGACGGTGTTGGTTCTGCAGAGAAGACAGGAAATGAGCGAAAGTTGGGATGTTGGTAAGATCTGGTATGATAAATATGGTGAGTAGGGGAGGAATTGGCCGCCGCGAAGAGACCGCGTTTCGGAGAGGTCTTGTGTACGTGTTGATGGCTGTGTCTCTGACAGTTTACCAGACCGTCTTACTGCTAAAAATTTTCTACATAGCTTCCCAATCAATGGATGAGAAGCGGGCCTTTGCAATTCCCTCGTAGAAATATCTACCCTATACCCAAAATGTATGGATCCCACACAGCACGCTCGAGCGATGATCAAATTGATGTTTTATACTCCGCAGTAGAAAATATTTCCACATTGGGCATAGTGGATGCCCTATATCACGTGACAACCCCATATGTGGTCACATGACGAGACTTCCCGATGCTCCGAGAGTCGACATTGCACAGCGTCGTCCGTGGATTCTCCTTGCTGTTATTGAATTCCTTTCCCATCCATACTCACTCCTCCACCCGACAAAATGGCATTCGCCTGGAAAGCCGCTGGTCTGACGTATGGCCTCACCCTTTTGCGGTTTTCCTTCGCCTTGGATCCCTCAGCTGACTCGTCTCCTTTCCAGCTACAACCGTTACCTGGCCGTCGCTGCCCGCGCGGTCCGCCGCTCCCTCAAGGAAGGTCCCCGTCTCGCTGCTGAGCGCCGTGGCCAGATGGATTTGCGTTTCGCCAAGTGGCAGGTCAGTGGCTACTCGGCTCTATGCCAGTCGTTCAAGGAGGGCTTTAGCTAACGGGGCGATTTATGCAGAACGGCAAGCAGGGTGAACCCCAGTCTCTCGCCCAGGCCAACGCCGAGGCCATCTCCGCCCAGGCCGAGTCGAAGTAAACGATTCCTCGAAGACGTCGATACCACGATCGAAAGGTGATGCGCCGGGAGGAGATGGACGGTTCAAGTGGAAGGGGAACGAACACTGGATCTCTGTAACATACGGACCGCTTGATCGAGTATAAATAGAAAGAAAAGGGCTGTCTCCTTCCTTGTCGTGAAGCGTCGCAGTAGTCTCCCCCTTGTGTGGGCAAATGTAGTTGTGTCTTTCTGGTTCTGCGTGGTAGAATCCATCCTGTGCTCTACTGCGGGCATATGCGCTTCCGCAGGGTTTGTCCTGTCCGCCGCCCGAGTGGACTCCCCGCTCCCCCTCGTCCGCTCTTCTCACACTCTATGACAGCCCCGTTCCCATTCTCTCGTCGCGAACTTTTATTTCTAGGGTCCGTTTTAGAAAATCTGACAGCTGGCTGCAGATGATTCTATATCCCCATGCTGCCAACGAACGAGGTCCAGCCCCCCACAATGCGAGTGGTCTCGCAGGCTGTCGTCCCGCGCGACATCACCGATGAGTTCAGAGAAGCTGCCTCCAGTGAGAAAACCACTATCATGAATACTCCTTTACAATGGCTTATCCTCTTGTTTTCTCTTGCGCACGTGCATATGAACTAATGTATCTTCGCTCTCTTTCTAGAACTGCGTACCGGTCAGCTAGTCAAAGATGAGTATTTCACACTGTTCGAGGCCGTCGGCGCTCTCGAGGTGGGTTCCCCTCGGCTTTAAATTCTCCATGCGAATACACAAGCGCTCCTTGAAGACTGACTCGACGATGCGGACTACAGATCATGGACTCCAAAATGGACAGCGGTTATCTTGCCCCTGGAGAGAACAACGCCCACGCCTTGGAGGACGACTACAATACCATGCGGGAGCTGGCTCCGGAAGAGGTAATAGGAGTCATGGACGAACTTTTATGCCATGAGGTGAGTGATTTGGACACCAGACTACTCTGTTATATTGCTGACGGAGATTGTGCGCTGGTAGATGGCATGGCATATGGGCCACCCGCTCTCCCAAACCCTCTTTACGTCCCTATACCTCGATAAATTGTTATGGCCCGTCCCAAAAACTATCGAAGAAGCCCATTTCGGTCGCCCGCATCTCCCTGTCAATGAAGAATCTCCTGAGCTGGTCCATCTCGTTTTGCGCGCATATTGCCTCGCGCTAGTGAAGTGTTGCGACTTCGTTCACGCGCGAGTATCGACAGAATACTACTATGAGGTGGGGGAAACGCCAACCTCGGGTCCTTTGTATAAGGCTGACAGGCTCTAGGAGGAGGACTTCGTCACTCAGCTATATCATCGCTCTCTGCTATCGCAGTTCGACACCCAGTATTTCACCAAACTTGTAGATCGGGCACTATCCTGGATTGATGACCCGGAAAACAAGATGGATGAAAAGGTTAGGGCAGCTATCAGATGTCGGCTGATATTTCGACGCGACTTTCTTCTTGGGCTGGAGCAAGACATCGATATCATAGAGAGTCGAGACACCTCTCACTTTACTTCCTGCGCATCTCAACTGGCCTCGCTATCACAATCTGTCTCATTGGGGAAGCCTGTCCCCGAGTCATTCAGTTGGAAAATCCAGCGGAAGCTAGCAAGCACAGTGCCTCCTCGACCAATGGTCAAAATAAGCCCCGAGGAAGCGCTCGCACATCTGACACGATTGTGTCGGGATGCTGTGGACATACTGGAGATTCTTGAGTATCAAGGACCCTATAACCTGAAGGTAAGATGTTTCCCGCAACCGCTCCAGTAATGATGGCGGGTTCTGACTCTACAGGTTGCGATTTGGACCCTCCTTTCCCGTAAACCACAGCCATCTGTTTACATCCGGTCACTGGTGCAAACCATCATTGTGAATAACATGACTGTCCTGGGGACCGTACCTGTCAAGCAGTTCCTCTATGATGAGCTTGCGGAGCTTGTTCTTCCGTCGAGCTCCGTCCTTCAGGCGAACACTGACGAAACTGAGATGCCCTCCGACCCTCGCTTTCAGATTGCGAGACATATGGACGCATTCGTCAAAAGATTTGCGCAAGTAAGCAACGTTCTGTCTAATTTTACATTATCATAGATCTTATGCTCATTATATGTAGCCATTTGTGGACACATTCCGAAGTTCTTGTCTGAATCGCTGCCGTATTCGCCGAACTGTCTGCCATACTATCGTGGATTGGGACAACTTACAAATGGAGGTACGTATGTGTGAACTGATGGTCTTGATGGCTGTCTGACCCGCATCACAGGCCGAAGATTTGGACGAACAGCTTCGGACCCTAAATAACGAACCACCCTTGGTGCTCCAGAATGGTGACACCACCTATTCATACCCCCTCAGTAGCTGGACCTATCACCAGAAACTGAACCAGTTCCGACTTATCATTCAGCTCGGATTTGAACTGTCGATATACTCTCCCGAGGAACTGCCGGGGATGTACTGGTATCTGTCCCATATCTGCTCGACACATCTGGGGCACATTGATCGCATCCGCACATTCACCGTCTCCATGGCAAAGCGGAACCTCACGTCCTTGGCTGGAAAGAAGCGCGAAGCCGTCGAGCGTCATGTTGCGTTTCAGAAGTCCCTTCGGCTTCTTGAGCGACTCACTACTCAGATTGTTGCCGTCGACGCGTTTGCGATCGCTTTGCATGCCTTGTATGTGCTTCTTGCGCGACACAATGTCTTACCCGTGTCCTCGTCAGGCGAAGCGTATTCGAGTGAACGTTTGCGGTATGAGCTGCGGATGAAACCGTTCATCCCCATTACTCTACCCGAGCTTGTTCCATACGAAGAATACCGACGCGAAGCTATGCTAGAGGGTGACAGCGATGAGGTTGTGCTGGAACGTGCGGCAAAAGCCGTTTCAGAAGCACGCAGAGCGTGGGAGGCGACTCTTAGCAATGGGGCGTTTGTTAAGGAATCCGAGAACCCAACTACTCGAGCGCCCGCGCTTGAGGAAGACTGGAACCGAGGCGTCAAGGACACCATGCGGGCTTGCATCGGCGCTAGTATTGCTGTTGAGACCGTGAAGAAGGCTTTGAGTGCGCAGAAGGGGCCGAAAGATGCAAAGGAAAGCACCCAGGCCGACTGTGACCTCAACGGACAATCATTGAAGCTGAAAGTGACTATTCCCGAACCAGGGTCCAACTCTCGGTGGCACGATTGGTGGGCGGTACCCCGAGTTTCGCCGGCGCCGACGGATCCAAAATCATGAACAGAGTCATTATATTGCCTCAAGCAGCCGATAGAGGGACCTGAACCAGGGCACATCTGGGCATAGCTGGGGTGAATCGAAGAACCCGGTTTCTATCGGTATAATGCGCGGAGGCTTCTATAGTCATAATGTGAGGTACGAGATCTCACCAGGTGCATTGATCTGAACATGCACATACTCAGAAATACCGTGAAGGCATATGAACAAGCTGATGAAGTTATATCGAGCTACGACCTTCACGACTTCATCAAGCGATAGCTACTTAAGCCATGTGCATAGCTGCACGAGGCAGACTGGCTTGACAGATCTCATACATAACGAAGCCATGTAACTCGCTAGAAAGAATAATGCGGGCTTTCCAATAGAATAGGCCAGTAGACGAATTTTTTTTTCTCCCTTTCCTTTTTCTTTACCTGTGCGATAGATTATCTACTCCATCTGGTTACTGTTGGTGATACTATGGAGGCCAAATCACGTGACCAGCGGATTTTCCAGCAAACAAGCTTCAGCTGCTTCAACACGATTTGAGCATTTGTTCGATCAGGACATCTCCTCTACGCACACCCCCCATTCATCAAGAATTCACCATCTTTTCGCTTCCCCTCTTAACGTCCAGGGATCCACTGGCGTTGGAGGCTCCGCTCGCTACCGAGAGAGCTGTTCATGCATCCTGCGGTTCAGTCAGGACCGGAAACCTTCCGAATTCGTCCACCCACGGCCATTGGCAAAGGTCAACAGCATGAGCTCCATCGATGACTTCATCATCGCCATCCCAAGCGAGCACTTTCACACGCACGTCTCGAACGAAGGATATGCGACGGGCCCTTCAGCTTGAGACTCCGATAATTCAGCTGTCGAATCCGTGGATCTGCACCACGCCATCTCGGGGGTCGTTGATCCAGCCCCGTTCCCACTAACGATCTTTTCGGTGTTGGGGATGATTCTATCCCCCAATAATATGACGCTGCAGCTCCAGTAATAATAATACCCAATCGACTGGTCTATTATTCGGCTGCTTGTTCTACCTACCACTGTCTTCTCTTTCCCCGGGGTAACGATCGGCCTCCTTGACCCTGATCCCTTCACACTTCAATCCCAAGAATAATAGCCTATTATCATTATTATTATTATTAGGTATCTGCCATGCAGCCACCAACCCCGGCCCTTGATCCGTGCAAAAAGTCCCGTTTTCACTGACCAGCCATGTCCAAGGTTGTCTAGGCCCTTCCCCGTATCCTTACGTCCCGGTCGCCGGTCCAAAGTCTCCCTCTGCCGCGCCTTCGCATGGTCGGCTAGGCGGTCGCCTTCTTGAGTCTCCTCTTTTCCATCTCCATTATCCCTCACTATTGCCCGTGACTTCCCGCTTTTGATGATAGCTACGCGTGGCCTTGTCGTCGTACAGACAATACCCACCCCTCGGGGCTTTTCCTTACCTGTCGCGCTCATCGCCCCTGTTGCACCGTTCCCTCAATAGCGGGGTGATAAAAGGCGCTGAACAGCCCAACAAGACCGGCCATGCCTACATATCCTATCCGGCGCAGACCTCGCGAGTGCAAAACATGTCTCCCATGTCGTGCCAGTAAGGTTCGCTGCGATCGTAACGTCCCGTGCGGCAACTGTGTTAAGCGCAACTTTACCTGTTCCTACGGTCGTCCACCCCCGTCGCAACCGAAACCGCCTGTGTTCTCAGAGCTCTATCGACCCCCTTCTACAACTGTTACGCCACAGTACCAGTCCTCCTCGTACATAACATCGACACGAGAGGCGTCCTACAATGCGGACCGAAGTCCGGAGGATTTGTCGGAGACCGTGTCGCTCTCGCAAGATGAGTGGGATGAGCTTAATTCCAAGATGCAGGCGATGGAGCAAATCCTGTCAAGCCTGGACTCCCTGTTTCAGAATCGTTCTGGGCGAAAACCCTCGGGAGCTGAGCGGGAAACATCAGGGCCTGAAGAGGAGGACCCGTCGCCATCGTCGCGGGGTGTTTATGAGGTGGATGCGTTGAAGACGAGCAAAATACACATCGGTTCAAGATCGGCGTTGGTTGATATCATGGACAAATCGAAAGGAGCGGTGGAGACTGCGGAGGCGCTGCCAAAGGATGATCTCTTGACTGAGTTGGCGCTGGGGAATCAGTCTGCAGCCTATCCGTTTGTTGATTTATGGTCGTCCGACCCATACACTTTCAACATTGCTGGCGTATGTGGCGTGCTTCCCGACGACGAGCAATGTCTCAAGTGAGTTGGATAGACGTTCTGATCCCCATGCGGGCGTGTGACTGACCGTGGCCTGCAGACTTTTGGCATGTTACAAAGAGGTTGGCGCTGTACTGTATCCAGTGCTTCCTGATCTGGATAAATTAGAACGAGACACGAATCGTCTGCTGCAAGGCCGTCTTGCCGCGGGCGGTGTCTATCGACCGGATGCGAATGGTCTTATGAAACCCTTCGGGATGGGTCTTCCTTTCCTGAGTCTGTTGTTCGCTGTCCTAGCATCCGGATGCCAGTTATCCGACCGGCCGGAAAGCGAACGGGAGTTGACTTCCTGGGTATATGGTTTGTGGTCCTTCTCATGCGGTGCTTGAAAAGCCTCTGGGCTCACTTGCGGTCTAGTCTCGTGCTCATACCAGTGTCTGCGGATGCTGAATTACGTATCCCAACCAACGATGGAGATCATCCAAGTCCTATTGATAATCAGCAATGTTTTGTCGTATAATATGAACGCTGGTGCATCATATACACTATTGGGTGAGCCGCCGCCCCACAAGCAACAGATCAGGGCATTGCTAACGGGGAATGCGTTGAAGGCATGACGGAACGAATGTGCATGGTGCTCGGTCTTCATGTAGAGACACCTGGCTTCCCGCCACCCGTCCAGGCAGCTCGTCAACGTGTATGGTGGGCTATGGCTTTTCAAAACAGCCACTTCTCCTTGGCTTACGACCGGCCGTCCATCACGATGATCAACCAACCGGAAATCCCGTACGACCCCAAATCGATGCCCGGCCATCGCTCATACTTCGAAACGCTTTGTCGCATTATATCCGTAGTGCTCGAAATGCTGCGGGGTCTGCTGATGCACCGCCATTCTCACCTTCGATATCATGAAATTCGCGACTATAAGCAGCGGATAGAGCGAATATTGACGGAGGCGGCGCCGCATCTGCGCTTTAGGGACTGCTGCACTAGCCTGCAAGACCACATCGAAAGGACGGAGCTGCGACTGCACTCCTCTTACTATATATCAGTAATGTGCCGTGTATCGTTGGATCCCGAAGCACCACTTGATCCACACCGGCGGGCCATCGTTCGCGACGATTGTTTGGTGAATCTGATCAACACGATTGAGGCTTTTGTGGAGCTGCATTCCATTAACCCTCATTGTTCACGGAGCTGGATAAGCCTGCAGCGGACGATCGCATCGGCATTCCTCCTGGTTGCAAACAACCATGACGAGATTCATTCCCAAACGTGGGATCTGATCCAACGGCTAGAGGTGGTACTTGCTGACCACGTCAATGGTGGCGCAGAGCCCAGTAATAGCCGCACGGATTCGGCAAAGCACTTGACGTCGTCACTTCGCGCTCTTCGTGAAGTCAGTGCCGCGTTCCGCTCACGGACAAAGAGAGCGTCCGCCCCAGTATCAACCAACATGACGCAAACCATATCCCCTCCCACTATGTCCACATCCCCCGCATCGTTGAATCTCCCTCCATCGTCACCGTATGTAGCCGGGCATGGTATGTCTTCCGAAGACGGACGCATCGGAAATATCCTCAACCGAGTCTCGGACGTGATGTTGTTTCCCAGCATGAACACGGGGAATGCGTGAACCGATGCGGATCGTTTGGACGTTTGTACCTAATTGAGCCCTCAGTGGATTATGAAGTTATGAGCATACTCACCCTGCATATGTTGCCTGTGTCCTCTGTTACCCCTCCTCCGCTTAAGAGGCTTTTCATATGTCGTAGCCCTCCCTGTATGTGTTGTCCGCAGTATGCTGTTGATTCTCATGGACCTTGGCCGTGGACTTCTTCCTGTCCGACGAGCGTCTCATGCTGGTCAACGACCCCCTTTGTGCTTGTAGCTGGACCCGGTTAGGCGCCGACGACGATTCGACCCTGGAGTGTTGCGCCTCAGGGGGTGCAGCGAAGAGAGATCCGGGGAGCGTAGTGGCAGTTGTGATGAGAAAAGATCGGTGGAACTGCCGGGGGATATGATCTGTACCTGCGGAAGGACTAGGTCACTGATTCAGGACGAACCCCCGTTTTTGCCGATTGTCCTGGTGATACGTGATCGCATTAGGCAAACGCTCTTTTGTACGCGAGCCGAAGAATTCCCGTTTCGGCCGAACAAGGATGCAAGTTGAACTGCTGCAACAACCAAGGTTCGCCGACGGAAACTTTGGTTCCTGATGATCTCGTTGTGCCTGCTGTTGGATGTTGTCAGTGACCTTCCTCATGCACCGGCATCGAAGCCGGCGACTGGTAAGTGCAATGATGGAGATGTATCACTCTTCTCCCCGCTCGAGCTTTCTCTCTTTTTCATCTCTCACCGTGCTGATCATGAATTTGTTTTAGGCCCCAGCATGATGCGAATTTCCGACTGTGCCGAAGTCTACCGCCATCCATCCTGCCCAGGAGACCCCGCTGGGGCATAAGGACTCTGGAGGATGGAGCCATTCTAGAAGAACGACGCTCGACTGCAGCACAGCTGCAATACGCGGGGCTGGTTTCATCGTTGGTCGGATCTTGTGGACGCACCATGATGCGACGTTTCGGCTCCGAGACTGAAATGACCAATGCATGAGATGATGAGACACGGCCGTCAGCGGAGCTAAAACTAGATTGCGGACCGTTTGTGGGGATCCCATCTCGGATCCGAGATTGAGGAATGTATGAGACCGACAATGTCCTATTTTGGAACCCGATATGTGGCCACGCGCTTCCTACCTTGGCGGCTCATGCCCTAAGGGGCGGTCTGGTATCTTGTGGCTTGAGCTGGATCCTGTCTACGGCGTTTCCTGCTGGGCTGGTCATTCAATTCTGACTAGCTCACTGCAGCTCGTCCCACGATAAGCGCCGTGCTCAGGAGGGATCATACCACATTGACAGGGGCTCCCGGCCGAGGCTCTGTGGAGTTCAATCTGGGGGGCTGTCTCGAAACCTTCCATTAGAGGAACTGTGATGGTGTGGTACGTCGGACGTGAGAGTCGTGGCCAGGACCATGACAGGTTCGGGTTTTGAGCTGCTGTCACTCGGGATCTGGCTAACTGAAGGGCTCCAGGTCAGATGAGCCTGTTGGTGGCATGATCTAGATATTCATGGACGGCCGATCCTTCGGTCAAAAGTGTCTAGACAACATAAGGGTTTCTAGCTGGTCTCTGACACCCCTGAGAAGTGGGAGGTTCTTCCCCGAAGCCTCTAGACACGATCAATACGGATACTCATTCAAGGGTACCCAACGGACGTGCAATATATTCTCATCAATGACAACCCGTACCTGTTCTACACGGAGATGTCAGCCACCATGACGAAATAGTCCCGAATAAAGTAGACGTCCTTCCATGGAACGGTCGTTGGGAGTCCGACGGTCTGGTAGGTTTGCGGGAAAATTGTGATGTCTTGAGCTGACATCAGCGAATAGCTAACTAACGTATTTCCAAAGCGAGTCGGCCACCCAAGCGAGTCGGCCACCGCCTACTAATTCCTACCCACGGGACAAATACTAGAGCCTTTATCAACCAAGCAATTAAATTTCTATCTAAAAACTAATTACTAAGTGAAATAGGACATCTAACTCTAGTATATCCCCGAATATAATAATTAGAACACTACGGGGGGGCTCGTACGCGTAGTCCTACTGCAGAAAGTATAAGATCTATAGAAAGTATATTCTAAGCTTTATTAATCTTATTCTCGCGCTAAAATTGCTTTAGGCCTTTCTAGATAGATAGCCCTTCTATAAAAGCTAGCTGCCTATTAAAGCGCTTACGCTTTTAACTATTCTATTTATTATTAGCACGATAATCGCGCAGTTCGTTACACGCAAGAATAAGCTTATTTAAAGCTATTTTATAACTTTTAATAATCTTATTTAAACACGCTTCTAAAAGTAGTAAAAAACTATACGCGCGTTCTTTAAGCAGTTTTCTTATAGTAGATACCTGCTTTTATAACTGCTTTATAATATAAAGAGTTTTCAGCGCTAAATTAGTTAATTAACTATCTAGTAGTGTAAAAGGTTTTAATTAAATTCTTAACTAATTAAACACCTTATCTAGATTAAATAAAACTAGGCCTGCGCCTATAAAACTATTTCTAATAGTTTCTAGTTAAAAAGCGCTCTTACAGGCAGCTAAAAAAATCTTTAAAAAATTAAATTTATTAATATAATTAACTCTTAAATAAGCTTTCTAATTTATTAATATTCTGTACATTTTTTTTAAAGATATAAAGTAGCTAATATCTAAAAATTAAAGCTTATAGAAAGAATAAGCAGATATATAGATAGAAATTATATTATTTTCGCTGCAGAGCTAATTAAATTAAAGTATAAAATAACTGCTATAACCGTTAAGAATTAGAAGATAATATTTTCTAGTCGTACAACTAGAAGTAAAAGAAATAAAAATATTTTTAAGCTAGCGAAGGTCTATTTTATTAGTAATCTATCTATTAGAACTAACTTTAATTCTATTATCGCGCGAGAGCTTTATATTTTTATACTAGCTCTATATATAGATCTTTTTTTTAAAGATAATATATAGAGAAAGCACCTAGCTAGTAGAATTAATATATTTAATTAAAGTAACCTATTCCTAATTATCTAGCTATATAACAAAGACTTTACTATAGTAATTAGCTCTAGTAACTACTAAAGTAGTACTTATAATACCTATAGCAAAGCTAGTCTTATTAAAATTATAGATATCTTTCTATATAATTCTATATTGTATTATAGTAATTTATATATAGTTAAACTACTCTTTAATTATCTTAGGGTCTTTGTATTTTGTTCGTTAATAATTATAGCGTCGACTATAGCGAGTTTTTATCTCTAGACATTGTTTAATAAAGTTACTAACCTAGTTCTTACTAACTAATTAAATAGATATTGTACCGCGCGCAGTAAGAAGAATATTAGCTATTTCTTAAATATAGAAAGATTGGGAAGGCGCTCCGCGTCAATCTAGCGATAAAATCTATTAAATAAGTAATTTCTCTTTATTTTAAATTATTTTATGGCTGTTAGCGCGTGTTTCTAAGTATGTTATCTTGCCGCGTAGTCGATCTTACAAGATAGAATAAGGTATATTATAAATACGCGCTGCTTTACGAATCGTACTAATTTCTTACTTTTCTAAAGCAGAAATAGCAAGTAGAATCCTCCCCTCTTATTCTGCTGATTTTTTCGAATTTTAACGCGCTTTTAAAGGCATGGTTAGTAGTTAAAATAGGTGAGGTTTTCGGTCGCGTCTAAAACGCGTGTGGTGGCCGACTCGCTTGGGTGGCCGACTCGCTTTGGAAATACGTTAGTTACCATGGACTACGATGACTAGGTAATGCGGAAGTCACCCCAACATCATGCCATCATGCCATCAGCTCATAAATCGTAGTTAATAACGCACTCTAATCCCGCCCCCTTTGCCCGTCGCAAACCCCGACCTTTTCGGAGATATGATCTGAACTCCGCCGAGACGATGGTCAAATCTTTCAATCCCCGGATCCGACTGAGTCTGTTCAGAGTGCTTCCGCCTCGGGAAAAGCTCGCGCGCCGTGGCTCGCGTCAGGCTCTGTCTGTTACAGCCGACGCTGAAGACTGACAAATTCGCCAACCTCATAGAACAGATTGCCATTGGTGCAGTCGTCGAGATCTAGAGCTTAATGTAGTTGAAACATCAATAGTCTTCCATGGCTCGCTGTGATTCCATTCGCCTCATGGTAGAATTGCTTCAAGAAGAGCTGTTGCCCGATAGTCATGCAGTATAGGTAGATAGTTTCCCTGAATATATGTCCAAAGGCACCAAGGTCTAGCGCAAATGCAGCACGGGTGAAGTCCAGCCCGTTCGACCCCTTTCAGGTGGGGGGGTTAGTCCTGGATTGCTTATCACTGTTTGCATGTTCACGGATGTATGACCCAATGCTCCTGGTACAAGACGCTACGTCGTTAGATACCGGTTGGACATTATCTTCATATTCTGTTGCCCTGAGCTTGATGATACACTCCCACGTCACTTTGCCTTGGAAAGCACTGCCCCGGCCCAGAGTGAACCGGGGTTCAGATGAGATAGGTAACAGCCCATCACGCGTGCGTAGATCTCTTCGGCCGTCTGGGACTCCTCCACCGTTCGGTTGAGATCCTCCAAGTACATCCTGGTCTCGCTGATGGCATCCGGCCCAAAGGAACAGTCTGGATCGCTGTGTCCGCCGCCAACCACAACCGTGGGCTTCCAAGCGGCGAGCCTGTCCAACGCTGCGATCCATGAGAGTCGAGTCTCTAGGGTATATGGATATGTGTTACCCTAGACCGAATTGCCTGCGACCAGCAGACCGGCCGAAGGAGCCCATAAGGCCGTGGTCTCGTCGCAATCGGTATGTCCCAGTCTCACGGCTATCGACTTTTCCCCCCTCCAGCTCGAATTCGTCCGTGACAGGGCTTCGGCCGATGCAAACGCATCCGGGATTTGTCCGGGAACGAGCCTTTCCCACAGACCCTGGTCTCCCGGGGGACTGCTCGTTCTCCATCTTGGTGACATTCTCTCTTGCGGCCCAGACTTTGACGTGAGGGAAATGTTTGGGAAGGGTCAAACTTCCGAAGTGATGGTCGCCGTGCGAATGGGTGACATAGATGCCGACGAGGTTCTTCCCGCCGGCAATCACCCAGTCGGTCAATCCTTGGACGGTTTGAGGTCAACTGGGTATCAACCAGGATGGAATTTCTCTCGCTATGCATCAAAGTAGAGTGCACGGGGGCCATCGCAGGTGATCGGAGCCGGATGGGCCGGTGCGAGTCGCGCTGTCTCGCTTACTGAAGAAGACTTGATGTTGCAGAACCATGTTTTCTGGTAGTATGCTCAATGCAAATGTTGGAGGGAAATAGGCGAGAATGATTGAGTGAAACCAGACACTAGTCTACCTTTTCTTTTGTGGCCAGCAACAGTGTCTGTACTTACGTCACTCACAACTTCGATCGCCCTAAATCACGCTAGTGCTCTGTACTCCGATGCTTGGATTCCAAACCCGTAGAATTGTAGTGGGTAAGCTAGGTCGATACGCTGGCCCTCGGCCGGGTGTCTTTGATGAGTGATGATGGTTCCGTTCGCTCTCCACCCCAAGGCCGTGCCCTCGCGCTATGTTGGCGGCTACCGGGCTTTTGAGGAGTGTGCTTATGGTCCTGTCAGCACGAAGCAGGCTATGAACCTGTTTTACGGTGAGTTTGGCCCGACTTCTCGTATCAATGCGCTGCATCCTTGAATGTTGTGATGTGAGGGTTAGGGGTCACGGAGCAACTTATACCTATCTCAATTCGGACCCAGTCTTATTTTGAATACGGGAAGTGACCGAATAGTATTGTTGAGTAGTAATCTGACCGATCAGAAGTGCATCTATCAACACACACCGTCTTCGCGATGGTAACTTACGGAGCGATTAGTCTGGAGGGATCTCATACCTCGGCTCCCCAGAAGCCTCGGGATGTCAAGATAGTGTCAAATCCTCCGCACAGCTCATATCAAGGGGGAAGTCAAGAGCTAACGCAGTCCTACAACCCCCAAGCTCTGACTCTCCCGGTGGATATTCCACGTAAGTCTGCAGGAGGCATCAAACTCAAACACCCTCAGAGCCGCGCTAACCATCGAACAGGGAAGCGATAAACACCTCGCAGCTAAGATGCCAGCCATCGCCCCATCCGAGCCCTTGACCTTCGCTCAGGCGATGGAATTGCAGCGGGTTCCATCACATGACGAGATCTATCTAAGCCGATATCCCGCATTGTCGTATGACTATGCCCCCGGGAAACCGCTGAGCGTGCAGAGATCGTACGGCGGACATGTTTACGCGCAGGCGCTATGGGCTGCGAGCCAGACAATCCGCGACACGGGGCTGCGAGTCCACGAAGCGAACGGATACTGGACGCAGGCCGGCCACGCCAATCGTCCTTTTATCTTCGAGATCAAGACCCTCTCCCAGACCCGGTCGTTCATCCTGCGACAAGTGACGGCCCGCCAGCCGACCACACCGTCGGATGACTGCCCGTTTCCTCTGTCTGATGCATCCAAGGAGCTGGGCCCGGTGGCCTTCGCCTTGACATGCTCTTTCAAGGCGCGGGAAGAAGGCCCTGGATACTGGATCAAGCTCAACCGGGAGAAGTACGGCGACCTGCTCCAGAAGGATCCCACGATGCATCCTGCAAGCGAGTACTTGCGAGGCCCCAACCGAGCGGGGACGATCAGATTGGCAGATTTCCCTGGAATTGAGATTCGCACGCCCGATTTAACCGCGTACAACGAGAAGAACCGGGGCACGGAGCACCGCCGAATGCATATCTACCGTGGCGTCGCTCCGCTGATCGAGGACCCCAACATGATTGCTGCAGCGCATGCATTTGTGTCGGATCGTGCGGGACTGAGTGTGCTGCTGCATACGTTTGAGGCGAAGACGCTCGGGGTGTCTGGAAGCCTAAACCATAAGATGGTCTTCCACATCGACCCCGAGAAGCTGAACCTGGACGAGAAGGGGTGGTACATCCAGGAGATGTCCAGTAGCCGCGGCGCAGAGGGGCACGCGGTGATCGAAAGTCGGATTTGGGGTCCTTCCGGCGAATTGGTTGCGTCCACTGTTCAGGATGCCATGTTCCGGAGTATCAAGCCCAAGTTGTCATAGAGATAGATAGATAGATCAATGATTGTACTTAACGATGTGTTAGTATCTAACGCTCAACCAAGCTGTTCATGAGAGAGGACATCCCTGGAGGTATGCTCACTCTATATACAATATACGCTGACAATGTCTCAGCCACAGTGATCTTCGTAAGATTTGAAACTGAACCACCCCACCACTATCTGATGAGTCTGATGCGACATCGTCTCACCCCTTTACCCTGTGAAAATACCCCTAATGATCAATATCTACTGCTGTGCTACCTTCATTCCAAACAACCAAGATACCGGGATTTGGTCTGGCGATCTGGCGACTGACATTCCTCATTGTGGCGGAAGGCATCGTAAGCTGCGATAAGATATAAGATACACGCGTTTCCCACGACTCACCCTCAAGAACCAACAAAATGACCACCTACCAGACTCTCTTCTTAATTTCTCTGGCTATATCCACCCTGGTGACTGCATGGCTCCCCGAAACCGACAAGACAATCACCTCTCGCAATGGAACCAACCTCTTCGCGAGCTCAAAAGGCAAGATCCGAGGAGTAAACATGGGCTCGCAGTTCGTGTTTGAGCCCTGGATCGCCGAAAAAGCCTGGTCGTCCATGGGCTGCAAAGGACAAAAATCCGAGTTTGACTGCGTCACATCGTTAGGCCAGGACGCAGCCAACAAAGCGTTTGCCCAGCACTGGGGCTCGTGGATCACCCAGGACGATATCACGGAGATCCAGAGTTACACGCTCAACACAATCCGTGTTCCCATAGGCTACTGGATGAAGGAAGACCTCGTCAACAAGACCAGCGAGCATTTCCCCCAGGGTGGCTTTGCCTACCTTGAAAAGCTGTGCGGATGGGCCAGCGACGCCGGGCTGTACATCATTCTGGATCTACACGGTGCACCGGGCGCGCAGACTCCGCATAACCCGTTCACGGGACAGTATGCGTCTACCGCGGGATTCTACAATGACTATCAGTTTGGACGGGCGTTGGAGTTCCTGGAGTGGATAACGACAAAAGTCCACCAGAGCGACAGTTTTCGCAACGTGGGAATGCTCGAGATCGTCAACGAGCCTCTGCAAAATGCACAGAAGGTGGGCTCGATGCGCTCGACCTACTACCCAGACGCGTTTAAGCGGATTCGTGCGGCAGAGCAGAAGCTCAATGTTACCAAGAGCGGCTATCTCCATATTCAGATGATGGACAAGCTGTGGGGATCTGGCGATCCTGAGGAATATCTCACTGATAAATACTACGCCGCGTACGACGACCATCGCTATTTGAAGTGGGATCCCAAGGTCAATGTTTCCAAGGAAAGCTATATCAGCACGTCGTGCAGCGATGAGCTGGATAGCAATACTCCCACCATCGTAGGCGAATGGAGCCTGAGCGTCCCCGAAGACGTGGCGAGTACTCCAGACTGGGATATGGATACCAACAAGGACTTCTACAAGAAGTGGTTTGCTGCGCAGATAACGGCGTATGAGAAACAGCGTGGATGGGTCTTTTGGACGTGGAAGACACAGCTGGGGGGGTATCGGTGGTCTTATAAAGGTATGCGCTTTCGCTCCCCACAAGGACATACTTTACTGACAACGACAGATGCGGTTGCAGCGGGAGTAATTCCCGAAGACATTGATTCAGCGTTGAACATGGGTGTGTGTAACTGACAGTGACATTGTGAAGACACTATACAACCTAGCGGATATATTGGCCCCATATATACATGGAATAAACACCCCTTCATTCAGCACTATGTACCTAAGCGAATCCAAACCACGCCATATCATCGTCTCCGCGGATGGGGACAGTATGTCCCACACCGGTTGCGAAGATGCCTTGAAGATCATCTCCCCAAGTTGTGGTGGCGTAGTTCGACTCGGGGGTATTGTCCTGCACTTGCTGCGGCGAATCATAGTTATAGCCAAAGACACCAGCCCATTGCTTGCAGGTCTCGTAGTAGTTCTGAGGCAGAAGTGTCGTATCCACACTGCCGTGATAGATTTGCATCTTTGGGCGGGTACCGTTGTAGCCGGGGTACATTCCCTTGGCGACGTTGGCCCAGTTCTCTGGTGTGGTGATGACCTGGCCTTGGGCGCAGGTGCTGTTCCATCCGTCTTGTTGGTTGGAGCTGGAGTAGAAACATCCGGCTGGGACACCCGAGTATACAGTTGCGGCGGCGAAAAGCTCGGGGTATGTGGCTGCCATGACATTCTGATACGGTCAGTTACCACTGGATACTACCTCGAAGGAGTCCGGAAGCATACCGTCATCATAGCACCAGAGCTCGACCCGGTCACGAACACCTTGCTGGAGTCCGCGTTATACTTGGAGATAGTCCAGGTCACCATGTTTGCGATGGAGTTGCTGTTTCCACCGCCGTTGTGGGTCAAAGTCGCCTGGGAGCTGACGTCCCAGCATGTTCCCTCGTATGGGCTCTGGGGATAGATCACGATGAAGCCGTATTGTTCTGCCAGCTGGGCATAGGGAGAGCCGGTATAGTAGGCCTCTGCGGTTCCCGTGCCTTCAGGTTCCAGTTAGACTTCCGTATGATAGACAGATTGAAAAGAAGGGCCTTACAGTAGTGAATGGCAACGACAATTCCCGGGCTTGACGCCAGATTGTTGGGCACGTAGATATACATGCCCACGTTGGTGGGATTGTCCCCAAAGTCGGTGACCTGCTCGAGGCTCCCAGCGCGGGGGAGCAACGCATGCGCGTGGCCGAGAGCCCGCGCACTGCAGGTGAGGGCATAAAGAAAGACCGTCAAGATGAACGAAAACGGCGCCATGATGCCTGAGTTTGGGCTGGGTAGAAGGACGTTGGATCAATCCCTCAGGACAAGGCGAGTTACCAGCGCCGTTTTAAACCAGCATGGCCCCTGTTGACGGCTAAATCACCGGTTCCCAGACTGTCTATTTTGGCGAAATCAGACCATCTGCCGACGCGGTACAGTTTCGGATGGATGGAGCAATTTTGGTGGTCTCACTGTGAAGCGAATCGACCAGGAATATCTCCGCATTTGCAGGGATGTGCCGGAGGAAACTTGCAGATCTAGCCGCAGCCAAAACGCAAAGCCGTCGCACGAAAGGCTTCAGTTAATTAAGATGATGAAAGAGGCGGTGTTCTCCGTGACGAATTGGCTTGGGGAGGGGTTCTTGTCTGCCGATCATTCAGAGCGTGTTTCAGGAACGCCTCCATCACATCGGGAGAATACCAAATATCCGGAATTCAGCCGAGAAAACTCCTGCGGAGGGCTTTTGTTTCATTGGGACAATACCAGAGGGCGATCTTGAGCCCAAGTGAAGTAAGTACATGTTTCCACAAGCAGAGTGCAGTTATCCAGCTCAACGATGACAACCCCAATAGCTCCCGACCACTCAGTTCTCACTTAGACACAACATGAGACAGACGCTAGATCAAATCATCCTCACTTCTCCGTCATATCTGAACTCAGCAAACAACGCGAGCGACTATCCGTCATTCTCCGCTTCCGCATGGTCGTCGCGAAGCGCCCCGTTGCTATCAACGCCCTCCTGACTGGCAAACCCCTCGCTGTAGCCTTCCCACTCATCATCAGTGACCTCCACGATGCGGGCGTCGGTGAAGGTGGTGGGGTCGGCACCACTGGGGGTGTAGCAGGCAATGAGTGGGCCGTGGAAACCGCGAGCCTGGCAGGAAGGACATTTGATGATGCGCTTGTACTTCCAGTCGTACACGAAGCGCGACCACTCCTCCAAGCTCACGATACTGGGCTTTTTGAGCAGCCAGTACAGCTCACGGGTGGGACGTATGTATGCACAACTGTGACAGACGTTCCACTCTCTGGAGAACTGGAGGGTACGAGGGCAGCGAGGTAAGACACGGGTGAGAAGAATGTATCTGTCCACCAAGTTTCCATAATAGATCTGCACGCCCTCCATATCAGAGAGCTTGAGCTTCGCCATCAAGGCCACTTTCAAGAATTGCTTGCAGGTCAGAGCAAAAGCAATCTGACTGGCCATGTCAAGCATCTCGATAATTAATATCAAGATTTTCACCTGAAAATTGACCGGTTTGGCGGGTTGTTTCTCAGCCGGCTTGAGCTACATACCAGAACATCAGTTAGGACTTTCAGCTAGGAGACGGGGCCGCTTGTTTAGACTTACATCGCCGGGGATGATCAGAGGCTTCCAGTGACGGAGTCCAGCCATGAGACTGATGGCATACGGCACAGGGAGGACACGACTGTCGGGGATGGGCATGGTCAGGTGGGCTTTCTGTATTTGTGTTTGATGGTTGAGATGGAAGGAGAGGGACACGAGATAGAAGGGTAGGAGAAGATGGGAGAGTAATGGGAAGAAACACAGGCTGAAGGGATTGAGATTTCATATGGACTGATTTTCTGCTTAGTCGTGATGATTAGTCGTTAGAGGGGATAGAGAAGATGATGTCGTTGATGGAAGAATCTGTTGTGCTAGAGACTATATGCAGACAAAGCACCGTCAATCTATTCTGTGTGCATTTTTGAACGTTATATCACCTTATCACAGGAATGATTAAATTCTTGTTTCAGCGACGAACTTCATTTTCATGAAGAAGCGTGGAGAAATGCATCAGAGATGAGCATCTGCCCTTGAGCTGCCCAAAGGGGGTCTAAAGCCCTCAAATCCTCAGGCTTTAGCATCTGCTGTCGCAGACCTGAAAGTCGCAAGTCCTCCAAGAAGTAGTGAATTGACCTCTGGCTTCCCCGGTATGTTCTTCCCAACAATCCACGATGGAGCCTTGGTAAGCAGTGTTCCCTGTACAGACTGTCTGCTGAACTGCGTCCAGGCGCGTCCAGCCTCTGCTGGTTGCTTCCATCTCGCATGGAGCATCTTTTCTTTTGGAGAGTTTTTCGGCCTGTCGGATGAGGTCCATCATGAACTCAACATTCGATTCTGTCAAGGAAATGATGTTGGCAAACGCAGCATTGGGTCCGTTGAGGAGGACGAGATTGGGGGAATTGGACACAGAGATGCCTAGGTAGTTGATCGGTTCAATATAACCCCCACTCAACCGTCTGGCCCTTGACAGTTCCCTCGCAGGACATCTCTCCCTTAGCACCCACCTTCCCAAAACTGCTAAACTGTCGCACCGAATCGCTGATGATATCTATAATATTCTGCGCACCAATATGGTAGTCGATATTTCCGTTCTTGCCCTTTCTCTGAACATTAAATGCGTACGAGCCAAATTGGACGAGCTAATGCTGAGAACTAGACGTATTCTCCACCTCTCATTACCTATTTATGTTAGCGATATGCTTGAAAATTTCTATACAGTCCGACACTGTCGGCGACGCATTACTTATTTGGTCGATAAACATGGAGGTACCACAGAGATCTAGCGCTGGATAGATGACGTAGGGGTAGTTCGGGGCGTCGGTATCCGGGCTGTTATCGTAGTTCTAGGCCCGGTAGGCGGTTTCAGCGCTACAGATAGATAAACGGACTAGCCCTGGCGTGGTAATATTAGTGTTGTAAATATTGTCTATAGTCTTCTAGTTTGTCGGGTCGGGTGCTCTGCCGCCGTTTATCTCGCTATTAGCTAAGTATATATAAACTGCTCCGATGATAATCTTCTCCGCGGTGACGTTACCGAAATTTAATCCTATATAGTTTACACCGGGCAAAGCAGAGAACGGATTATTTATACAACTACCTTCAGTGCAAAAGTAAGGTTAGCTCTCTAGTGAGATAAGATAGTAGCGCTTATTATTGTAGCAAGCTTTGGCTGCTTTCATAGTCTTATTTTCCAGATAATCGCCTATATTATCTGTATGGTCATACAAGTAGCCCGCGTTAATAATAAAGAGAAAACAACTGGAGGTAGCCTAGATGGACGGGATAGCGAAAGCGAAGAAAGTCTTACCTATGCTTTTATGTACTGTGGTAGCGCTGTCCTCTGGAAGGTTGTCTGGATCCTTTGAGGGGGGATCGGCGCTCTTCTAGCAACCGTCAATGAACTTACCGCCAGAAATCAGGCCCGTAAGCAATTCGATCGATTCGGAAGAGCTATTAAATAAGCCTTCTAGAGAGTTCGCGGTAACTTCGCCCTATCTCGCAATAGTTCGGCCCGTATAATTGGCGAATTCATCCTGCTTCCCGGGAGTCCATTCTTCCCTGTTAATATACTAGTTAGTAAGCTGTTAAGTACGGTGGAGGGGATGACTTATAGTTTAGAGGGCGTTAACATATCCTTCGCAATGCTTGTACTTTATGTAATAACAGTTATAGTGGTATCTTTAACATTGTCACCGAGAGACGAAAATACGAAGTAGGACAGCTTCGACGCGACTTTATAAGTAAGAAGTCAGTATCTCGTATATCTGATCGACTAGTATTAAGATCTACCCTAGTATATATAGAAGTTGAAAAACAGAGCAAATACTACAGCGGTATTAAATGTGATAAGATCGATTAAGACGAGGAGCCATCTATTATCCGGGGGTTCTAGTATCGGCGTAAACTTGTTCTAGAAATTGTTAAGGGTATTCGAGATTACGGTGCCTCTGACTCTGAACAATGCTTTATAGTAGCTATAATATATCTAGAACTATCGTTAGTATACTTTTACTATGGGTGACACTGTATCTATATACCTGATAAATATAGATAAGGGAGTTATAGATTGTGTAGCCTGCTGGACTAGAATCTTTATTGGCAAATCCTGTGCACTGCAGGGTGCTCTTACAGTTAGATCTATTTATTAGGCTATACTGGATATTATCCGGTCTGTTAAAGATATTAAAAATAGACTTAGTGAAGTTAATATTATAACTTTTGTTAATTTTTTCCTATATCTTGACTGTATTAGCCTAGGTATGAGGAGCATTAATTCGGCTTTATTGTTCTGATAGACACAGCAAGCGCTTATCTATAACCGCTTAGTTAGTGCACTGGAGCTCCGTCCAATTTCCCGTTTGGTTTCCGATCTCCCAGTAGGTTAGGACGCTATTTTAAATGTATCCCTTCTAGAGGGGCTAGCTGTCTGCTACTTTGCTATCTTAGTCGGGAGGGTCCTTGAATCCTTGGAGATCGGTAGCTTAGTTAGTAGTGCCGCCTATATTAAGATCCTAGTAGAGAGCCTTGCGTGATGCCTTAGTTTTCGGGCTTATATAGGCAATGTATTGCTTATCGTTGTATATAAGAATATTACTGTCGCTAGTTAGGTTAGTATAGTACTGCTTGACTCTACTGTCGCGTCTTAGAAGCCTATTGGTTATAGACCCTGCTAAGATCTCGTTAATCTCTGTATTAGCTATGTACCCCTCTGTAACCGTATATCTTCTAGGTATAGTCTGTGAGTTGTAGAGACCTCTAATAAAGAAACAGTTGGGTCTAGCGTAGCTAGGGTCGGCTATAGCAAAGAATCGACCGTAGCTAGTTATGCTAGCAATAATTTTGTTTAAAGGAACTCCGGCTTTGGTAATTATAACTAATAAGTTAATTGTTTTAGTTAGATTAACCTAGCTGCGAAGGCAATTCCTTATAGAGCAGCCGATCTGCGCATGCGGATTGTCTGCGTTCTACTAGTAAAGTAAAAGTTAGCCCGGTATATATAGAGGATGAAGGATGGCTACTCGCCTGTCTATAGAGATTGTAAGTTATATATACTATATAGTCGATAACTTTGCTAATCTTCTCGATTGGAAAATACCTAAGGTAGGAGTATAAGGACGCCGCAGTAATGGAGACTAGTTTCCCGAGGAGTAGGTTCTTAAGAATTGCGAGAAAAGGGAGATAATTATCGCCAGAATCCGGGTTATTGGGAGGAATACCTAGGATATTAGGAGCCTATCGGGCGGAGATATGTTAGTGGTTTATATTAAGTATCTGGTAGGCTATTAGGAATATACTCTAGGATACTCCTAGTTAATGTCGACTCTATCCAGACCTTTCTCCTTAATAAAGTTGGCAATGTTTATAGCTATAGTTAGCCAGTTAGCGGGCGTGACGCCCTAAAAGAAAATATTATAGATAGCAGGCGAAGTCGAGAAATCCTAGCCTCTAAAAGATAGGATCTTCTTAGGCCTAGGGACTTTTATAAACGCGTTAAACTGGTGTTCCGTTAGAATATTCTGAAATTTAACTTAATAATCAGCAGTAAGCTTGCTAAAGGCGAAATATAAATAAGTATATCTAGACTCGTTGATTTAGATATTATCTTAGTAGAGATACTCGCGAGTATCTAGGTTGTAATCTTTAAAGTAGGTAATACTCCGGAAGACTGCGGGGGCTTTACTATGGATAAGCTATATGCTACAGTTAGAGATGTAACTATTCGTGCCTTTTTCGGCGGATCTTAGGGCTTTGATACTAGTATTAATACAGAACTTATTTATTATACCACACTATATATAGAACTAGTTAGAATAGATAGCTTAACCGGCTTCGGGGAGAGAGAGAAAAAACTTGCCTGTCTCTAAATATTGTAGCACGCATTTAACAGGCAGGGATTAAGCCCTATAAGATTAGTAATATTGGCAGGCGTCTCAGTGCCTAGTACTTAAAGACTGTATACTGCATTAGCCATAGGGGCAGGCATCGGTAGGCTTCTATTACTAAGGCAGATTATTATATAGGCCTAAATATTTGCGCAGCTATTCTAGCCCCAGATCTTCTTGTTAAAATCCTTTAAATTATATTTAGTTATACTGTACTGCGCGGTAAGATTATTACAGTTATTCTTCTTTTTAACTGTGTAAATTACATATAATCCGTCCGGGTTAGGCTTCGGGGAAAAATCCGGGAGTATGCTAGATAAGTAGTAAATATACTGCTCTGGCTTAAGTAGCCGATAGAAGTTAGGATTAGGGTTATACCTAGTAAGCTCGGCTACGGTAATCCTATACTTTACAGCAAGCGCTTTATAGATATCTTTAGACTCTATCTTCGTCGTATTACATTCTGCCTAAGCTATAAGAGTCTCTGAGGTTAAGCTCGAGCGTAATGCCGCCGATTGTAAGGCGTCGGACGAGGGTTTCGATTAAAGGGTAGTTAGGATAACTAGACCGGTGGTATTCTTCGTTCTTTTAAAGGAAAAATAACCTCCGGCCGACTATGTTTTTAGAGTATCTTGTATCGAGGTAAACGTTTCGTTGCTTGAGGCAAAGAGGCTAAATATATAGGTACTATTGCTGCTGGGGTTACAGAGCTGTATGGCTACGTTCTCGGAATTAATATTTAGTGTTTGAAGATTATCTAATAGCGTCTTTAAAGCAAAGGCACTGATTATTTTGCTCTAAAGACCTTTACCGATATAAAGGTTAACTGTAGCCGAGCCAGACTAAGCAAGTAAAAAGATAGTATGCTTGGTACTTTTAGCCGCGACATGCTAACTCTTCAGGTACTGCCCTATCTACTTAGAAATAAAGCTAATATCTGTCACGGCGAGGGTACCCCTAGACCTCTAGCCGAAGGAGTAGGTTAAGTTGAACGACTCGACCGCTATAGCGGTTTTAGCTAGAGGGGGAGGGAGGCTCGACTAGTCGGGGCTATATAAGGTATAAGTATAGAGGCGGTGTAACGAGTCTAGATTATCAACGCGATTATACAAAGAAAAATAGTAATATAATGATAATACTGGAGCTAGTCGAAGTTGTGGTAGAGAGACCAATTAGAGGGATTAGGCCCTATAATATTGTAAGCCACTAGCCATATAGCGCCTCTATTACAGTACCTAGAACTGGCTGACATTCTTAAAGAAGGCTTTCCTTGCAATGCGAGGGCGGAGTTAAGGGAGAGGAGGAGGCAGAGAGCCCCTTAGACTAGGAGAAGCTAGGAGGGGGTCATCTTGCCCGAATAGCAAAAGAGTGACCTATATAAAGAAGGAAAAGGAGGGCAGGAGTCTGATAATGAACGATAGTGGGAACGAGTGGACTTGATATCCGGAAAAAAAAAAGGCCTGTTCTCCCATCATGGCGGGTGGTGGTGGTGTTGGGGGGTTTTATACTGAGTACTCCACTGTCTCTGAGATAACTTTGGGGAGTGTCTTCTTGTTTTCTTCTTGAGCACCCATTAACAGACGGAATTGTCGTACAAGAGTGCTCACGATACCTGATCCCTCAGTCGCTGACTCCGGGGTGGCGTTGCTGCGCAGACCGGAAGCACCCTCGATAGGCTTGGCGGCAGCGAGGATGTAACGTTCCTGCGCCTCCAGTTCGACGTTAGAACAAAGCCCCTGGGCAGCAAGTCAAGCCCCAGCCAGTTCATGCTTAGGGGCTGCGTAACCCTACTCCGTACAAAAATAAGAAGCTAGCGGAGGCCCAGCTGACTGGCAATTTTCTTTTCCTCCTCCTCCTCCTCCTCCTCTCACGACTAGGGCCAAACATGCTCGTTCGGAACTGGCCTCTTCTCACCCTCATGCCGGGCCTCGCATTGAGTGCCAGCCGGCTGACCGAGGTGGACTTGGTATTCCCTCGTGCTAACGAGACCCATGCGCCATCGTCCCTGACTCCCATCGTCTTTGCCATCCAAAACCCAAGTCTCCTGTCCAGCCTAAGGCCGATCCTTAGCTATAGCATTGCGCAGCCGGATAGGTTCTCCGATCGGACCATCGTTGGGGATTCAGTTCGTTTGTTTGAGCGCAATCTGACCCATGTGACTGATCCGTATATGCTTTACTGGAGTGTTGATCTGGTGATCGAGGGGACCTTTGAATTTGCCTGGCAGGTGAGCCTGGACAACTGCTCTCATAACTCCGAGACCGACAAGACCGACATGCATTTATTTGGAGGACAAGGCACGCAGTTTTATTTCTCTACGAAGAATGACGCCTCGCCACCAGACTTGATCGCTTTTGCGGAGGAGGAGACCTGCAATCAAGCCTTTGCTCTGGCAGTCCATGTGCCGAGTACTCTGCAGCTTCCACCAACCAAGACAGCAGAATTGGGGGGCCCGTCCTGTGCTGTTAACCCGGATCTTGCGCTGACGCCCAGTCCATGCAACGTTAAGATGGACTCCTCCGCGGCTGCCAGTATCTCTGCTTCTTTGACATCTGCTGCCTGCAGTAACGTGCTTCGCACGGGGGTAAGCTGCCCAACTCCAACCCCAGAGAATTAAGCCTCGGTGCCGCAATTTCCGGTCAGCAGGGTATGGATGTTGGCGGGTTGTGTCTTGCTCGCGTACAGCCTCGCCTGATCTGTAGTACGACCATCTTTGTGAGACATATTCCCCTCCGCCTGGACATGTGCCCCTCCACCTGCCGAGCTAGTCTACATTGTACGTTAGTTGTCTCGAACTCTTCCAATAATTTGTTACTCCAAGGAATGGTCCTATGTCCGTGGCCTGGACTTGCCCCCGGGAATTTGATCTTGGCAACTGGATAAATGGCCGCCAGAAACCGCCTGATGCGAACCATGATCAACTGCCCCCCTTCCTTTTCCCATCTATTTTCTTCGGGCAATATTGTTTTCTAGACCTCTTCTTTAGCCCAGCAGAGATAGTTTATAAAACTACCGTAATCCTAGAATTACTCTCTTAACTGCTGTATGCTAGTGTGAACTGCAATTTCTTCGCGGCTGCTTTTATCGAAGATACCTGCGCCTCCTTTGCGTCCGTCTAGGGTAAGACAGTGGACGATTTTAAGGTTTGAAATCCCGGTATCTTCTGCTCTAATCTTACGGCGGGCTAGAGCTACTGCGTAGTTGGTACTGTCACCGGTCCGACTAGCACGATGAGTACAACTGTTACTACATCGAAGTTTACTACGATAGCTACTACTACTACAACGCCTAAAACTGTTACTATTACTACCACTACTAGAACAACGCCTAGCCTAACGCAGCCCGGTATCCTGGCTGATTGTGATAAGTTCTACCTCGTTCTCTCCGGGGACAGATACAACACTGTTACAGCCAAATATAGCATTACTGTAGCGCAGTTCAAGTTATAGAATCCCACAATTAACGCAGGTATATTGTGTCTGGGCATTTATACGTTAACTTAAACCTTTCTAACCTATTTGTCTCTATAGCATGCTCTAACTTTTGGCTCGACTATTATATCTACGTGCACGTTCCGGGCGTAAGCACAGGCCTACAGCCGCAGATGCCCGGGATAGTGAGCAACTGTAAGAAATTCTACAAGGTAAAGTCGGGAGATAGCTGCTACACGATCAACACTGCAGCGGGTATTACACTAGCATAGTTCCGGGAGTGGAACACGCAGATTGATGCAGCGTGCACCAATTTGTGGGTGGATTACTATGTGTGTACTGGTGTTTAGACATAGGACGTGGACGGCTTTTAGGGGACACTGAGCTGAGTAGAACTAGAGGACCAGCAGAATAGAATGGGGAGATATCTTGAGCTATGAGAGCGCTGTCCTCATCATTGCAAACCAATGGTTTGGTAGGCAAAATGCTGCCCGGATTGGATAATTCCCGGGAAACCAGCGTTGCCGACAGGATAGAGAGGGGGAAATCTAACAAAGAAATGCAAGTTCCAGCACACTATCGACGCCACATACGTACTAATAGTATGATCAGGGTCCTTTCCTACTCCTACGAGAATTCGAGTTCCCTATATGAGGAGTATGAAAGTAGCATTGCAAGGTATGATCAGAGATCTTCCGGTTGTACCTGTATGAAAAGACGAAGCAGGTGAATAATCTGACGTCAACCAAGATATCTGGGGTATAACCCCTGGAGACGACGGCTAGCTACATTAACTGTTTATCATAGCTTACTTGAGTGGATTTCTGAGATGCATTAATCGCTACGCTCTGGAGCGGACATACATATACAAAGCAAATCTGATAGGGGTCATCATCTTTGGCCAGCACTTGACATGTGATGGAGGTTAACTGGTCAGGCATTCAATCCCGGGACTTTCGATCTCTATGCTAGCGAGATTTGTGAATCATATTCAGTGAAAGGCAGATAGCGCGTGTATATAGGATAGTGATAAATGCGAATAGAACAAATGCCTTCTTGTGGCACGCTTCTACATGAACAATGCTAATTGTAAGATCGGCGCCCATATAATACCCCCTGATATCGTGGATAAAATTTCCCATACTCGTGATGCTCTTCGACTACTCCTTCGGGAGGAGGAGAAGCCCCTATAGGAGACGGCTCTTCTGCCACTTCAGGATCAGGTTCGTAAACAGGCTCCGGAACGGGGTCCATCTCAACCGGAACCTCCTCAACCGGTTCTTCATCGGGAGGGGGAGTCGCCTCTATAGGAGACGGCTCGTCTGCCACTTCAGGATCAGGCTCATCAACGGGCTTCGGAACGCAGTCCATCTCAACCGGAACCTCCTCAACTGGTTCTTCCCGAGGCTCCAAATGGTCTTCATGTTCCACCTGCGGAGACTCACAGCGGGAGACCATAGATTCATCGTCGACAGCAGCTTTGGGAGACGCCTCAGGTCGCGGGAGAAACGTGTCCAAAAGGATCCGTAAGATCAATGGATCAAAACGGCTATCCTGTCCTATATTGTATTGAAGGAGATTGTCCTTGAAACTCTCCTGATCGGCCTCCAACGCAGAATTCATTTTCTCCGCAATGTACTCCTGGAACCAGGTTTCATCCTCAGGAAGCTTCGAAAAGACTTCTCTCCCAACGTCCAGAATGTCAAATAAGGTAGCTGCATCGTCAAAACGACGCATGTATTCCTTCGCATATTGCGCCAAGCCAGCTATCCCATACACTCGTGCGGCATGGTACACGTGGACACTTCGTCGGAACTCAATTGCCCTTCGAGGTCCTTCTGAACTGGAGCATCTGAGTGTTTCGTAGGTCCCGGTGTAGAGATAGTGTACGAGGGTGTGCCCAATGTCCGGGTGAACACTTGCCAGACGGAGGCTGCCCCAGGGGACATTCAACTGCGGATATGGTCTGAGATAGTATTGCGGCACGGTATACGGTGTTTTGGACGGGCCAATGTGGAAGACTATAGCTTCTGTGCTGTAGGGACTGTTCAATCAACGATCAGCCCAGAGCGCTTCATCACCCCGACTAAAGAATGCTGTACCTTGTCTCGCGCTGGGTGTATTCTTCGATCTCTGGATCGCTGTAAGGCTCAGGTGGCGGAGGCGTATCCATTGTGTTATCTTCTGCAGCGATTCGCGGTGTTTGAAGGAAACTCTTCTTCTTCTTATTTGGTTTCTTGGGCATATTGTTATGACGAGATTTGCCCTGCTCTTGTTGTCAATTCAAGTCTCGAGACTCAGGGCCCGACCAAGTATTTATCGCCTCTCGTGTCTGGGGTACATGCGAGGATAGCCTGTTTGTCACACCCCGCAAACAAACGTGTGCATGAACGCCATCTCCCACGTAGGTTTGCATGTTGACTGCCTATGCAGTAAGCGCAATGTGATAAGATGTACTTTCCACATCCTTTATTATTAGATCGACCACAGGGTCTTTGGTTGGTTGTCAACATCTCTTAGGAATAAGCAATTTGAGACGGCTGATGCAGTGATGAGGTGGCGAGCATGGATCTTGCTTACGGAGTACACTGGTTTGCTTTAGGTTAAGGCATCCTCACAGATGCTCTACAATGATGATAACATATGAGGTTAATGGGAGGCCATTCTACTAGAGGTAGAACGCTTCAAACCAAGATGAATAGAATTGCCACAATAGTTCTGTTAAGAGAACCCATTTAACTTATCAACCAAAATGACCATTACACCAACAAAAAGTACAAAGGTACGCAGTGGTGCATAAGGCGTAATATATGGCTGTGGACGTAGTTTGACAGCTCATTCAAACAATACCATCGGCCTCATAGAACGGGTCTTTGGGATTGTAGGGAACTTCTGGACAACCACATCACCCTGGTAACCCCACAGCTCACTTTCATTTGGCGACAGCTCGATGGTGCATGTTGGTTCAGGTTGTCCAAATGTCGCGACTTCAGTGGCGGAGCCATCGAAGTATTTGACACGCACTTGGTTAAAGGCCTCTCGACTAGGATCACCGAGAAGATAGTTCAACAAATGGGGCTTATCAGATTCGATCACCTGTGTGTGGTGCTCCTATGCGGGGAATCAGCTGACAGCTCTATGTCCCATGTCCATGCAATGCATTGGGCGTACTTAGGGTTGGGATCGTCACGTGATCCGACACACAGCCTTCGTGGAGATGAAGAGTGATGCAAACCATGCCCTTTCCCTTAGGGTGCGTCGTATTGCATGGAGATGGTACATAGACCCAAACGTTCAGAGGCTCCATGTATCTGGAGGTAATGGTATCCAGGGAGACCTGTGAGTAGGCGAGGCAGGGTGAGGCTTGTTCGCATCGTCGAAGAGCTTGAAACGGCGTCTTTACTGTCTGTCCCTGTAACAGGATGTGTGGAGGCTACCATTTCCGTCCTCTATAGGACTTACTTGGTCAGTAGTCTGTGGCACCCGCAGACTGAGTTTATCAACCACCCGATTACATAGTGGTGAGGATATTGTCCGGAGGCCTAGCGTTTCGGAAGTTTATAACTACGTCAACTTGGCATAATTGGTGGTCAGGACTTGGTGCTATAAAACCCTGTCAGTAGCCTCTTTCTTTTTGTCCTTTGCTTTTTTCCCTCTCCTCACCTTCAGACACTTTCTGATATTACCTAACACTCATCCATCCATACCCACGACTCCTGATACCACTCTATCTCTATCAACCAAAGATGTGCTTCTGTTTCTTTCCTCGAAAGAAGACAACAATCAATACCTATTCAGAATTCAAGGCTCGGTGTGATTATGAACTCCAAAGCTTAGTGCCAATGAACATGCGTCAAGCTCAGGCCGACGAATTCATGAAAACCTCGGCGGAGGCTGCCAATGACAATGCCAGGCCTTATAGAGCTGAGCAAGTACGAGGACACGCCATTCTGCAACGGTGGCGGCGGCTTCTTGAACTTCAGACTCCTCCAGAAAGTGATGCCGACGGAAAACCACCGAGCTACTTTAACAGCCTGTCCGAAGATCAAAGCAGAAAGCTACAGGCCGAAATCCTCCACCTGACTGAGCTTTACTGGGAGTCGAACGGAATCATTACCTCAAATATAGCGCGGTGGGATCTGTCCAATCCGTTTCTGGCGACGTTGAAACGTGCGAGCGTCTGGACGGACAAACACGGTCGACCTTGGATGTGGTCGGTGGGCCGCAATGACTGTGCTGATCAGGGAGGATGCTGTGGGCGTGATTGTGGATGTTGCGAGAAAGCGCTACTCTCATACATTCGGACTTCGGAGGATGATTTGGAAGAGAGGAAGGAAGTCGGGGTCTATGGTCATTGCACTGAAGAATGTCCCTGCTGTATACGGGTTCACGGTCGTTACCACCCTCATCCGCAACTTCCTCAGTCGGAGTTTTGAGTGCTTCTTATATAGGTCTCAATGAGAAGTTGTAACTTTTCTCTCCTCATAGCATTATTGAATATCAATATGCCACCTCTTACCACCGACTGTCCTTGCAGCGCCCAGGAGCAAGGTGTGCCCGCCTGGGACAACGCGGCCCGGTTCGCTTGGCTGGGTCTCGCCGTAATGGCCATGCGTATAGCATAGGCATAGACCGATTGGGCCGTCTTCCTGATACACAGGAAGCTGTAAGTCCTCTCTGTTCTCCTTCGTGTAAGTCAAAAGACTAACCATGAATACACACCGTCAGAGCTTGGGGACAATACCGGCATTTGGGACCTCTTTAGAAATTCCCACAGTTCAAGTGAAGGAACAAAACCTGGCAAGCGGATTTAATTGGGAACACACCTCTTGGGAGCCAGCTGGTGTCACCATTTGGAAGTAAATAGTGGTTGTACAAGTTAAGCCGGCAAATAGGATATTGTCAACCAAAATAACCATTACTCTACCAAAAATAGGTAACATATTTCACATACGAGCGCCGCACACAAACAAGCGCCGCACCTTCCGTATTTTAGACGCGACCGAAAACTTTATCTAATTCAACTACTAACTATGCCTTTAAAAGCGCGTCAATTTTCAAAAGATTTAAATAAGAAAAAGAGTAGAGCCCTACTAGCAGTTTCTGCTTTAAAAAAGTTAGAAATCTCTAGTATTCGTGAAGCGGCTTGTATATATAATATCTCCGAAATAACTCTCTGTTGATAACTATATAGTATATCTACGCATACAGAAACACGCGCCAACAGCCATAAAATAACCTAAAATAAAAAGAAATTGCTTATATAATAGATTTTATTGCTAGATTAACGCGGAATACCTTTCCTATCTTTCTATATTTAAAAAATAGCTAATATTTTTTTTACTGCGCGCGGTATAACGCCTATTTAATTAGTTAGCTAGAACTAGATTAGTAACTTTATTAAATAATATCTAGAGATAAAAACTTACTATAATTAACGCTATAATTATTAATAAGCAAAATACAAAGACTCTAAGATAATTAAAAAGTAGTTTAACCGCGTATAAATTACTATAATATAATATAGAATTATACAGAAGAATATCTATAATTTTAATAAGACTAGCTTTGCTATAGATATTACAAGTATTACTTTAGTAGTTACTAGAGCTAATTACTATAGTAAAGTCTCTGTTATACAGCTAGATAATTAGAAATAGATTATTTTAATTAAATATATTAATTCTACTAGCTAGATACTTTCTCTATATATTATCTTTAAAGAAAAGATCTATATATAGAGCTAGTATAAAGATATAGAGCTTCCGCGCGATAGTAAGATTAAAGTTAATTCTAATAGATAGACTACTAATAAAATAGGCTTTTATTAGCTTAAAAATATCTTTATTTCTTTTACTTCTAGTTGTACGACTAGAAAATATCGTCTTCTAATTTTTAATAGCTATAGCAGCTATCTTACGCCTTAATTTAATTAGCTCTACAGCGAAAATAATATAATTTCTATCTGTATACCTGCTTATTCTTCCTATAAGCTTTAATCTTTAGATATTAGCTGCTTTATATTTTTAAAAAAGGCGTACAGAACGTTAATATACTAGAAAATATATTTAAAAATTAATAATATTAACAAATTCGACTTTTTAAAAGCCTTTCTAGCTGCCCGCAGAAGCGCTTTTTAACTAGAAACTATTAGAAATAGTTTTGTAGGCGCAGGCCTAGTTTTATTTAATCTAGATAGAGTGCTTAGTTAGTTAAAGATTTAACTAAAAACCTCTATACCACTAGGTAGTCGATCAACTAATTCAGCGCTAAAAACACCTTATACTACTAAGCAGTTAGAAAAGCAGGCATCTACTATAAGAAAACTACTTAAAGAACGCGTATATAGCTCTTTATCGCTACTAGAATCGCGTTTAGACAAAATTATTAAAGATTATAAAATAGCTTTAAATAAGCTTGTTCTTGCACGTAACGAACTGCGCGATCATCGTGCCAATAATAAATAGAAAAGTCAAAAGCGCAAACGCTCTAATAGGCAGCTAGCTCTTGCAGAGAGGCTATCTATTTAGGAAGGCCTAGAGCGATTCCAGCGCGAGAATAAGGTTAATGAAGCTTAAAATACGCTTCCTATAGATCCTGCACTTTCTACAGTTGGACTGCGCGTATAAGCCCCCCCGCAGTGTTCTAATTGTCATGTTCGAGGACATACTAGAGTTAGATGTCCTAATCCACTTAGTAATTAATTTTTAGGTAGAAATGCAATTGTTTGGTTGGTAGAGTCTCTAGTATTTGGCCTGCAGGCAGAATTCTATAGGAGGTGCGGCGCTCGTTTGTGTGCGGCGCTCGTATGTGAAATACGTTAACCCACTTATCGGTATGTAAGGTGTAATATATGGCTGTAAATGTGCTTTGACAGATATCATACCTACAAAAGAAGGAACATGACCTACTCTCCATCAGATAGGCTTCATAACAGCTGTCTACATCCATCCTCCCATTAGCGAAGAAAATGAGCGATTTCGAGACGCAGTTGTCTTCTGTCACACTTGGGATTCCACCGTCTCGCTCTTCCCGTCAGCGATCTCCATAACCTCTACGTCATGGTCCGCGAATGCCTTATCGCCGAACGCAATTGCGATCTCCTCGAGGGTATGATTTGCAGTTTCAACATAGTAGAAGTATACCAGTGCGGCCGAAGAAAGGCAGAAGCCCGCAATCACAAGATAGAAGTACCCATGAATGCCGGCAAAGGCATCTGGCGAGACCATCCCGATGACAAAGTTGAAGATCCAGTTGCTGGTGGTGGCCAAGGCCATGCCTTTACTGCGACCGCGGAGCGGGAAGATCTCCGCCGGCAGTAACCATGGCATGGGGCCCCAGGTGAAGCCGTAGACGATGTTATAGAGCATGACAAATGCGTACTGGCCATTTGCTTTGATTTGGACGTCCAAGCCCGCCTCAGTAAAGGCGCAGACAATGCCTAGAAGTATAGCCATCGCAAGACCTGTTTGGTTCCACTTGTTAGATTCAAAGTTGCCTGGCTGGTGAGGCAAAGGATCGCTAACCGCCGAGTATGAGTAGAGGCTTCCGGCCCCATCTGTCCGCGAGCCACCAGGTGACAATTGTGGCTGCAGTATACGGCAGGGCGTTTGCTGCAGTGAACAGGAGCGATTTTCGATTGTCGAATCCAGCGCTTGCAAGAGTGCTTGGGAGGTAGAAAGAGATGATGTTGATTCCGTTGATCTGTGCGTACATTTGCACGGTGATGCCTACAATCGTTCGCTTGCGGTATCGAGTGAACATTTCCTGTACGTCCCATGTCAGTCGTTTTTACTGGGAGGTCTCGACAAAAGAGGAGGGATCATACCTTCCACGTGGACTTGCCAAGGTTGCTTTCATAAATGACGGCTTCCTGGATCTCCAGGAAAACTTTCTGGACCTCTTCATCTTCGGTATTGCCATCTGAATGGAGGTCTGCGATAGTTTGCAGGCTTTCATCCAGGAAGCCATTCATTGCCAGCCATCGAGGTGTCTCCGGGAGGAAGAAGGACATGGTCAACAGGATGAAGGACAGGATGATTTGGATGATGAATGGGCCTTGCCATGACATGTCACTGGGGAGCAAGAAGTTGAACCCGTAGTCAACCCAGCAAGACAGCATGTACCCAGCAATCAAGAATGTGTACTCGATTCCCACCATCAATCCACGGCGATGGGGCGCGGCAATCTCGGTCTGGATGATTGGCACTGTCATAGAGAGAAATCCAACACCCAGCCCTTGAACAGTACGACCTGCGACGAAGGTTGCAAATCCAGGAGCAAACATCTGGATGAACGCACTGAAGAAGTAGATAAAGGCGCCAATGCGAACACATTTCTTGCGTCCCACCATATCACCGAGTCGACCTGCAACGAGTGCACCCACCGCCGCCGACGCCTGGAGACAAGCGACTGATATTCCTGTGATAGAAGGATCCACCGAGGAAGTCGAGCCATCCGCTCCCCCAAAATTCTTGAAGAAGCGAGACACGAACACTGGATTGACAAGCAAGCCGGACATGATACCTATCCACGTCAGAGCCTGCCTCGAGGGACCGTCTCGTCGGGGACGGCATACCAGAATTGTAACCAAAAAGGGCATCTCCCAAGCTACCAAAGGCGCAGGTCGCGTAGAGCAGGGGTGTGCCTTTCACAGGGTATCGAGCGCTGATTTTGGTAGGCTTGATCTTCTTCTCCAGCCAGGTACTTTGTGCAGCCTGGGGCATGACAGCAGCTTGAGATCGGTCTTTGGTGGCTGCATTGCGCTCCCGCAGCGTCGAATTCACGCCAGAACTCATTAGGCCGAAGTGATATCAGGAAAGATGGACTTCAGTTATCGCACGTTGTTGAGGAGATTCCTCGATGTGTACCATAATCACCATATTGGTGGGGGGGCAGAAGGGCTTTTATGTCTACCCCAGACCACATTCCCACGGGGAAAAAAATCTCATGTCTTTTTCTCCACAATGTTGGTGATGTTTCTCCACAATGTTGGTAAGAGAATCCCCTGGGTATTGGACCAGCAGAAGCATATTCTGCGGCCCCAGACACTAAGATCCATCCCATACCGGCCAAGGCCAAGCGGAACAGGGCAAAACCTCATCAGCTCGGTCCGGAAAAGTGGGATCCACGGAAATAGGTCGGCATCGTAGTCGGGTTCCCTGTGATCTAAAGATCCGGCCCAGATGGCGCATGGTATACTTACTGTTCAACCATTGAGGGACGACTATTGTGTGGAGTGTATTCCGGCGGGACCTCACGGTTCCGGATAGGTGTGGAGATTGGTTGTACACGGTTCCGGTGGCAAATATCACGGTTCCGGGGCTGTTTGGCCTTCAGGAGATGAGCCGATGTGCCCCAAGATATTGATGCCCAGCACAGATGAAATCATCCTTCTGCCGGAATTTGCGGAGATTCTGCTATGATCCTGGACATACAGCATGGGGTAGTCCAGTAAGAGCCTAGATACAAACCCTATGAGCTCTAGGTATGCTTTGTATCTGTTGTTCTCCAGGGTTCGCGTGATGCGTGCGACAGTGGGACACCGAGAAGCGGTGATCAGAGCGAAAGTGATCTCAGAGCCACTGGACAGCTCAGTGGAGTCCTCCACACATAGCTTCAGTTCCGGACCCGAATCGGATCAATGGCCGTGTTAACAAGACGCTCCCGTTCAAATTGCGAGCACTCGTTCGGCTCAATGTTTATAAAGAGCCGTCAATCCTCGAGATTGACCCCACTACAAGACTGGCAACAGACAAGATGACAGTCAAACCCATTGGCAAGGTGCGTAACTGTCACACTTTCATCCAGCGCCCTCGTTTCTCCAACCCATGTCGGCTCACCAGGAGTTTGTGCAGGATAGCAACCAAGCCTTTGTCCTTCATCCCGGCGGCTCCTTTACATTTGAAGAACGCTGCATACCGACTCTCCAGTCGGACCGCGATATCATAGTCCGAATTGTCGCAACGGGTCTCTGCGGCTCAGATGTAAGATCACAGTCCGATCCTTCTGGTTGCATGCATGCACTTGGCCGATGCTAACAAGGCTTCTCCGCACATAGATACATTATTGGCAGCATGGCGCGATAGGACGGTATGTCGTCGAAAAGCCGATCATCCTCGGACATGAGTCTTCCGGAATAGTGGTCGAATGCGGCGATCGTGTTGAGGGCTTCGCCGTAGGCGACCGTGTGGTCTTGGAACCGGGCAGCACTTGCAATACCTGCCGTCACTGTCGTTCCGGCCGATATAACCTCTGTCAGGCCGTTCGCTTCGCCGCCACACCCCCCTACGACGGTACACTTGCTACCTACTACCGTGTGCCCCAGGAGTGCTGTTATAAGCTGCCGTCGCATGTCTCGCTGCGTGACGGCACACTGGTTGAGCCGCTGAGTGTCGCCATACACAGTGCTCTGCAGGCGGGCAGCATGCAGGAGAGATCCGTGGCTGTATTTGGCGCAGGGCCGGTCGGGCTACTTTGCAGTACAGTCGCTCGAGCGCTTGGTGCGGCGACAGTAGCCGTCGTGGACATCGTCCCTAGTCGGCTGGCTTTTGCCCTGGAGCATGGTGCCACACACACCTATCAGATGAACTCTAAATCACCAGAGGAGAACGCTGCGGCCTTGTTGGATACCACCGGTGTACAGGCAGGTTTCGACATTGTCCTTGATGCGACCGGGGCTGAGCCCTGCGTAAATTGTGGGATTTACGCCCTCACGCAGGGCGGATCATTTGTTCAAATCGGGTTGGGGAAGCCCAATCTCTCTATCCCAGTGGGCCAAATTTGTGACAAGGAGATATCTTTCAAGGGAAGTTTTCGGTATGGCCCAGGAGACTTCCAACTGGCGATCGGCCTACTCAACTCACGCCGCGTCAAGTTGGGTGGACTGGTCACCCATGAGTATTCTTTCCTCGCGGCTGAAGACGGATTCAAGAACGTGGCTGGCCGCTCTGGCATCAAGACTGTGATTTATGGCCCAGGTTTCGATACGGAAACGGCCAGAGATCTCTGACCGAAAGATATAGTGTCTCTTTGATACCAACCATCAACTTCGTACAGTGAATGACATCAACAAGTCAAACATGACCTGCCCAAGTCTGGCTGCAGTGTGGAAATCATAAGTCGTGACTCGCCTGGTTCGCGTAATTGTGCATGTAAATAGAAAAGTAGGATCATCTGTCGGTTGCATTCCAAGTCATATCCCATAACCAGTATATTCCGCCTTCCATATTTCCGTCGTATGAATTGCCTAGGCTAGCACTCTGGATGCTTTCAGGCACATCCCAGCCTTGTGCAGGTGGCTGCCATACGCCGTTTGAGTGTCCGCTTTGATCGATAGATTCGTGGCCAGGGAGAATGTTTCCGCTCGGAGGGGTCCCAAAAAACCGATCATCTCCCGGACCCAATGCTATATCAAGAGAAATCACGACATATTAGCGCACATATGTTTTCTCCCCCAAATGCAGGAAGGGCCTCACCATGTTGAACCGACACTAAGCTCTCGTTCAAGCGGTGTAGCGGGTTGACATCATATAATTCATCGTCCATGGCAAGAGATTGACGCGAGTTCAGCGTCGCATCAGCCGGTAACCGGAGCGCATCTTCTACAGAGAACGGAAATGAATCAGGTCCGTTGCGGAGAGCCTGGTGGCTTATTGATTCGGTCGTTCCAGTGAAGGGTGCAAGCATGGCTTCTGACTCTCGCCGAAGGAGCAACGCGACAACGTTTTTGAGGATGAGGGTGCTCTGTTTCGATAGCGCAGACCGCTTCCCGATCAGGTCTTGAACACGGAAGATGCGGGTGATTGTGCGTTTAACATCCTGCGCCGTGTCTGAAAGAGGCTGTGAAAGGGCGAGCACAGCAAGCACGATTGCCGCATGAAATAGATTGATAGCGAGAAAGGCGACCAAATGACTTTCCGTGGCGAGTCGAACAAGTACCGGCAGTTCTGTTATTTTTGACGTCCTCACCGCTGCATCCACCCAAAGTTCCGGACTAGTCACCATCGTCTCGGAAAACGCTGGATCAAAATTTGAGCCAGAGTAATGGGCGGAATGGGTGGCTGTCGCTGAATCAACTGACTGATCCGGGGACCGCTTGCCCATATGAGATAAATTATGCACCTGTCGCGCTAGCAAAGGTCGATGCAGGACAATCAAGATATTGTCATATGTTAGTTGCAACGACAGAGATTGTAATGCATATGCTCTCGAGCTTGCTGGCCCGTCAGGCAACACGTCTTTCTCGAGATCTAAACTCAAGTGACTTGGTAGACAAGATCGCCATTTCTCCAGTTTCTTAGTGGCATGTTTGACCAATGCAAAGTATGAGTCGCCAGCCAGCTGTTCCGAAGTCCCGAACGTGCGAGAACCGAAAATAGCCTCGAGGGCTGGCGAGGCAATCCAGTATAGACGGTTCAATTCGCGTTGATAGGTGGAATAGCATATTGCCTCATCCTGGGGGAAGCCAGAGCTAGCAAAGCTCGGGTTCTCCAAAACATCCGATGGCATCTGAAGATTGCAGTCCTTGTCGTTGATGCCCAACGGCCGGCCGTAGGTGATGGAAGCGAACCTGTCCCATGTATATATGGTCCACCAGACTCTTTTCCGCTCCTCGATGTCGTCAGGATTCCCTCGCAGACATTGTCGTTGTAATCCTATAGACTGGGCCATTTTGATTGTTGCCCCCAGTAAAGAAAAGGAAAGGTTTGGACGACCATGATAGACGTGATGGGATCCCAGAAGGATACATGTCTGGGTCGCCGTAACTGAAGGTTGATCCATCAATTCCACCACATTTGACTCCACGAGTTTCATCATGTCCGCACTCAATCTCTCCCAGTCTTCTCCATCGTCTGTCAGGCCAGTGTCACTCCTTCGAGAACGATACCACGCCGCCATTCCGAGCATCACGGCTAACAGCAAGAGAAATGGTCTTTGTGAGGGATATGCACATCCATCTTTGATGGAATGGAGTCTGCTGCGGAACTTCGGCTCAAATATGGCGAGGGAGAACCAATGGACGGAATGGAAGTATTCCTCTACTAGGTTGTACACGAGACCCATGGGTGGAAACGTTTGGCCCAAAATCACGGTTATGGATACTCGCTGCCCGTTTGGTGCCGAGTTGAAGAGATTCCCGCTGGGGCCAGTGGTCTGACAACCGGGAATGGCAAAGGTGGTCTGCTCATCGATGTGGTGACTGCCAAGTTCGCAGAGCCTTCTAGCTATTCCAATTGCAGATTCGGCTTCGCCGCAGGCGAGAGATGGTGTCATACCATGTGTTCTCGAGGACTCTTCAAATTGGTCTCTCGTTGAAGGTATTTCTGGTGATTGAGTCCGGGCTGGACTGGGTGCATTCCTGCCAGAGCTAGGAGCTGCATCCCGCGACTGTTCGTCGGAATTCTCTAATGGAAAACCGGTTTGTTTTCGACGAACTCTCGAAACTTGTTTGGATTTCATGCGCCTGGTACCACGATATCAGCATGACGGGTTCTTATACTGATTCTTCCAGGTTACAGCTTACGTCCGGACAGATACCTGTCCTGGTTGGCTTGTCGAAAGCGGTCGACAAGGGACGTTGGCGCGGACACATAGCGAGCAGGGCCGAAACGGATCACACTATAAAAAGTCGCGTTGTTTAGCACACAGGTGATGTTGACCGCGCACAGTAAAGCTTTGGTAAGTCTGGATTAAGTCGGCACGGGGTGGCCCTACCCGAGACTTATGTTGTCGGCATCTCTCACACGCGCGTCTGACTCTCGTGGGTAACGACGACCGCAAATCAAAAACTTCTCTGGACCTTGATGATGTAGAGGGGGTCTCCGCATCAGCTTCATCACTATGAGAGCAAGTCATTGTGTAGATGTGGAATCGAGCAACAAAGCGGTTGGCAAGTGCGCATCGGGAACGTAAGAGGTTAATGGTAGATAGGATGGGCTTACCGCTCTGATTCTGCCAGCAATAGGGTTGGACTGGGTTCAGTGGCAATGCCGAGTGTCCCTTAATGCCAAGAGTTTCTACCAGATACCTGGGCTGAACTCTACTAATACTTCCAGTACCTTCGGAGTTGAGATCAATCCCAAGCCTTCAGTCATGACCAAGATACCTGACTGACAGGAGCTGGGTGACTCTCATACTATCTAAATTGATATATTACCGTACAGTATACAATAGAGTACGTAAGGAGGCCACTGGGTGCTGATAAATGTACATATACAGCTCGCTTCCAAACACACCCACTCGGATTCTTGCCGAGTACGAGGAGGTGACGCGGAAGAAAACTCGGTTTGTCCAGATGGACACTAAACTTACAAGAGCCTCGTATCTTGACCGATGGCCGACAAAATACTGGAAAATCACCTTTCCATTGAAAGTCCTGGCTACTACAAGAGCCCAAGCGCGGAGGAGAACCATGATCTCATCGCAAGCCTGGGTTCAAAGTTACCACCTGGGAGGCTTTCTTGGAGCAGACCAAATTCTCACTCTGGAATAATGCAATCGACTAAGTCTTGGATTGTCATGGTTTAAGTGAAACAATGAAAATATTTATCTCAGAATGCTTATGAACATGAACATAGGGGTAGAGACACAAGTGGTGGACCATAGAATCAGAACAGTCTACTTGCACCTCACTTATGGACCATGTAGTCAAGACACTCTCACGCAGTCGTTCTGGGTGCAGCCGTTGCGATGTCTGTTGCAGGTCGAGGCTGTCCGCATAATGTTCCACACTGGAACGAAAGCGATGTGACATCGATATAGCAAGCGACGCTGACGGTATGGTGGCAATTGGGCACCTCCTTCTCGACCATCGCGTACATTTCACGGCTTTGAGGTTCTGGCTTTGCCAACAGGGGAGGTTCTGCACCACATGGCCACACTCCAGTGTCCGGTCTGCCTGGAATACGTCGACAGTACATCTGGACGGGCAGGCATCACCGCACTTCTTCGGACACTCGTGAGTGCATCCCTTGAGTGGACGCTCACACCGCTCCAAGCAGTGCACGGTATTGTGGAGGATGTTAGAATGACATTTTTGCATGCAGGCGTGGCCACAGGCAAGACGATGCACACAGCGCAAGTCACAGCCTCCCTCCGGGGAAACCCGAGTAAAGTCATCTGGCTCGCAAACGTAGATCGGTGTATCCGGATGTCGGGGGCATTGCAATTCCAGCGCAGGGCCGATATTCTCGTTCCGACGCAGGATCTCAAAAACATTTGCCCACATGGGCACATGTTCGGAAGTGGCGGAGTTTCCAATAATGTACATCCCATGCTGAGCTCGAGAGAGAAGCACGTTGATTCGATTCGGTGTGCGCAAGAAACCACAACGATTCTGTGGATTGCTCCGTACCAACGAGATGATCACCACCTTGGCCTCTTCTCCCTGAAAGTTGTCTATAGTGGCAACTCGAAGTGTTCGCAGCAAGGTTGTTCTAATTGTCGGACCTGCGGCTGTTTCATCCTCAAATCCTGCGTGATCTAGATCTTCTTGATCTTGTTCTCCAAGGGAAATTGCAAATGATCGACCAAGTATTTGTCGCAGTCTGTGTAGTTGGCCGAGGTATGGGGTCAAAACCGCGATTTCATTGCTGTGGTATTTGCCTTGGCGCACGAGATGGCTCACCAATCCGATGGTCATATCGATCTCATGTTGATTCCAGTGTGTAGTCGCCATAGCATCATGAATACCGGCATCACCTTCAGGGACTTTGTGGTCAAGCCAAAAGAGCCTTTTCCGCATTCCAACGACGTCGGGGTAGTCTGCCACCGAGGGATCATCTGACAATCGAGGGTAAAGTGTATCTCGCACGAGCTGGGCGATTGATGGGTGCATGCGTCGCTGAGTCTCCAGAGTACAAAAAGGGAGGTTTGAGCCCATGGCACTCTCAGAATCTACCAGACGCTCAAACAAAGAAACGTCCAGTGAGTATCTTTCGCCGCCATGAGGATTCTCTCGAGATAATTCGTGATTATGTATCTGAGGCCGAAGTTGCAGATGGTCTCCGATTAGGATTGTATGTTCCACCGAAGGCAACAATGCGGTTAGAAGGTGTGCCTCGAGAACTTCTCCAGCCTCCTCACAGAGAACGACCTTCGACTGGAGATTGCGCAGCATGCTCAGGTTCCGAGCAAGTCCACTAGTGGTCAACCCAATGATGTGTGCTTCGTTGAGGCAGCGCAGATTCACTTCGTCTCGAATATCGTCAAATTCAGATTTTGTTTCGGCATGTGACGCAGTGAGCTGTATAACCTCATCGTGCATATCGGCCGTCATTTCTTCAACCCAATGCTCATATAACATCTGGCGTTCCTGGCGACACATCTGTAATGGGTTGACCATCTGGAGGTCGTCTACCGAGCGAACCACCGGACTGTCGTTTGCTCCATCCTGCAGCCATTTGTTGATCTCTACCTGAGGATCACTATTGGTGACAATCTGGAACCCTTCTTCATCCTCGCCGAACAATGCCGAATAGTGCTGATAATAATTTTCGCGAAGATAGGCCTGCAGTCGAGTCGCGGTGATATTTTCTCTCAGCCCAAGGATATCGAAATCTTTCGTGTACTTCTTGAGTTCTCCGTACAGAGACCACTGACTAGACTTCTCCAATCTCGTTCTATCGATGTTCTGAGCGACTTTCCGGATGTTGAACTGCTGTAGGCGTTCTGACTTTGAACGTGATCCAATGCGGACGATCTGTGACGTGACCCCTTTGTCAATAAGCGCTTCCAACAACTGGTCCAGTGCATGGTTGGTGTATGTGACACATATGATAGGCCCTAGACGTGTCTTCCTCTGCACCCTGTTTGCCAGCAAGGCTTTGATGAGGGCCACGCCCGTATAGCTCTTGCCAGTGCCCGGGGGTCCTTGAATGATACTGATCGTGTGCTGAAGGCTATGGACCAAGGCTTCCGCTTGTGCTCCATCGAGGGAAGAATTTTCTTGCAGATATTCCACGTCAACGGGTTGGCCAGCGCGGACGTGAAAATCCTTCCCATTGTTCATCAAGCAACGTAAATTGAACACGAACCCACGCTTGAGGGCATATGATGGTGGAGGAATTGACCTTTTGCCGCCTGTAGAACTGTCTGCGGGAAGGAGTAGGTCTGGGAAGGGCAAGTTCTGGGATTCACTGATGCCCTGCAACGCGCGAAGGGTTGGCTCAAATCCAGGAAGAAGCACACCAGGGAATTCGACCAACGACATTGGTAGAGCCTTTCGACTGTATTGATGGAGGATTGATTGTATGATATTAGACCGCTGGTCGACGAGATGAAGCAACACTGAGGCCTTTTCGTTGTCATTCCACAGAAGTTGCTCCGTCGATTCTTTCTTTGCCTCGCTGTCTTCTGACTTGGTACGTCGGAGCTCCGTGACCGTACAGAAAATGACCGATTTTCCTCGCACAGTTAAACACACGAGCGCACCAGGCTGCAGCCTTTTGGACACTTGCCACCAGATCTGACGCTCACGAGCAGTAAATGCTCTCAGTCTCCCTGGTTGGGGAAACTGGACCTCGAAATAGAAACCCAGAACCGGATCAAGGCCAAGATGTGCAATGCGAGCATCATGGTAAGTAAGCGTGCGCTGCTGAGCCCTATGTTCAGAAGCCGAGGGTTGGAGCTCAACGTGAATTGCATCTCGAAGCTGTCCTATGGTGTCTTCTCGTAGCAGGCGGAAGTTTCTGTCCACGAGCCCCTGGATTCCGTCGATGTGCCATTGCGTAGGGTCCGTGGCTGGGAGATACTCCGCTCGCCTGCAAATGATCTCCTGGTAGGTAGGCATGATCCTAATGTTGCAGATGTTGGCATGATCGTTATTGTGGCGCCCTCCCGGTGGTTCATGGGCAACAACAAAGGACGGATCTGCCTTCTTGGGCTTCGCTTTTGGCTGTGGAGCTGTGGGCAGTGATGATCCCATTTCGAGACGACGGAGGAGGCGGTCGAGATAGCGGTTGCCATGATTCCGATCTGTCCCTTGGGTCGCGACAAACAGGTCATGCATTCTCTTTGCCTGAGTTTTGAGGTCATTCTGCACCTGGGCTTCAGAGTTGAGCTCCACAACGAGGGAGAAGACATGGCATGAGACTTCTAGTTTTTCAGCGAAGTCTATGTTTCCTTTCGAAGCCTCCAGCACATCACCAATATATGTGAAGAGACCAACAGCCCTTGATCCTCCTCGGCCATATAGAACGTTATAGATAGTGCCCACGGCCTGCTCTAGGATCAATGATGACAGAACATCAGGGTGTGACACGATCTCCAGGAAGGGGATGATCTGACTTTGGAATCTCTCTAGCTTCATAGCTGGTGGCATGGTAGAGAAGTTCTGCTGGACAAGTTCCTGAATGCGAGACAAGCCACCCTCGCTGGCGAGGGATCTGACCACACTTTGAAGATTACTAGCATTTGATTCGATCAGGCGGCGCGCTTCTTGAACGAACGCAGGCATCCGCATACGCAGTGGCCTTATGTTTTGGGACTCGAGTGGGATAGATCTCCTCCAAGTTTTGAACTCTTGTTCTGACACGCTAAAAGTTCCAAATCCCTGAGGTCGTCTGTTTTCTCTCGGTGCTTCAGGGAGCTCAAGTCTTCGAGGGGGTGCAGCCCTTTGCTGGAGCGCTGGCCTTTGAGGCTGAAGCGTTCCATGTCTTCTGGCAGACTGCAGCCTTCCAGGGGGCTCAGACAGAGGCAATGACTCGGTGGGGTGAAGATATTTGCAACGTGAACCAAGCCTGCAAATTCCAAGCTTGGCAAAGGGGCAGGGCCTGCTTCTGTTAGCCGTTGGAAACCTGGAATAATGAGGTGGACGTACTCTTTGCCTTCCATGTTGTAACCGTAGGGGCTTTCTTTCAGTAATATTTGAACATTGGCAGGGCTCAGAGTACAGTATGTAGGGAGAAGTGTATGGAGAGGGATAGAAAGTGAGAAGTGATGGATGGAGATGTGGGCAAGAGACGAGAGAGATGAGAAGGGGAAGACATGAGATGGTGAGGAGGGAAGAGAAGAAAAGAAAAGAGAAAAGGGTGAAGTGAGAGATGAGAAGACTAGGTATCGAGAAGTGTTCAAAACAACACAGTTAAGTGAGAGCTCGCCCACCCGTCAATGTACCTGAGCATTTTCCTGTTCTCTCACTTCAGGTTAGTAGGTCACGTCACAGATCTCAACCAGCCACAGCATAGCTTTGTGCCCTGATTCTCAATTTAGTGACAGGAATAATAGAGACCCTAAGTTTAGTTTACATTCTCAAGACTTGAAGTCCACACAAAGAGGTATCTCAGTCTACAAGTGAGGTGAGTAGTGGTATATGTATGTGACACTTGGGTGGTGATGGAGCTTGGAGCGAGCAAATTGCAAATGCACACAGTATGTGACACCCTCTCACTTTCAATCACCTGAATACTAAGTAATCAACCTTTCTGAGGCATGTTGTGTAGTAAAGTCAACGCGAATCCTGAGGCGTATGATATAGATCAATAAAGTGTCACGTGATATCCTGATGGTTGCAGCTCCAGTCATCTCCCGCATCGTCTGTTCTCTCATCTGTACGGACCGACATCCAACATCAGAGACTGGGAGAATCAGCGGTCGCGAACAATGTCAGGACCAACTCCACCAAAAGGGAAGTTGATCAGCCACTTCGAAGGCCGGTAAGCTCCGTTCGGCTTGAGCTCGAGCCACTTTTCATAGGTTATCATGGTCACTAACACCCCAGTTTAGTTCTGTTGGTGATCACGGCGCAGGTTGGTCCAGTCTATGGGACACGGGGAACAGTGATCTATGGGATCGTGGCAAACCTTCACCAGCATTGATCGATGCCATAGAAGCGCATCAGCGGACCCCAGACGACCTTTTCTACCCATTCCATGCGAACGGAGCACGGAAGAAGGCACTTGTTCCTGTCAGTATATGTTGCACTAAGATTCCACCATAGTCCCCCTGACCAGGATAGGGTTGCGGAAGGGGTTATGACGTCGTTATGCTGGCACTCCATGGCTTCGATGCGTATGGGCTGGAAATCTCGGCCACGGCGGTCAAAGAAGCTCAACACTATGCCATGACGGAGATGAAGAGTCCCCAGGCGTATAATTTTGGAGAGGGCTACCAGGGCGCGGAGAAATCGACGCGGGGAGCAGTGACCTTTCTCGAAGGTGATTTCTTTCAATCGAATTGGTGCACGGGTGTCGAGTTCGATCTGATATATGATTATACGGTATGTCCGGACCCAAATGCCTGGGCTATTGCCTGCTGGTCGAGCTAATATCACCGCCAGTTCCTGTGCGCTCTTCATCCCAGCATGCGTCGAGACTGGTCGACACGGATGGCCTCGTTGCTTCGAACCGGTGGACTGCTTGTATGCCTAGAGTTCCCGATGTACAAGGATCCCAGTCTTCCAGGGCCGCCATGGGGGTTGAATGGGGTTCACTGGGATCTTTTGGCTCGGGGCGGTGACGGAATCGTCACAGATAAGGGAGACCAAAGTCAAGATGGCTCACAGGGTTTGTTTGTACGGAAGTTATATATCCGACCAGAGCGGACATACGATATGGGAAGGGGTACAGATATGTTAAGTGTCTATGCGTGGAGATGATTCTGTCCCACCAAGACCAGTGGTACTAAGGTTCATGGGTTTGATAGATCCAATTGAGAGCCTATTTCTGTATACTTGGCCGGATAGTATGTGCAATCGTCTATCATCTAACATTGTTGATGCTACCTAGATAGCACTCGTGACACGTGCTTGTGTCCTAGACCCTCCGCAAATGGGAGCGTCTTAAATTAGATCTGCGGTCGCCCTTTCTTGTTCAATCCGGATAGGACTGCATTTGATCTTCACATGAGACATTCCAGTACATCAAAAACACTTAAAAGGCATGCAGTAAGAGAAATCGACCGCCAGGCCATAAATCCATGGCAACACACCGTTCCAACCATCTTCTGCACCACACCAATTATTTGAGCCATTATCATGAGTCATCATCATCTCCTAGATCATCGTACCCTAGATCTTCTCTATTCTCTGAACACTCTCTCCAGTGGCCTTCTTTTCCAATTCGTGGCCCTTCTCAAGATCGGCTTCCTTGGGGTTCTGTTCATCCAAACCCGCAACAGCAGTTTCGAACTTGCGGCCACGTTTCTCGGGCCCAAACGCAGTCGTGACCATGATACCCACTGCAATGATGGCCGTGGCAACGCCCATGGTTGGTCCGTAGGCAGGTGCTGGCTCACCAGAGACACCCTTCACGAAGGTTGATTCTGCAATAGCGTTTACAATCTGGGCTGAAGGTGACGAGATCATGTTTCCAAGTTGGTATGTGATACCTTGCTTGACATTAGTATTCATTCACCAGTCTTTCGACAATCACACAGCTCAGGACTTACCTGGGAAGGAAGAACGGAACGCGGGTGGAGAGAGCTCGTTCAAATGAATCGGAATAACTCCCCATGCGCCCTGGATGAAGAACTGGATAAAAAAGCCAGTGGCGCTCAGTGCTCGCTCCCCGTTTGGGAGAATCCATGCCGGAATGAGGATACCCGACACCAAGGCCGAGACGATGATCGCGCGACGCCGTCCGAAGAACTGGGAGAGGTATCCGATAATCGTACCACCGACACAAGCACCAGTTTTCATGAGAATAGATGCGCGCGAAGCAGAAGCGTTGTCCAGATCCTTCTGTGTCAACATGAATGTGGTGTAGGAATCTTGGGAGGTATGCGAGTAGTAGTTGAACTAGAACCGTTAGTAGTTCGCTCACTTTCGGAGAGGATCCAGACTCACCCAAGTCATCAGAATGATGGCGTATATACACATCTTCCACTCCTTGGCTAACATCTGTTTTGTGTCCCTCCAGAAGGCTTTGGGATCGGACGATGCCTTGCCTGCCTTTTTCGCTTCGAGGAATTGCTTAGACTCAGGGAAACAAATGCGAATGAGACCAACGCCAATCGAAATGCCGGCTAATAACGTGTCAGCGGAGGACGTTTCCTGAGGAAGGTCTACAAACCTGCAATCCAGAAGACAGTCTTCCAGCTCTCGGTACTGCCGCCAACACCGAGGTTCGCACATGCTGCAAACACATATCCCATGGAATAACCTTGTTGAAGGATACCGGACATCAGGCCACGCGCGTTCACTCTGTTCGATATCAGCAAACAGCTTGGCCGGTGGGTGAGGAGGATGGGATCACTTACGGACAATGTTCCAAGGCCATGGCGATGGCATTGCCGTACACTCCACCCATGAACAAGCCGAACAGACTCCGTACCGCCAGGAACTGCTGAAATGTTCGGCTGTAAATAGTCGCGATCTGCAACACACCCAGAACGAGCATGTTCACAACCATGGGCCACTTGCGACCAAACTTGTCACCCGCCAGACCGAAAAAGGCGGCACCCACACTTCTCAGGAGGAGAGTCAGTGTGATCGCCGTAGAGATGTCGGTCTTCGAGCGGTCATAGTACTTCGACAGCTTCACTGTCTGGATAGAGAGGGCATGGAAATCAAACGCATCCGCCGTCCAGGCCACCAGACCGACGATAAAGAACAGCCAGTCCCGGGCACTCAACTGAAGAAAGAGACTGATTGGGTTCTGGATAGGCTCGGGGTCTTGCCATTCCGCATGAGTTTCACCGAACTCGTTGGTGACCTCCACGCGTTGCTTCCACTTGAACAGATCACCCCAGGCCTGCTTTGCGGTTGCAAAGATGCCGTCTGGGATGGGGTCAGCGGGCTCGTTTGGAGTGCTCATTATGGGGGACTGGGTAAGTGCAAGAGAGAGAACAAAGCGGAGATGAGCTGTCTGGGATAAAACAGGACGGGTTGTACGTCACGCTTCCGTCTTATATAGGTAGGAATTACTTCCATCCGTCCGCTACAGCTCACGCGCTGTCACTTCCCCACGGGGATACGACGTCAACCCCACCCCATACGTTGAGATCCAGGTCCACACGCACCCCAGGTTACAAGCCGTGATTCTCCGCGAAAAGCTTCCAATCTCGTGGAGCCAAGATCCCGCCAAGCGCCTAGGGTATGGTGTGGTCGTCCATGCGTCACCCACACTGATAAGCCCAACGCGGAGTCTTCCCGCTCCAGGGCTATATTTCTGGTCAAGCTGATGCCCAGACACGCCACAAAGCCCAGTTTCGTCCTAGACCGTGGGGGCAATCCTACGAGAAGGGAAGTTCAAGCGATGAGCACGCAGGGAGACAGGGGTGAGCGCAAAGCCAGCGGAGGCGATGGAGGGAGTTGTCAGTGTGCTGCGTAGCATTGGCCCTTCCTACATCTTCTGTTGTGTCTGAAGAATACGTTACATGTCGTCTATCGTCATAATCTGGCCGTAAACGGGACCACTGGCCATCTAGCCAGAGCGAATAGATAGTGGCATGTCCGAAATTTGAAAGCTCGGGGATCGCATGATCCGGTGTACGGGGTAGCTGCTGGCCTTGTTCTCAACCAGCCTAGGGGCCTAAGACTGATGCCGAGAAGGGAAAATTCGGACTTTGACCCAGTTATGTCTAGGTCTATCTCGGGTCCCTCGGTCGAAGGCCGCAACCTAGACATAGGAGAATGTCCGACTTTGTCTCTCGGCTTGAGCTGACAAGCTTCCTCCGCTGAGACATCGGAAAATTGCATCGGCACGAATCCCGCTGTCCAGTAGCGGGAGTGATAAAAACTCCGGTGCCGCGGCTTGGCAGGGAGGTCTTGGGAGGGGCTCAAGTCTTGGACGACGCTTGTCCAGACAGAGTGGAAGGCTTAACTAGGACGTGTCCTAGGGGCTCTTCGGGACAACTCGGGGGGGTGTGAGAGGAGCATCTCACTTGATCGGTTTGGGTAAGCGAGCGATTGGCTTTGATTGAATGCTGGAGATGGCAGTGGATCAAGATGGACATCGTCTTTGTTCCCTACTGTGAGGCATTTTGTGGCCTCTAAGAAGTTAGGGTTTGTTAGCCTTACGGGCTTGGAAGTGGCCACAACGAGCTTTTTGCCCTTGGCAGCAAGTCGATTCTATGAATGGGCCGGAGGATGTTGGTATAGAACTGAGTGTTATAACAATGTAGTTTCGATTTATAATGTTATTATCAAATGTGAACTCGTACGTGGGATTGCATCAGTCTTTCTATCCACCTCCTGTAACTCAACAAAATCGTTGATGCCTTCTACATTGATTCGTAAGCTAGTTGGGGAGGTCTATGATGGCCTTCCATCCGGACAACTTATAGAACTGGGCAGTTGCTTTGTATACGGAGGACTACCTAACTCAGTCATTCTCCACAGACATATAGTTTTGTGGAAATTTCCTCCGTACAATGCTCTTCTTCTCTTCTGCTTACAGTGCAAAAAGCCCTATCATTCTATCTAACCTGGATATTGAACCTTTGGTGATGATTGGATCATCCACTGTTCACTGGATTAAGTTGATCAGATTGATCTGGTGGCGTCTTCAACAGCGGTTCCTGAGCGAATAATCCGGGCCAGTCGTTCGTTTGGTTCTTGCCTCAACACTCTTACCTACTATCTAAAGACTGTTCAGTCAATTGAGCACATCAGAAGTTCAATTCCTAACCATGGAGCCAAAGACCGATTATAACAATAGGTATTTAGAACCGACTCGAGATTAAACTACAATATTGGTTCTTTCTTTCTAACGGCGACTAGATATGCCTATTTGAAGCCATTGTCCAAGGCATCACGATGTCATGAGCGAGGCATTTGTTCCTCACTCCCAGCCAATCCCGTTGGTGCGATCATTCCCTCCCACCGAACTATTTCAACCACCATCATGTCCCTCCAGTTCTCCTCCTCCCATCCTCACACGCTCTGAAGTGCCCAGGCCGAGAATCTGACCAGACAGAGGTCGGTTCCCTCACATATGCCCCCCAACCGTGAGCCACAGGTCGAGTCCTCTCCCCTGCAACTTCACCACCACTATTTCTACATCATCCTCTGGATTCTGCTTGCGTCGCTACTCCTCTACCTGCCCGGCGGTCTCTCCTACATCGATGCACTGCTCCTCGCGTCCGGCGCCGCCACGCAGAGCGGGCTCAACCCCGTCGATCTCAACCGGCTGCATCTACTGCAGCAGATCACACTATGGATCGTTCCGATGGCGACGAACGTAGTGTTCATGCATTCGCTTCTGGTCCTGATCCGGCTGTACTGGTTTCGACGGAGGTTCCGACGCGCCATCCGCGACGCTAAAGCGCTGTGCCATGCGGAGCGTTGTCGCTGGAATCAACATCTGTTGGATTCGGAGTCTCCGACGCTGGTCGGGCTGACGAGAACCGTTCCGGAGAGTGAGCCCAGGGCTAGCCAGGAGAGTGCGGTACTCAGCGAACCTGGAGATCAGGAGAGACACCTCCTAACGAGCAGTCCGGAATCCAAGCCCGCGAATGGCTCCTCGGGCCCGCACATCACCTTTGACGACACGGACCGCGACTACGAATTGAAGAAAAACAGAAGACACACCTACTCGTCCAATCCCGTTAACGGCAATCGCCGCGCGTCGATTTCCAGCACGCGAACAAGAAACTCGCATGCCATTTACGGCAGCACGATCCCGAGTCTGCCGCCGCTCATGTGGCAGTCGTCCATTGCCAGCTATTCGCAGTGGAACGAGGCGCAGAAGGAGGAGCTCGGTGGTATTGAGTACCGGGCTCTCAAAACACTGATGGTCATTCTGGTGTCGTATTTCCTGGTTTTCCATATCGTGGGAATGCTGGTGTTCATGCTCTGGATCTCGCTGAGTCCGCAGTATGACTCGACCCTCGCCGACATCAAGGTGAACAAGTTCTGGTGGGCGACCTTTACATCCGGGTCGGCGTTCAATGACCTGGGATACACCTTGTCACCCGATTCGATGGCCTCGTTCCGGTACGCGTCCTTCCCGCTCCTGACCATGGCCTTTTTGATCGTCATGGGCAACACCGGATTCCCCTGTATGCTGCGATTGATCATCTGGGCACTGTCCAAGATGACGTCCTACGGGACGCCGTTGGACGAAGAACTCCACTACCTCCTTGAGCATCCTCGACGCTGCTTCACGCTATTCTTCCCACGCGCCGACACATGGCGACTGGCGGCTGTTCTCCTCCTGCTGAACGCGATTGACCTCGTCATATTCTACGCACTGCAAGAGGTAAGCACGCTCACCGGACGGCGCGAGTGCAAACCCCGACTAACATTATTCGAATGTGTAGGCTGCACGACTAGATCCCGGCATGTCTGCGGGCGCGAAATTCGTCAACGGCCTGTTCCAAATCGCCTCGACCCGCACTGCAGGCTTCACCATCACCTGGCTGAGCAGGCTCCACCCAGCGATACAAGTCTCCTTCCTGGTGATGATGTACATCTCGGCCTTTCCGATCGCCATCGTTATGCGCAAGACGAACGTGTACGAGGAAAAGAGCCTGGGGATATACTACGACGACATGCCGATGCCGCACGCGCAACAGGGGCTGATGTCGCATATCCAGCGTCAACTGGGGTTCGATCTGTGGTACGTGATGCTGGGGTTCTTTCTCATTGCCGTGTCCGAGGGCAAGCGGCTACAGGAGCATCCCAATGACCAAGCGTTTTCACTGTTTCCAATTCTGTTTGAGATGGTCTCTGGATACGGCACTGTCGGGCTCTCGCTGGGATACCCGGGGACGGACACGAGTCTGTGTGCGCAGTTCAGCTGGGTGTCGAAGTTGATCATTATTGCGATGGAGGTGCGTGGTCGACACCGTGGCCTGCCACATGCGCTGGACCATGCGATCCTGCTTCCGTGCGAGCAGCAGGAAGATGCGCAGGGCGAGTGGTGGTGGAAGCGGTGGTTGAAGAGACGGACGTCGATCAGTCATCTGTTCTCGCATGAGGCGGACGAACTGGAGAGACTTCTTTAGAAGTATTGCTAAAAGCCACTCTTACTTTCTTTGTCTACCTGTCTTTGAAATTAGCCTGGCACAACATACAAGCGAAAATTCGATTGGCCACAACTGTCCTTCCCATGCAAGAACAGTGATGTCTTACCTAGGTAGGTGGGCGTCGACAAGTAAAGAGCAAATCAAGGCCCAACACAGGGCCTGGGCAATGTAAGCCTATGCGCAGTCATCACATCCTCGGCGGCTATCACACCCTCCAGATAGAAATATGCCGCTCAAACAACCCATTACACCACGCCCTTCCCCGCTCAATTTCCTCCGCATCCTTGCTAACCACCTTCTCCTCCAGCGCCAGCGGCAACCGGTTAGAAAGGCCATACAAGCTCTCCAACCACTTCAAGACCTCCGGTCTCTTATTGACGTGCTCGAACTGCGGTTTCTAGCCTCTATTAGCGCCACGTAGATAGATAGAAGGAGTCTGCCTGCACGTACTTTGTTTGTGATACCCTCCAGGAGGTCCTGCATAAACGCCGGATACGGCTTCGCCAGTCCCTCCATGATCATTTGGCTTTCGGTCTCGTTCAGGGGCGAACATGCCACTGCGGCGTTGATTGTATTGCGTAGTTGGACTTCGACCATTCGTTCGTGGAGGTTGATTGTGTTGAAGGCGGTTTTCTGGCCTGTGAAGTCCTTGATCGACTTGTAGAAGATGGTGTAATCGGTGGCTACCTGAGCAAGATCGTTGAGTACGGCGTTGAGACGACCGTTGGGGTTGGAGTGAGGGAGGGTCCAGACGGAGAAAGCTGTCATGAATAGGATCATGAGGTTGGGGATCTTGTTGGGAAGCATGTTGGAGGTATGTTGTAGAGAGTAGGAAGGTTACCTAGATAACTGACGATAGAGAGAGAAGAGGGAGAAGATGAAGTTGCCAGAGGGATGCATTCAGTAATCAGGTGAAGCATGGCTTTCCACTTACTAGGATTGGTGTACTTGTGGCGTACTACATTCTGCATTTGGTACTCTGGTCTGTTTTATGGCCATTCAGTTGGGTCAGCATTCCTGCAGATGATGATTCCACAATCTTAGTTTAGCGATGATCAATATCTCCCACAAGAGACCCAAAAAAGTGCATCTTTCATTCCTCTGTTTACAGTCTGACAGACGACTGCAGGAGATGTACTAGTCCGCGGATGCGTCATAGTAGAATGACGCTTGAATTACCTTCGCCCACCTTGGTTATAGTCTGGAAGAACAGAGCTGTCTCAAGGGGTCTAGTCATAATGCTGTGCCTCGTTCATTAAGTGACTGCCTATCATACTAGCAGTCAATATAGACATCAGTCGATCCTTCCATTCCCTGCTCAGATTAGACCCTGACAATGACATAATCCGGGTTCTCCCCTCTGTTTGGACACTTGTCTCAGACCCTTCCGATCCGATCGAACCAATTGTCAAAATAGACGAGCTTTCATCCAAATATAGATTGACAAAGACTCGTAGTGGGGCATCACCTTCACACGGAGATATCAATACTCCGTAGCCTTGTCGTGGGGCTTGGGCCTCATGTTTCGGCTGTTGGAACCTTAACCCCATTAACCCTCCAATGCCGTAGGGCTTTGCAGGCGGCTCTTCAAGAGGAGCATCGAGTCCAAAGAAGCAAACAGTGGCAGAGTCAAGGGGATAACTGGGCTATTGCTGCAAAGTCCTTCGTCTAGGGCTGGCGGACACACCTAAGGACTCCTCGGAGGCTGGTTGATATACTGCGAAAATCTCCCTACAATACCTAGGTAGGGGTGTCAGGGATGAACGGACGGGTAGTATATATCGTATATATCTCAACAAGGATAGTTGTCTCTTGTTCTGTTCGAATGCAGATTCATCTTCTATCTAGACACAGCTTGAGTCACCAACGCATATACTCCGTAAGTCTACGGAATATAATATTTAGTCCGCTGACTGTGTTGATCTACATACTAAAAGCAAGGCTCAATTCCAATCAAACAATGGACAGAAATGCATAATTCAAGTACAATTGTCGGAACGAACGATCCGGGCATGTTCACATGGTACACCAAAAAGCCGGAAATCGGCAGTAAAATTTGATCCGATTGATAATAGTTCGCGATAGAGCCAGCTGACCTCGGCTCAACCCCGTCCACGGAACCCGGAGCCACCTCGGCGAGTCGGACAGCCCAACCCCGAGACCGACGCCAAGATCGCCGATTCACAGCATAACTCAACATAAAGTTATGTAATTGTGCTGTGTGCTTCTCGGTCATTTCCGTGTTATCTCCACTGCGATCCAGATTCTCGGGTGGATTGATTTCTGCAGCGCCAGATCGGACAGATGGAATATCATACCGTTCTAGAGTACTTCGTATTCCCTACCTAGTACCTTAGGCCTAGGTAGTCCTGGATCGATGTCTCCGGCCGAAACTCCCTTGACAATGTCTTCCATTACAACGGGACAATCTTATTATTCACCTGGCAGCTGCTTATTTGCGAGCGGAACTGTCATGACGTCACCTGCACATCTTATCTGGTGACAACGAACGGATTGGGGAGTTCTTCGTGAGGATACTATTGTCAGCACACCATAATCTAGACTCTGCAGTCCCTATGGGATCTTGGGTGGTATGGGGCTCTGGTTCAGCCATGACAGCGAGCTTACCATTCTCATGGGATGGGTCAGTCTTCGGTTTTTGGAACTATTAGTCTCTAGTCATCATTATTCATCGTGATAATCGTGATGGTGGGAGGATCGACCGGTCCTCTGGATGCGCTGGATGCTGCCTGTGATGCGGGGCAGACATGGTGCTATAACGCGTGATACCATGGCAACCTGGTAGCCTGGGGAGATGTTACGCGTGGCTTTGCATATCGTACATCCCGTCGTATTCGCATCGGGCATACAATAATGCAGCAGGAAATCTGGGGGCCTGGGGCTCGGGTATGGAGCACTCGCAACACAGCCCAGGGGGATCGCCTTCTCGGCGTGGCTGGACAAAATGCCAAGCTGTGCAATCTAGGTGGATGGCGGTCAGGACAGACCCGAGCCCAGGGAAGAGCCGCAGATGTCTCAGAGCTGTGCGGAGGAATGCTGAGCTGGCATTTATTACGTGGGTGGCATTACGTGGGCGGGTTCTCTGATATGATTTGTCTGATTGGAGATTAGAGGGGATCAAGGGGAGGCTGACGAGATTACGGAGTAGTGGTCTAGGCATCAGGGTGTTTGGCTGAGAGCAAACCCCAGTTGCCTGATCGGGAGTACGATATACGAGTTGCCTGATGGGGAGATTGGGGACTCTCATGAGGATGACGGAACATTCCATTGCTTGTTAATAAGCCATAAGCCATGAGCCATGAGCCATGGTCATTAGCGAGATCGCATGAATTGGAAATAAGCGGAAGAAGAAAGCGGAGGAAGATGCGAAACCCGAGTGATTTCCAATCAGGAAGATGAGCAAGCAGAGATATGCTCACTAATGCTACTAGCGGCCAGAACCCGAGCCGGAGTTGGGGGACGCCGTCCTTAAGAGCGAAAGACGAACAGAACCCTGGAACGTTCGAAGATCCGGAAGAAGAAGGAAGAACATGACAGTGACCGGAGGTAACGGGCGGAAAGATTGGTCATCCGGTGACTCACCAGACGGAAATACGATTGGAGTGTAAGAGAGCGGTGAAGGAAGAAAGCCTTGTGGGCCTGATCCGGTGTCGCCGACCCACGGATGATTTTCTCTCGCTGGGCCGGGATCCGATCGGTGCGACGGACTTAAGTGGGTTTTTATTTTTTTTTCTTCTCTGCCTAAGAAGAGGGTCCATCACCAAGCAGTAGTAGAAATCGTAGTGGATATATCAAGTCCCTTCTCCCGGATGATCATCCTGGTCATTTTTTTTCCTTCTGATATTCCTCGACGTGTTCGTTGTCCTACAACAGATACATAATCTCGCCCCGACCTGATCTCAACACTCTATCTATCCATTTCCGTCATCATTAGCCACACCTACGGATCCCTGCCTGGATTGATAAGAACCTGCTATCAACCTCACCGCCTCCTTCGCTGCCCCGCCTGATTGGGCCTCCCGACACCGCCCAACGGATTGTCCTGAGTCACACTGACTTTCCTGAGCTCATAAGCACATCAACACGGCCGGGCCGGATCTTGCGCCATGGCTGTCTCTGCCTCCCCCACAACTTCTACTTCTTCTCCTTCATCATCTTCTTCCTCTTCCTCCCCAGATCTCTCTCCTTCCGAATTCTTCTCCTCCCTCGCCCGTCGCCGCTCTCAGAAGAAAATGAGCATCACGCAAACATACTATCTCGCTCACACCGCCCGCAAGAAGCTCACCCGAGAGGCTTCTCGCGCGGACCATGATCTCCGTCTGCTGGTTGGCCACGCCAACCTCCTCGACTCGCTGATGCTCGACCTCGCCGACGCCGAGCAGGAGCAAGAGCGCTGGTTCAACCAGACCGTCAGCGGTGTCACCAAGGCGTCTCAGTCGTCCGACCGTCACATCCAGTGGGCCGAGACCATCATTGAGGACCCGGAGGACGACTGGGATGCGGAGGAAGTTTCCGACGCGGACTCGGATGTCAGCGAGGACTCCGACCTGGAAGAAGACGACTACGAACCCACCACATACGCTCCCATCCGCCGACGGGCGCCATCGCCCGTCGCCGTCGTCCACGAGCGCGAGGTGGAAGAAGACTACGACTCGGACTCGGATTCCGACTTTGAATACGACGACGACCTGGACGACACGGAAGAGTTGGCCCTGACGCGGTCCCCGTCCCGACAGTCCCCTCCTGAGCTGGCCTCAGACTCCGACGACGACTCCGAGGACGATTCCATGCCGCCGTCGCCACCGCAGCCCATGCTGGATGCATTCGAAAAGCAGCCGCAGTCCACGACGATCTCGCTGTCTGACGCCGAAATCGAGAAAGGGTACTATCCCGAGACGCAAGGTCAAATCATCGGAGCCATTCCCGCCTACTGATTGATTGCGTTTGACGTTCGATGTGCCATTATGATACCCCTTTCTCGACTCTTCGGCTTCTCCAGCGGTGGCGTTTGGATTTCAAAATTGGTTTGCTTTGTTCGCGACTAGCGTGGTTTTAGATCGTCGCATTCATGGTGCCTAGCGTTGGGCATGGCTCTTCTCCACTTTGCATTGGTTTGGGTATGAGGATTGGCATGGTTACGATGATACGGAGGATACTACTATATACCGCTATATACAATATATTATTAGCATTACCATCTACTTGCTTCATGTATCGAATTCTCTTGGTAGATATCCATCTCCGCTTGGGCTCCTGGTTAGTGACTCAATAGTCGGCAGACTATGGACTAGTCCGGCACGCCGATCCCGTCTGGCCCATCGTTGCCACTGCGACTGGCTCACCGACTACGGAGGATTGATGGATCACATTCAGATCTGCATGACTCCGCTCGGGTGTCGGTCTGTTGATGAGTTCGCGGTCAACGGAATCTAGATTGGAGCCCAACACTATCGGAGTGGCGGAGAATTGTGTGAATTGATCGATGAATTATGTTTATGCATCTGGCTGATTATCTTATCTACTGTACTCCGTAACTAGTTACTCCGTATAAAAATCTCTAGCGCTACTGTCAGTCTAGTTATACAATGCCATGTTACACGCTTCATCCATAGTCTGCTTATCTCCCAACATCATAACATATCTTTGTTCACACAGTTCTATCTAACATACTCTCTACCAGTAGCCAAGGTACCTATATACTACCGCCTAGTCCTAACAACTCTCCCCAACAACCAACACAGCCGCATCATGACTCTCCAAGTCCACACTATACTTCTCCCGCACACACCCCAAATCCTTCCCAGTCCACACATCCGTCACCTTGAAGCCACCCGTAGCCCGCCGTCCCCGCGTCCTCCCCATCCCTCGAGAGTCATTCAGCGCCTTTAACTCCGGGATCTCACTCCACACAGCTGTGCGCGTGCTCGTCGAGTCCTCCGAATTAAACATCACCACCAGCGTCCCGTTCAGCGCCTCCGACGGCCCAGACCAGTACTCCGCCGGGTGCGCCGCATCAAACGTCCAGTCCGGGTTATACCCCCATTTATACGGGTACGCCGGACGGCCCACGACGGCGTCCTGGTTGAACGCGAGGAGGTACTTGTTCTTCAGGATGGCCAGGTGCGCGTCGTCAATTTCGTCCAGCTACAAATCCACCCTTAGCTTGCCGTACTTCCTGTAGCCGACGAAAGAAATAAAGAAAGAAGGAGAGGAGGTGGGGGGAAACATACCGGAGTCCCGATAATAAGAGGCGCCTTCATCGCGGCCCACAGCGCAAAATGCGCCCTGTTCTCCGCCAGGGTCAGATTCCCGTTCCCGACCTCCAGCATGTCCGGGTCCGGATGGCCCCAGAACCCGACGTAGTTCATGAGGAAGCTATTCTCGTTGGCGATTTCCGCGATGCGTGACCAGTCCGCTGTCCCCTGTCAATTAGCATTCGCTTAACCCCCATACAAGGGAGGGGAAAGGGGAAGAGAAGTACCGCTGATATCCCCCGACATGCGCCACGAACTCCCCGTCTCGTTCCCCCAGGCATTCACGTCCGCCTGGCCCCAGTCGCACAGCGAGTACAGGATCGTCCGATTGACGGCGAGGAGGGCGTCGCGCATGGCGGTATAGCGCTGGGCGGTGCGCGAGGTGCTCCAGTCGTAGCCGGCGGGCGCCGGGTTGGAGAGGTCCGGACAGGTGCCGTTGGGGAAGATGGTGTTGTCGTAGCTGTCAGGGACGCAGAAGCTGTATTGGTCTGTCCAGTTCTGCGGGACGCCGCAGTTGTCGTATTTCAGGTCTGTCACTGTCAGTCTGGTACGGGATGACCCCAGGGGGGGTAGAGGGGGGGAGGTACAGTCAATGCCCCATTCGGCAAAGGACTGCGCGTCGATGGCCTCGTGGCCCAGGCTGGCTGGGTAGCCTGCGCAGGTGGTTTCGCCGGCGCCTGTAATGGACTGTGTTAGATGAGGGGTGAAGGATGAGGGTGTTGGTGCGTGGAGGCGTACTGCTGTAGATTCCCACCTTCAGTCCCATGCCGTGGATCTGCGATGCAAGGCCGGAGATACCATTGGGGAACTTGGTCGGGTCGGGAATGATGCGCTGCGTGTTGGGGTCTCGGTGGTCTTTGACGGACCAGCAGTCGTCGACTGCTGGGGTTAGTTTAGGGCCTTTCTGCACGCAGGGGCAGGCTCACGGTTGATGTATTCGTAGCCTAGATCCTTCAGGCCTAGGTTCACGACCTGTTCGGCCGCAGTGAGGATCTTAGTCGCGTTAATGTCGCAGTTGAAGGCGTTCCAGGAGTTCCAGCCTAGGGCTGGGAGGCGGCCCTGTCGTGCGATTAGCATGTAGACACCAAAAGAAGCTGTGGAGCGTACCACGCCATCAGGTCGCACAAGAGCATGTGCCTGGGGGAGCAAAGACAACGATGTCGCGAGAACCAAGTATTTTGTCATTGTGATTCAATTGCTTTGGTACAATGCCGGATGGACAGATGGACAGGCGCAACCTCTGGTGGTACTCATAAGTATAAACCGTGCGGGGAACCAAGCATTTGCCAAACAACCCTCGGGTGAATTCATCGAGACTGGCGCTGTCGATCATACGTAACCCCCGGCTGAATTTCACTATTGTAAACTCCGGCGGGGGTGGATGTCCGTGTTGTGTCTCAGTCTGTGTCGGATGCGGAAGTTAAGGGCAGTGGAGAAGGGAAGAGCTGTGAGACATGGATTTCTGGCCGTCCTCATTGCCTAGGGATTCACATTCAATCTGCGTAGCTCATGTTACACGTGTGCCAACTCAAGGGTATATATATCATGACATTACACCATCATGCTACTCCTACCGCCATAGATCCTGTCGACTCTCCCGTCGCCAACCACCACTACTGCGAGGCCGTTCATTGTCCACGGGTACTGCCAGGAACCCGCCGAATCCATTCCCAACCAGCACGCTTTTCCGAGCATCTCCGCCCCAGGATCGTCCGAGCTGCGCGTCGTGGAAACTCACAGGCCGCGTGGTACTGTCTCGGCGCCCCCGCGTGGCGGGGGGCTCGTACGGCGTAAAGTTCCATTCCAGTTCATCCAACCCCTTGCTGTACACATTGAGTGGCTGGGCCAGGACGCCTGCAAGCTGGGGCCCACTTTCGCCGCCGCCAAACAGTCGAGGCGGGGGCGCAAGTAGCAGCGTTTCGGGGAAGTTGGAGTCCCGGACATAGAGGTCGCGCAGGGCAGGAAGTGTGTTAGACACCAAGGAAGACACCAGGTAGGTATAGTATGATGGGGCTACGGGAGGAAGGCCATAGGATCCCGAAGCAGACGTAATCTCGTAGTGGAACAATTCAAGCGACCTGGACGCCAGTGGTGGCACCTTGTCCGCGGGGAACGACCGCGCAACCTCTTGGACCACCGACAAGGCACGTAGACGGGGCGTAGCAGCGAGAATCTGATGCAAAGTCGCCGGATGGACTCCCGTCGCGGACAGTGTCAGAGACACCAGCGCATTGCGGTTCGAAGAATGAGTGAAGTAGCCGGCAAGCCCGCTTGCCGTGACATTAGGGGTATCTCGAAGGGTGAGCCGTTGTACGGGTGGAAATGGGGGAAGAGACTGGGAGGGAGCAAAGGCGGGGTCGTCCAGCCAGGGAAGGTCGCTCAAGGTCAGATCCCGCAGCCGCGGAAACGACCCTAGACCGAACCGCAGGATGTTGGGCTCGATGTGTAGACTGGATAGCTCTAGGACTTCCAGGTTCACCCACAAGTGTGAGGAGGGAATCTGGGAGAAGCTCCCTTCGGCCCCGTGACGGTAACTCATCCGGCGGATATCCGGACAGCGGGCCATGAGCTCTTGCTTCAAGGCCAAACAGGACTGGTCGTCACTGTAGATGCCGGCCGGGAGGTCCACGTACCGCAGATTGGGTAAAACCGAGACGGTGCGGGCGATGTCCGCCTTGCTGGCCTCCCGGGTCATGTAGGGCATGCGCAAGGATAACACCATATTTCCCAGACCCTGAGCCTGCCGGACCGATCGCATAAAGAGGTTGAGGCGCACCAATGGGGCGTCAATGGGGTCGCCATTGCGGTCGAAGAAGGAGCGACGTTTCCGTTTGGCGGCCAATTCGACCTCGAGTTCGCAATAATGGACGGGGTCGATGCGGACGTGGGTGTAACTGCATGGAACACGGTGATTAGTCCGGGTCCCCTCCCGCCAGACAAAGGATCCTCTCTTACAGCAATTCGCGTGCATCGGTGAACCAGCGCTTGCAGGTCAACGCACAGTGGGCGAGATCGCGCATATCACACAGCATGCAGCCATCATCGGTCATCGACTCCTCCGAGGTATCATAACTGTTGTCCACGGTATGCGGGCAGACCGAGGCGAAAATCCGACGGAGCACGGGGCGCGGAAGTTTCTGGGTGTAATCGGGGCCCGACGGGGGTAACGGAGGTAGAGGGTCGTGAGATTCGAAGCGGAGGTCCCAGGAGGGGTTTCTCCCCACGCGACTCTGGCTTTTGGAGCGCTTGCGCAGGCGGCTTAGAAAACCCATGATCGAGGCATGGATTGAGAAGAGGAGAGGAGAGAAGAGAGAAGGAGTAGAGAGAAATTACCTAAAGATGGGAGAGGCGATAGATAAGAGAAGAGAGAAAGGGAGAGGAAAGAAGAGGATGGAGTGGGGAGGGGATGATGAATTCTTATTAGTATTATTAGGAGGAGGAGGAGGAGCAGGAGGAGGATGGATGCTTGTTGTCTGCGTCTACCCGCAACCGCTGCCTGTTTAGGCAATCCTTTACTTCACCTCCCATCGGTTCAGTTCCAACTTCAACAGTCCTCCCCCTCTTATATGTCCATCCCGACAGGCCTCCCCGGTCATGATCGACTCCCAGCGCTGTCCGCTTGTGACGCCGTGGTGGTTGGGGTATTTTTATCGGCCTATCAGTCCCCACTCCAGGATCGATGCCAAGATGCGGGCGTTTCATCCCAGCGGTTACAGGCGCCATTAGACCCTGGGCGTTCTCTGGTGGATGTTGGATGTTCAAGCAGTTTGCTGGTCATTGCGTGGTACCTTTGATGGTCAATTGTTCGAGGTCGTACAGTACGTATATGGATGACCACTGGTGGTTGCATCTGATACATGAACAATGCATCTCCAGAGTCCAGAAGAGCATCAGACAAGATTAATCAACTGAAGTCTGCTGGAGTCTGGTATATCAAAATCCATCTCCACCTGGGCAGGATCCATGACATACCTGGACTGAAGGAGATCTATGTATGTTCCACCTCGACCTGTCGCGGTGAAATCTTGGATCTTGCTACGGCATTGACATCATCGCATGACATCATGTCTACCGCTTTCTATATAACAACTTCAGAGTCGATATCCATATGAATCCTTTTCATCCACAAAGACTACATGCATAGGGACCTGCTTTACTATGGCTGAAGACGTTCCCACCGAGGACTTCCCCCTCCCTCAGCCCCAGCTCCTCTCGGAAGAGCCCTGGCGACACCGACCGCCATATAAAATCCAGTCGGACGAGGAATTCGGCCCGACGAAATGGAAGGGCCACTGTCAATGCGGTCGGGTGTCGTTCAAGATCAGGCGTGAACGGCCCTTGGCGACCAAGTTCTGCCACTGTCAAGGCTGTCAGTTGTTACACGGTAGGTGTTGGAATCCCGACCACTCGATCCACTCAACACACCTGACCGATTGTAGGAGCTCCTTTTCAATGGGCGGCGATCTTCCAGAAATCAGACATCTCCTTCTGTCGCGGTTCAAAGGGTCTGTCTTTCTACTCCTCGTCGGAGAAGACCACCGAATACACCAACCCGACCAAGGTGTCTTGTGCGTTTTGTCGCACGCCCATCATGGACGAAGGGCGCAACGTCTGTCTTTTGTTCCCGCCATCTGTGGACAGGGGCTTATTTCCCCAAGAGAAAAGGCGATGGAAGGAGACGTTTGAAGTAGAGTATGTTCTCCTCTTTTATACATCTACTGTGTTGACGACTGACAACCCAGTTGCCATATCTTCTACAGCAGTCGCGTCGTTGACATTCCCGATGGAAAACCCAAATGGGCTGGATTAGATGGGAGCAGTGAGCGGTTAGATGAGCCGTGACAGTCGGAGTGGATAAAATGTATAAGTATTGATGTGCAATAGATTTTGTTTATAGATCGGCTTACGCGACACCACCTCCACAAACCTATCTCCGTAAGGTACACAGACACCCACCAATCGCAGATAAAATCCAAGAACATGCTCCATCGATTTGGTGAATACAAGGCGATCGACATCAGCTTCAGTCGACTATCGGAGTGCACTACAGTCCGATATTAGGGTCATCCCGACAAGCCACCCCATCGCACGAACCCATCATTGGCCCAGTCCCCGATCAACGTGAACTATCGATCCGAATCCCGACTAGACAGACACGGAAAGACTGGACCTCTTCAGATCAAACGCCATCTTGTGATCGCCAGGGCGGACGCGATGTCACCTCACACCCCTCCCCCTCCCTCTCCCTGGAACGAGTGAGGAATGCGCAGACAGCCCTGTGACTCCGGGTCGACTGCCGACAAGCCATGGAATCCGCATGTGCCTTGCCTTTACGTCGTTCAGCGATGGCATAAAGGGCGCATCACCCTTAAACACGGACTACATACCTAAGTACGACTATTCTATTGCAGTTACTTCCCAACAACATGCGCGTCAAAGCCCAGCCCCTCGTCATCGCCATGCTGGCAGCCAGCCAGCCCGCACACGCAGCCACGCGCATCACCGACGAGGAAATGACTTCCCTGCTGGACAGCGGCGGCGTCGAGCTGGCCGATCGATACGCCCCGATGTGGTTCTTCGGCGAATGGGATAACCACCACCCGTGCTATCCGACCTGGGCCTTTGGCGGCTCGCCCTCGGCGCCGGACGCATACGACGACACACACAAGACACCTCCCGCGCCGCAGTGCGATTACCCAGATGTCGGGTGTCGCTGTCGGAATCCAGGCGTGGATCGCGGCCACCCAGGCCCGGCGTTTCCCATCTACTACACGTATCGGAAATGCAACGACACGGATGTGCGCGTGGTATATAATCTGTTCTATGAGAAGGACGGGGCGGAGGTGTTGGATATCATTGACACGGGGCATGACTAGTACGTTCTTCTGTATCTGGGTGAGAGTGAGGGTCTGGCTGAACGGTGGACAGTGACTGGGAACGCGTGATTGTCGTGCATTCGCGCGACGCGGACAACATGTGGGCGCCGTCGAGGGCGTTGCTGTCTGCACACAGCGGCTATCATAATCTCGCCTGGGGCGATATCCACAGTACGCTCTCGACGGATGAGGTCCGCAGTGCTGATAAGCCCCCGACAGGAGGCAAGGACAAAGACCATCCGATGGTGTATGTTGCGTGGTCGAAACATGCCCACTTTGACACGACCAACACCCTCTGGATTGGACCGATTGCGCAGTCAACAGACAATGCCTTCCGTAGCGACGACTGGTGGCATTACGTGGAGCAGACAAACTATGTGAGCGTGCCTCTCGACTCGACAGCGATCTATACTGACAGAGTAGATTCGATCGGACAATTCCACTCCGGCCGGACAGGCCTTGGGACGCATCGACTGGGGGTCTGCGACGAGCAATCCGCCATCTGTGCAGGAGAAGGTGTGTTCTGCGCCGTAGCGTAGTGAGCCTATAGGTAGAAATCTACCCCAGTATATTTTCTTGACCTCTGGTGCTGCGAGGATTTGTAACGAGCGTCCCGTCCCTCCTATCAAAAGGCGTGGAGTTCGGGCGCAAAATGACGTCGGCGCGATTCCCCACCATCAACACAATTTCCTCTTCCCTCTCTAGAGCATCTGGGCACTGCACCTTCTTATGCAATACCATCAGAGTATATCTACCGACTGACAGTGTACCTTTCAGCAAAGTAAGTCACAACTTGGCCCCTCAATGCCACCATCCCGCACTACTCCTCTTTCTCCTCCAACCCCACCAAAGAACCAACTAACCGCCGGCCACCCGTCACCAGCACAGCACCATGTCCTGGTTCCAGAAAAACTTCACCCTCCCCCCTCGCTCCCGCGGCTCCTACCTAATCACCGACCATGTGCTGTCGGAAGTGCCCGAGATCCGCGACTACAAGGTGGGCATGCTGAACCTGTTCGTGCAGCACACCAGCTGCGCGCTGTCGCTGAACGAGAATTGGGACGACGACGTGCGCGCCGACATGAGCGACGCGCTGGACCGGATTGCGCCTTACGACCGCAAGGGAAACCTCTACCGCCACTCCGCCGAGGGAGAGGACGACATGCCGGTGCGCTCCCATTTCCCTAGCATTGTTTCTGGCTGTCGACAGAATGAATGCTGACAGATCAGGCTCATATTAAATCCGCCCTCATCGGCGCCTCCGTCAACATCCCCATCTCCAACGGTCGTCTGGCTACCGGCACCTGGCAGGGAATCTGGTACCTCGAGTTCCGGACGAGTCGGCACGCGAGAAAGGTGGTGGCTACCATCCAGGGCGAGAAGGCCTGACTCGCCGGGAGTCTATAGGATTTAGAAGATAGCGAATATCACATATAGTCTCGTCTCAAACATGGAAAGAAACATGATATAGTAACCTTTTATTCTAGCAGCTCATGGTTCTGGTACACTCTGTACAAACCCCAGGCACATGGGGAGATATAAAACAAGACAAGTCATCAACGCCAAAAAAAACAATGCTCTCGCTCTCTCTACCGCTGCTCCAGTCCACCTTCGGTGACGCGCTGGGTCTCGTTCACCTCGGCGGCATCGCCGACGGGCTTGAGCGGGTAGCTGGTGGCAGGGAGGGACTCGAGGTATGCGCGGTGCTGTTCGTGGGCCTGCAACTGTCAGCTTTATTCCCACCGTACATGCACAGCAACATCGGAATAGGACTTACAAAAGGCAAACCGCAGTAGCCGCAGGTAGCAATCTCGGGCTTGTCGGTGTTGATGAAGATCTTGGGGTGGCCGAGGGGACCGCCGCCGCCGTCGCAGCTGACGACGCGCTTCTTCGTCCAGCGGACGGGCTGCTTGTGGATGAGCTCGATGGCAGCCATGGGTTGGGGCTAAGGTCAGGTCAGCACTCGTTGCATTATCCCCTCCGTTCATTCCAGATCCACGATCGATCAAGTCATGACAGGGGCTAAGTCTAACGCACCTGCAGCTCCATTATCGTCTGCTCAAAACGAGGCCCAGTCATGGCCTTCTCTCGCGGCTGCTGGCTGGCGGCCCAGGTGCGGGCACGGTTCGGCGCCTGCAAGTGACGGGTACGCTCGCCGACCTCGGGCTCCTCCTGGAGGGCGTGGTCCCACGAGCCCATCGAGTCGACGGGGGTGGCATTGGTGGCGGAGACGTTGGGCGTGGCAGTGGGCGGGTTGGGGTCGTTGGGCTGCATGCGGTTCTCCGAGAAGCGAGGCACAGTGGACGAGTAGCTGGCGCGGGCGACGAAACGCGCGGCGGAGAAAGTCGCCAGACGGGTCCGGGCGATGGGCAGCATGGTGTCGGTCGGCAATTGGAATGCCTGGTGCGGTGGACAAGCTGTGAGAGGAGGTGGTGGTGGTGGACGGACGGGAGAGGGCGGAGCGAGAGAGGAAGTCGATTCAAGGGTGAGGTTTGCGGGAGGCCGCCAGCCGCTTGAGCGGCCAATCGGCTGCGCTCCTGCGCTTGTTCTGCCGCTGCGAATTCTACCGCCTGTTTTTTTTCTCTCCTCGATGGTATCATGTCTACGACCATCCTAATATCTAATTTATCTCGATTGATTCTGTATTAAAATAGAGGACTCCTACCGCCATGTCCAGTTCTAAGGGAGAGAAGACAATGTCTTCGCGGCTTCTGACCATGAAGGTGCGTCCATTCGAATGAGCTCATCCAGTTTCATCTTCTCACATCAACAGTTCATGCAACGAGCTGCTGCGACAGCTGCCGCCAAAGAATCCCCGCAGACTCCGACCGAATCGAGCACGCCCACCCCCAAGCGCCAGAGACTCACGCCGACCCAAAGCCCCGCCGGTCCATCGTCAGATCTGGAGGCCATCTCCGCTGCCCTCGCGGCCGAGGAGGATAAAAGGAGAGAAGCACTTTCGCGTCAGGCCGCAGAGGCCGGGGAGACGGAATGGGTGCTCGACTACGGCGCCGGGGCGCAGGTTTCTGCGCAGCCGATGGCGGTCGCGGCGGATTCGCTCGATGCCGACGATGAAGACATGGTGCTCGGTGGTCGGCAGGCCTACGGGAATTTTAAGCGGAAGAAGAAGATAACTGAGGTCGGTCTAATGATTCATATCAAGAGACTGTGTACTAATGAAATATAGACGCCACAGAAAGCGAACGAGCAATCCGATTCTGATGAAGGAGATTCAGAAGAAGACGAGGACGACGTCGAGTCCATGATCAACAAAGCAAAGACAAAGACATCCAGCAAGAAGGAAAATAGCAAGCCCCCGCCCAGGAGGGTCAAATTGTCGCAACTCTCGAGTATATCGGGCGGACGGCATGGGTCAGTTGGGGGTGGTAAATCGCAGAAGAAACGAAAGCACAAATAATCCGGCCGGAAGGCTTTGTTATGAATTCTGCCACTGGTTGGCAGTATGGCAGTCCCAGCTTCAGACAGCCTGTCAATGGTCGCCAACGAACGACAACGATCAATCGGTATCGCTTTCGGATGAGTTGGCAGGGCGCCCAACAATGACGACGTCTCCTTTATCAATATCAACCTCTTCAATAACGATGGCCGGGTCATTGTCGAGATCAATATCTCTCCTCAGCTTCGCCGCCAAGCGAGCATCACTGGGACTCGCCCGGATGTGTGACGGCCTCCGATCGGCCCAGCGGATTGGAGAGGTCGTGTTCTCGGAGAGGGATTTTCGTGTTGGCGATCTCATGATCCCTTTGATGGGGCACCGGGCGGTCTTGGAGCGCAGGGAGCTCTTATACGACTCCGTAATCTACCAGGGTCATTCTCAATCCACCGTGCATGAGCCACCAACTGCCTGGTAGATATATGTCACGTACCTCTCGGAACCTAGAAGATTCTAAGACCCTGTCAGTCTGATACAATCATACTTTAATAACGAGACCGACGACCTACCAACGGACGTCCGTTTATAGTTTCCAAAAGATTCTCTCATCGACCTCTGCGACTGCACTCTCTCAGGCAGCGATACGCGCTTCCCGGGGTGACATTCTCCTGTTGATGTCCGCACCTGTACCAGGCGCGGTTTCTCCGTTTCCAGCCGTTCGACGGTGGCATTGCGCGAGCGGTCGTTGCAGGGGCAGAACAACATCCTGTCGGTGTGGTTGGCAGAGAGGAGGGGAGTGCAGTAGGGAAGTGTATGGAGTTCAGGTCCGAGGACGTTGGAGCTTCTTGATCTCTTGACGAGCCCCGTTTGGAGTGGGCCAGATGATGTATAAGATTGTGAGAGGTCTAATGCATGTCACCCGCACATCATCCATAGTATTTACGGGGTACACTTGCAGAACGCCTCCCAATCAGGCTCAGGCTCAGGCTCAGAGTTCAATGCGCATTCAATAATAGGGCTTGGCCGCCACAGTCAATATCGATCCCCGATGGTATAACGCAATCTATACAAGCCAAACGGCAGCACCGCAACGCCACAAACGAACCCGTAAAACATATAGATCAGTCTAGAATAAGACAGACACTCCCACAACACCTACAGCCTAGCCCTCTCCTCGCGCTCCTTCTTCTCCCATCGCCGCTGTGTCAGATAATTCAGCACGAGATTCCACGCCGCGACGCCGATCCCCAACGGCGGCGTCAACAGCAACAACCACGCCCACCAGCGCGGACTCGTCGCCCGGATCGCCCGCACCGCCCGCTGCACCTCCCTCTCGAGCTCCTCCTTATCGCCATCATTCCACACAATGACGCCGCGCGCGCGCGCCGTCCCGCGGAACTCCGCCTTCTCCACCTTCCCCTTGACATCGCCCTGGCTGCTGACGCGGTTTTCCGCATCCTCTGCCGACAGATGCGGGTCACGCGCGCGCAGCCGCGCCATCTGCACCGTCGGATCCGACACGCCAACCACGACCACCGTGCCGCAGATGACGTCCATGCCGCTCTCGAAGAGCAGCGGCACGTCCAGCACGACGGCCCAGTGCCCGCGCAGGAAGTAGTACAGCAGCGCCTTGTAGACCTCCCAGCGCACGGCCGGGTGCACGATCTTGTTGAGGATCATGCGGTCGCGTTTGCGCTCCTCGGAGGTGCCGAACACGCGGCGGCCGAGCGCCGGGCGGTTCAGCGCGCGCCGCGCCCCGCTGGGGTCGTCGGGCGCCGCGGGCAGCAGCAGGTCCGGCGTGCTAGGCCCGAAGTAGTTGACGACGGCTTTGTAGCCTGGGGTGCCGGGCTCGACGACCTTGCGGGCGAGAATGTCCGTGTCGATGATGGGGAGCGAGTAGGGTGGCGAGGAGAGGATGGACGAGACGGTGGATTTGCCGGTGGCTATGGAGCCGGTTAGGCCGATGATGAGCATGTTGGGTTCTTTTTGCTGGTTGGGTTGCTGGTCTGGTTCGGATGGACAGTGTTTAAGATGCAATGCGGTGGAGACCTGGAGCAAGGTTAGTAGGTTGATTATCACGAGTAGATTCTATGAAATACCTCTGGTCGGGATCCCTTCTAGAAGGATGTCGGTGGGAGAGGAAAGGAGATGGAGGAATCGGAGATGCGGGGAGAGCTCGATTCCGGCGGCGGGAGAACCGAGGTCCAGACCGTGGCTGACCCGTTGCACTGGACGTACAAGACTGACAATAAATATCTACGAGTCTCACGCCTACAAATATCATCATAATCGACGTCCTTCAATCAATAAATTATATGTAATTATGATACAACTAGCCACGACAGTCACGGTTCTAGCCCGCAGACGCTTGACTATCAGGGTTTTGCCATGGCGGTGTTACTTTTAAGGCCGTTTGTCCATTGACTGCTCAACGGCAGTGTTCGGATGGACAGTTGCAGACGCTAACGCTGCATGCCCGGTCCAGTGTCTCTAAGCTGCAGCAAGGGGCACGCTAGCTCGCATGTGCCGCCAACGACCTGGTATGGATCCGGAAGGATTCGGCGATGAGATACTCCCTTACCGGGACACTTGCACTTCTTATGGGCCAATCCTGGGTCACGATTCCGGCAATCCGGTGGTCGGGTCTTGCGGCTGTCCTTTCCAGCCGATGAACGGCCACCCCTTCGGAAGACTCGAATACGGCGGGAGCACATAGCGGTCGACACACTCGCCCTCACTGGGACAGGAGAGGTCGCACAGCCCAAAGACCTTGCAATAGCATTCCTCCGCGGAAGGACAATAAACGGGATCCTTACCAAAGATCACTATCATTATCGTTAGGGTCATATCCCATATGTTTTCGAGATATACATACTGTGCCAGGAGTATTCCATAATCCGACCACTCACGTCATCGGGCAGCGGCGTCTCCGCCAACCACGTCCGAAATCGCTCGTAGTCTTTCTTCGGACGCTTGCGAATCTGCCACCTGGTGACGCCGAACTGGGCGCAGCACGACGCGCCGACGGCCGCCGGGACCTCCTCCCCCGGGAAGAGTTCCTTGAACCCGTCCTTGAAGTACTCGCCGGCATGCACGTCCTGTCGATGCAGGTCGCTGAGCGGATGGATTTCGGCCGGACACCCGAGGACCCACGCGCAACGGAGGTTGACGTAGCCTTGTTTCTGTAGATAGGGGATCTGGAAGTGCTGGAGCATGGGGACGCCGTCGTAGTACGGATCGTCGTTGTGCCATTGGTAGCGTTGCGAATGGATGAAGAGGATATTATCGGGCAGGTTGTCGTAGTTGTCGATGATGTACCTAGGCCTTCGATTAGAAAGGCACATTAAGGGGTTGATCGGTGCAACTCACGTCAAGTATACCATCGACTCCCGCCCCTTGTTCAGTTTCACCGTCAACGGCGCCTTCTTGTCGTCCACCACATACACGCTCTTATGCCAGTCGGGGAAGTACTCAAACAGCCACGACACATTGTCTTTCTTCATGCTGGCGACCACCATGTCTTTGGAGATTGGCTGCGTCGGCGGTCGTCGGGAGGGCGTCGCCTGTCCGGATCGCGAGTCGCGCAGCGGTCCTCCCCTGGAGACTTCATCATGCAGCGACTCGGCCGACTGTCGGGGGCCGGAGTTGGCGAAAAAGAGGAAATAGATCGCGTAGATGATGAGGATAGTCGAGAGAATCGCCTTCTCCCGATTGCGACGACGCGGGCTGTTAGGCCCGCTGCGGAAGAAGAGCATAACGAGTTGAAGTGGTTGCGGACAGGGACGGCGGATAGCGGACTCGGAGACAAGATGCCGAGAGGAGGTGAGGCGGAGTAATTCAGATCACGTTCTCGACGTAGCAATCATGGCGCGTGAATGACCAGCACCATGCGCCAGACAAGTGCGAAAGGAAGAAAGGAGGAAGAAAGGCAGAGTGCAGTCAGGCCGATGTAATAATGCCATTTGCGCATGTCCTCCAGCCAACCAGGCGACAGCTGGCCTTGCCGCCTGCGCTAACCCGATTAGTACTACGCTTCACCGAACAGTATCTAGACAAGTAGACAAGGATATGTATAGTATCGTTTCTTATGACTATCACTGACACTCAGATATATCCCCAAAGTACCACGAATGCGCCGACGCATCCGGCGACGCCTCGCCCGCATTCCCCTTTCTCGAGCCCACCCCCTCAATCACCTTGACATCCGTCGTCGTGGGCTCTACGCCATTCGCACTGGTAATCCAGTACTCCGGGCTGGGATGGCGGTACCCGACAGCCTCCGGGGGCAGTCGGGGCACAATATCATTGGTATGGGTGGCGCGGTAAATCGCCCCGAGGGAGGTGATATACTCGGCCAGCTCGAGGTTTCCAACGCGCGGCGAGCCATATGAATACTACACATACCAATCTAGTCAGCACCGCCATACAGAAAGACACCGTGCATCTGGGCACATACCACATCAATAGCCCACTTCTCCGTGGTGCGCAGCTCGGCTGCGCCCAGCGTCGCAATCGCAGCGCCCAGACTGTGCCCCGTAAACACCAGCTTGTAGTCCGGGTGCGCCGTGCGCGCCTTCTGGATCTCCGCCTTCAGCGCGTCGGAGACCGTGTGCCAGGCCTTCCAGAACCCGCCGTGCACCTTGCAGTCGGCGCAGAGCTCATCTGCGTCGTCAAAGATGAAGTCGAGGTTGGCGATCCAGTTCGCGGGCGTGCGACTCCCCCGGAAACTCAGGACGATCAGCTTGTTCGTGGAGTCGGCGGCGAGGTACCCGGCCAGCTCGCCGTATTGGCCGTCGCTGCTGAGGGAGTTAACTGCTCAGTTCTTACACATGTACATGCGGGTGTTGGTGAACTTACGCGAGGAACTCCTTCAGGGAGGTTGTGTCCGCCGCCTCCACCTGCGGACAGTTGCCGGCGGGACAGACGACCTTCGTACCGGTGGTGTTGAGGTTACCGGTGCAGTATGCGGCGGCGGAGTACTCGGCGAACAGGTTCAGCTGCTGTAGGGCTGCCGTCGAGACGTCTGGGTTCAGGGTTTAGTATGATAGTTGACCGGATTGCACAATGTCAACTGCGACGCATACCTCTGGCAACATGTCTCACCGGTGCAGCCACACCTAGGGCTACGAGGGTGGTGACCAGCACCAGACATGTATAACGAATACTGAACATCATAAGAGGCATATATAACAGAGAAGCCGACCCCAGGGCCCGTGATATACACACACGAGTGAAACAAGGGGATCTGACCCTCCCTCTGGTACCCAGGGAGAACCTTCTCATATACTACCGAGGCCACAACTACAACCACATAGTCGAGTCCAGCGAGCGGGGCAAATAATCCCCCGAGGGGAACAAACAAACCTATAAAAAGTAATATATGCATCAATCAATCACCAGCTGACTGACGAACCGAATTGAAGAATCGACGGAGCATCCACCCATGGAAGTATAGCCCTGCGGAGGACATCCGACGCTACGCCTGCATCGGGTCATCCCACCAATCCGCTCCCAGGTCTCTGAGACGGCTCGCAGGGATGAAGACGAGCCCGGCAGATGAAGCCCGACGAACTGCAGAGAATGCGGAGAACCGCCCCTCATGACTCGACATTCTTCACGAGGATCACGCCGGACACCCCTCGAATGGGCGTACCGCCTAGCCAACCGCCAAGGCCGAGGGAACCAATCCATGCGATGAAGCTGCACCGTGGATTTTGTTCACAGCCGGAGAGTCCGTGTCGATCATCGGAGTCCGCGGGGGATGTTGAAGGCGCTGGGTTTGAATGGACTGACGGAGTAATTGCCAGGCTGCGGGGTTGTAACGTTTGTTTCTATTGCTGTCAGCTGGACACGCTGCCAGGGACAAGTCTATCCTGCAGTACTACAGAATGCCATTCGCGGTTTATTCCATTGATTGACCAGTCACTATCAAAAAGGAAAAAGTAATAGGCAAATCTCGCTCCATAAACGCCGTCCGAACATCGCCGTCTCGTACTAACGGCACTAGATCCTGTAGACACCGCTCATTAATAACCCATGATATACATATGCGGATGCCAGGCACATCAACCGTAAATACATACCCAGTCTCGCCTTCACATCCCGCTTCCCGCGTTCTCCCCTTCAGCCTGATCCGCCATCGTCTGATCCTGTCCGTCGTCGCCAGCAAGCACCTTCGTCTTGAGGGCCAGGCCATCCGGTAACGGCGTCCCCGGAGTCGCCGCAACAACATTGTCATTCTCATCCACAAACTCAAAGTTATACCGCGAGAGCAGGTGCGGGATTGCCGAGAGCTGCGGGCCATACCGGGCGGTGTTATCGTAGAGTTCGAACAGCGGGACCGCCAGGAGCTTCATATTCTTCGGGACGGAGAGGACCTCTGCACATCATCACATCAGCAACACAGGCCCCGACACGGTTCACGGAGACACCCACTCTTCTTAGGCAGCTGAATGAAATACAACTTCTTGCACTCCTTGGGCCGGGTCACATGTCCCGGCAGGAACGGGTACATGAACGTCTCGAAATTGGGCCGCCACCACTGCGCAATCGTATCGCCGATCTCCCAGTCCTCGTTGACGCCTTCGCCAGAGAACTGCGATCCCACCGGCGCCAGACGCTCGTTGAGGCGCTTCTTGAAACCGTCAATTTCTTCGTCCTCAAAGTGGAGGTAATCACCGGGCCTGATCGTATTAGCTACGCGCGGTCCTCGCATCGGGATTCTGCGCCAGAGGAAGGTCATACAGCTTGAAAAAGGCGTTCGCGATCTGCAGCATCAACACATGCGGGTGGTTGTGCTCGTGGCAGACGAGGACACCCTCGCAGGTGCGACGCATGCCATGCTGCTCGTAGTGCTCTTCCAGACGCTTTAGACGCGCCAGCACCGAGGGATCTTCCTCCGGTTGTGTTTCCTTGGTGCCGAATGTGTAGTTCGAGAGGGGGTATAGACGGATTGTCTTGGGTTGGTGCGCGGAGAAGTCTTTCGGCATGATGGGTCTGTAGGTTTGTCGTCATGCCCAGTCAGTCATTGATCACTCCTCGATAGCCATGGTAGCTGCGGCAGGGTGAAACCTACGGCCGAGAGCTCTGCATCGTCGTCGCTGTGGCGCTCGACATCGTGAGGGGAATCCACCAGGGAGTAAGCGATGAGGAACGGAAGGACTGACTGTGATTAGGTATGGAGGAATTGGCGTCACTCCTGAGCGGTGTCGGGTAGAGAGCGTAGTGGTAGAGTTGTTGATGGTCGATAGCTCAGCCAGCTGTTGGGAGATGAACCTCGCTCGGAGACCTGCCGCGAAAACATTCGACCGCCCCGAACACCGCCTACCAGATTGTTTACTGCATACAGAGTATACTACTCGGTTTCTACCATGCACCATACATCGGTCAGTCTGTTCTAGCTCGTAAATGAATACGTTGGTTTCGTATAGTTCTAGCTGACTTCGTAACAGATCTACAGTCCTTATTGAAAACGCACCACCCCCAACCATCCAACCCATACCCACACCCAGTTTCGTATGATATTAATAAAAGGCAATCCATGAGACCGCATTTATATCTTATCCAAAACGTATGCCCCGATCTATGAATCTAGAGCTTCGCATCAAAGTCTTCAAACTCGCTGAGATCCGTAATGGGGCTGGGACCCGCGCTGACGGCGAGGCGTGCTTTGAACTCCGGAACGTTGGTGATGTAAACCGGGTGCTTAGACGCATCAACGCCGTTGGCAGCGGGGGTCGACTTGGACTCCAGACCGAGCTGCTTCAGATGCAGTCCAAGGTTGTGCTGTGCCTGTTCGAGGATAGGCTTCGTCTGTTGTTCGGAGAGACTCATCTCCGCACCTAGGAAAGCTCCGAACACGTCAAAGATCTTGCGCTCGCCATCGGTCGAGATGTCCAGTTTCTCAAAGGCCATGCTAAGGCGATCCTCATCCACGGCAAAGCCGCCTGTCTCTAGCTGCTTACCCAGCAACGAGACCAAACGTTTTTTCTGCTCCTTAGTATCCGCCGGGGCCACATGCGCGCCGCTTTGCGCATTGAGATGCACAGAGAGCTTGCCCCGCGTGGGCGAGGCAGGGTCGATATACTGGTTGTAGAACTCGATCATATCCTCCTTCGTCCACAACCGCACATTGGCGGCGTCACTTTCGCTTTGCAGGAAATCAAAGTATTCCGAGCCGATATGGGTCCAGAACCGCGACGTCTCGGAGCTTAGGTTTTTCAGCTTCTCCAGTCGCTTGTTGATGACGCTGCGCTTGTGTCCCTCGAATTCTTCCTCCGTCATATCCTGCAAGCTGGTCCGGAAACTGCTCAGGAACGCATCGATGCGAGACTCCAGGTATTCCGCAGTGCGCTCACTCTGGATGATCACCCGGTACCCGATGGTCGTGGCGGAGTAGCGCGCACCACTCCAAACGACGTATCCAAGCTGCTCCTTGCTGCGAAGCTGGTCAAACGCAGGTTCGTCCGTCATCTGGGCGAAAAGCAATAGCTTCGACCGGAGCTTATCATCAGTCATGCTGCCCAGGAAGAGGTAATACTCAATGCAATGGTTGACATTGGCAGGATCCTTCAGATCACGCTCGTAGATGTAGTTGGATCCCGGAGGGATGATGATGTTGCGTCTCACATGCCACTGAGACTGAGGCAAGGGACGGCTCTTGAGGATGTTTTCCACCGAATCGGTCATACGGAGGGCATCCTCCTTGTACAGATTGCCGTGGGCCAGAACCTCGATGTGGTTCTGGCGGAGTAGCTGCGGGAAGAAGCAGGAAATGTCTTCAGGCTCGATGTGTTCCAGCTCTGCAGCATATTGTTCATTCAACCAGTTCTTCTCAGCGGTCAAATAACGCGTGTAATCGCCGACCTGGTAGAAAGGCTGCTGGTATTCGGCGTTCTTGTACCCGCGAGCGAGGCGTTCTTTGATAATGTGGAAGCGGTCCGGGTTGACACTAAGATCGCGCATGCTGGTAAGCACCTTCTCCAGAAGAACAGACATCTTGTCATTGTATCCACCCACGGACACATCCAGTCCGAAGATGCTAGCAGACAGATGGTAGTCCAGCCCCGCGAGCTCCGCGTCATACGAGTACTCCACGAGAGCGTCTCTGACAAGCTCGCAGTAGAACCGGGACTTCACCAGATTGGCCGGGGTGGCCCACACCAGCGGGTTCCGCAGGGTGACATACACAGTTGCCTTGGGCACCCAGAACCGATCATCCTTTTTGAACCACAGTCTGACATGGTCGTCATGACGAATCAGCTTGGGAACCTTCTGCGGTTCGGGGGTCTCCTTCTTTTCCACGGACAGCCTCGTGGGAACGAATTCGTTCTTGTGGGGCATGTGCAGATCAGGGAGCCTCGTGTCCGGTGTGGTTTCCAATGCCTTCTGGATATCGGCCATGAAGTCTTGCGGAATGCTTTCAACCTTGTACTCCGTCCCGTACCACTTCTCTTTGGAGTCCCAATCGCCCGGGTAGTCCTGCGACACGATGATCATTCTAAAATTGTCGGGTCGGAAATAAGACAACGCCTTCTTGATCAGGTCCGGGTTATAGGTACGCAGCAAAGACCCGCTCAGGAGCCACTCACGAGGCAGCGGCTTCTGCATGACGCTGCTCAGACGACTCGTGAAACGGCTGGCGGGAGACTTTTGCTTGAAGCGGAACTCCACCTCGGCCAGGTTCTTCATTTCGTCGAAGATCCACTGCTCTGGTTCGCGCTCCTTGATCATGGCAATATACTCAAACACCACCTTGGCGACCTCGCGGTACTGGCGAAGACCCTCCTGCGTCAGCCGCACCGACACAGTGAAAAAGGCGGATCCGGGACAGACTGGCATCACGCCCGCGGACAGACCATTGGCCCAGCCTTTGGCCTTGATGTACGCGAGAATACTACCCGGGCCTTCGTGACCGATGAGGTGACTGATATAGCGACTGGGCTGGGACTCGTACAGATGCTCCTCGTCGAGGAACGGGAAGTAGATGTCCATGGACCGGGTATCCATGACGGGCTTGGCGAAGATTTGTTTGCACATGTCGTCGGCTAACCAGGGCTGGACATCATCCCAGCGGTTCTGCGGTAGATCCTTGTTCTTGACTCCGGAGAAGAGCTCGGTCACCCACTGCTCCATCTCGTCCAGCGACTCCCGGCCGAGCACGACCAGCTTCATGCGGTTCGACGAGTAATGCTTCTCGTAGAACTTGATGAACTCACTGCGCACCTCCAGCCCCCGTTTCATCGGCTCCTCCTTCAGCGTCTGCAGGTTTCCGGTCGAGAAATGATGGTAGGGGTGTGCGGGATTGGAGAGGGACTTGTTGAGCTGCATCAGACGCCACAGGTCACTCTGGAGGTTCTTCTTATTCTCCGAATCCACCGCTCTCAATTCGCGATCCAACGTCGACTCCAAAAACAAGGGCGCCACGAAGAACTGCGCGAAGCGATCTAGGGCGCCATAAAGAGGCGAGGGCGAACCGTTGCCAGACGATTCTGTGCTGCCCGACTCCGACGTCGCCGCCGTTCCATTCACAGACCCGTTTGGGGTAGACTGTCCATTGGGTTGATCGGTTGAGTCCGACGTAGCGGACACTTCGAAGAAGTAGTTGGTTTCCGTCGCGGCGGTGTACGCATTCGACGAGCCGGAGTGAGCGGCGAGGTACTGGTTATAGGCGTTTTCTTTCGGATACTAGGTAACGAGCAGCGGGATCCGCGTTAGTGGGATGAGCGACTGGACCTCGGCTGAAGCGACGTACCTTCTCTGTCCCCATGAAGAGCAGATGCTCGACGGCATGGGCCATGCCGGGCATGTCGTCGGCATCCGAGAAATTCCCCACATTGACATTCACCGCGGCGCTGGCCTTATCCGTATCTGGGTCATGCACCAAAAGCGCCTCTAGTTTGTTGGCGAGACGGACGACACGATACGAGCGGTCATCGAGCTCTGGCTTCTCCAGGCGCTCGGTGATGCGTTCAATGGACCCCATATTCGCGGTGTAGGTGGAAAATGGAAGACGAGGGAGACGAGAAGGGGAGGGAGGAGGGAAACCAGGGGGGGCAGGCCAACAAGACGAAGAACACAGGAGCCGTGCCGATAGTCGTGGCGGCGAGGGCGGTGGGGAGGCTGCAAGGACGCTCAATCGTGCTTGGTTCCACAGGTGATGGAAGGCGGCAGAGTACCTTGAGGGCATAGGCAGGGTGGACCCGGGGAGAAGAGAGCGCAGGACGGCGATGATCACCACCACTGCGAGGGATCTGGGAGGGGTGAGAAAAGAAGAGGATGAGGCGAAATTCAGCGACAGACGGGCCGGGGGAAGGCCACGAGACAGACGGCGGCTTTAAGTATGGGTGCTAGCTAGTCTCAGGGAGTAGTACGGAGGAGTCCAAGCTCCCGAGGCGAAGTCAGCAACCAGCTCGTGAATGAAGGGATCAATCAGGTCAATGCGCCTGCTTTGTCCTTTCAAGATGACCACACCGAGAAAACTCGGAAGAGAGAATGGTTGGAAAAGGAAGTAATTGGCGAATGGCGACTGCAGAATGGAATCATCACAGGCGACTTTGACGATAGTTTGTTAATAACTAGTTTATCACCGCATGACTAAGCTGGGTCAGCGTGCCCTAACTCTAGACTCCTGAGTAGGGAGTATAACAGATCTCCAGTACTCCTCCACATCATCTACGTTCATCTTTGATTCTAATAGTCAGGCGTCACTCGACGGAGCGTCAGCTTACCACCGCTAGGCGCCTGGGTATTTTCGCCCTGGACGACCAGACCAGCCATCCGACGCCCCGTCGTGCTGATTGGAGTGCCGGCAAACAAAGGATGCGACAAGCGCTGGTTCTATTGGGAATATGGCCTTCACGCTGCCAGGGATGATGGTTGTCCGTGCGAGCCTAGAGTATGCATTTGTCAAAGATGATCCTCAGGGTTCCAGATGGACTTCGTATAGGGGCTGTCAGAAGACGCCATCGCCATGAGCCTCACCCATCTCCAAGACAGAAACAGTAACAACTTCTTAAACAACAAGAACAACCACAGAAACACTTGCCTTGGCTATCACCTGCATAGGTACACTGCAGATATGCATCCCGACATCCCCGCATCGGATGCTCAACCGACCTTCGGCATCCTCCGCCGAGCTTAGTACAAAACCGCCATGCTCCTCACCTAACCACCAACATCCACCAACCAACCAACCCATCATGGACCTCGCACAAACCCTCCAAACCACGCCCTCCCTCCACCCGATCCAATGCATCGACATGCACACCACAGGGGAACCCACCCGGATCATCTACGCGGGGTACCCGGCCCTCCGGGGCGACACACTCCTCGCGCAGCGGGACGACGCAAAGCAAAACCACGATCACATCCGGCGGCGGCTCATGGAGGAGCCGCGCGGCCACGACGGGATGTACGGAGCGATCCTGCGGCCGGAGACAGAGCTCGTAGCCACCGGCGCCGCAGACATCGGGGTACTCTTCATCCACAACGAGGGGTACTCGACGATGTGCGGGCACGCGACGCTGGCCCTGGGGCGGTTCCTGATCGACACGCATGACACGGGGGTATTCCCGCGGCGCGAGTCGCTCGTATTCGATGCGGAGACGCAGACCGTCGCGTTGAACGTCCATGCGCCGTGCGGGCTGGTCCGGGTTTGCGTGCCGGTGACGGCGGACGGGAGGAAATCGGACCCCGCGCGGCCGGTCTCGTTTCTGTCAACGCCGGCGTTTGCGGCGCGGCGAAGGCTGGTGGTGCCGGTGCCGGAGGAGGTGCGTTGGCCGGAGTTTGGTGAGTGGGAGTCGCTTGTGCTGGATGTGAGCTACGGCGGGGCGTTCTATGCGCTGATGGATGTGCGCGAGCTGGGGTTTGGGAGCTTGAAGGGGGTTGATCTGGACGCTGTGACACGGTGCGTCCAGCGGCTGAAGCCGTACCTGATGCGCAGACCCGAGGTCGTTGCCGCCGTGCAGCACCCGGACGACCCGCGGCTATCGTTCCTGTACTCCGTGATGATTGTGGATGGGGATGTGGGATTCCGCCCGGACAATGTCAGTGGCGCAGAGACGGGTCTTTGCTACTTTGCCGATAATCAGATCGACCGGTCGCCGACGGGGTCGTGTGTGACGGCGCGCATGGCGCTGGCGCATGCGAACGGGGTGCGTCCAGTGGGCGAGCGGTGGGCGTACAACTCTCTTGTGTCGAACCATTTTGGCGCGGGCGCATTCACGGCGGAGATCGTCGAGGAGGTGAGTATTAAGGGTGTGCATGGCGAGCCGATGCAGGCGGTCGTGGTGCGTGTCGAGGGACATGCGTTCTATGCTGGCACGGCGACGTTCATGGTCGAAGAAGGCGATGCGACGTCGTTCAGCGGGTTTAGTATGTCTAGGGTAGTTTAGCAGTCGGTTCATGGGTAATGCTACGAGGTAAGATGCATGTCAATACAACTGATTATGTTGACTATAGGTCCAAACTAAGCTATTCCATTACTAGGCATATTATTCCAAAACGTCACATCTGATATGAACCTCAGGCACAACCAATTCATACCTCATACTCAGCACCCCGGAGCGCACAACGTCAAAACCTCATTCGAATTCGCCTGGCAAACCTTGACCTGGCTTCCCGCCAGAGGAATGCCGTTCGGCCAGCAAATCGACTGGCAACCGGTGTCACTGGGCTTCACGACCAGCGCAGTTCCCTTGAAGGGGTCGCCAAAGACATCGGACATGTCGTACCACACGTTGGATCCGTCAAGGGTGTAGGCATAGTTCACCTGCGGGTGATTGCTGGGGGACGAGTCGTCGACCCGGGTGATTTTGAGCGAGATGCCGCCCGACTGCGCATCACGCCGGAAAGGCTCCGAGTAGCTGGCTCCCGGCTGGATGGTCTGCTTGGGGCCGACGGAGCCGCCGACAGACCAGAGGTAGACGGGGTAGTTGCAGTTGTTCTTGACGACAGCGTTGCCGACAGCCTGGGCGAGGGGGCTCAGGGCCGCGAGGGAGAGGAGGCTGAGGGTGGAGAAGTGCATATTTAAAGGGAGTCACTGTAAACGAATGTTCTTGAGTGTTTGAATGTTTGAGTGATGGTGTCGTAGAGATTTGCCCGGGAGAAAGGCGGCTTATATAGCTCTCCCCGGGCATTGATCCCGGCGACATGGCAGAAACTCGCCGGATCTATTTTCAGTCGCATCGTCAGACTCCCTGCAACCGTGGTAAAGAGGAGCCAGATCGCAACGGCCCATAAGTCGGTGAGGACTCGAGTCGCTTCCGCTATACTCCGTACATCCAGTGACAGCCGAGGGACGGTGCATTCGGAGGACTAAATGTGAGACAGTTACATCTTCCCTGCGGCTGCAAAGCACTACTAGCATGGACCTGCAGCTCCGCCGTCCTCACAAACAGGGCACTGAGCCTGCCAGGAATGTGCCGGTGTCTAGAACAACCTGACTTGCCATTGTCCCGTTGGTGAGGTCTCAGTCTCATGTAGAATTCCACCGGATCGAGTCATCCGGGTCAGCAGCCAAGGAAGTCGTCCCCGCGGGGAAAACGCCTCGTATTCCCATCCCTCTATTCATAGTATATGATCTCACTCGGGAGTCAGGTATCTGATCCTCTGGTCGGTGTATCATCTGATGCTCGAATACGATCGAGTCGAGCCATGTCTCGGCCAAGCGTGATGACACAACGGTGAGGGCATTATTTGACAGACGTGTACATATGCTATTCGTATTCGGTGATCTTTGAAACATTTGCCATTGAAGAACGTCCTGTATCTGGCTACAAGATTAATCATATGATAATGTGTCTGCACCTGCAAAAACAAAAGCCCGATCTGATGGCGGCGGAACGAGCAATAACCATCAATGCATGTATTAACCCAGCATCTATTAATGTCTCGGAACACTCCAGCGCTGATCCATCCAACCAATCAAGAACCAAATCGTATGCAACAACCTTGCCATTACCTAGCTACCCCAGCTGGTTCCTCGCCTGCTCCTTCTTGGGAGAGCGGCTCGTCGGTCTCTCTTCCTCGGTCTCATCGCTGTCGTGGACATCAACCCGCTCGGATATCCATTCATACACCTCACTCTTGTGGTGCATCAGGATCTCACTGAGTCCCTCCTTAGGCGACTGGATCAGATTGCCGTAGCGTTTGGAGGGCTTCTTGTGGCGGTTGGTCTCCGGGTTCCAAACGCCATGGGCGCGAGAAACAAACACCAGCGAGTTCTATCAACGCATGTCAGTCCACGTTCCGTATATTCAGAGAGCATGAGACCTACATCCTTGTACCATTTGGAGAGCCATGTTTGAGTTGGCGAGGCGATCGCCCGCACGGAGTTATTGGCAACAAACGAAATCACCCCATTGATCCGTTTGTACAGAGTGTCTAGTTCTGTCAGAAATGTCTCCCGTGAGGCATGGCTTCGGGCTTACCCCTGTTGATCAGGAGATTGGCAACTCCGTAAAAGGCGTTTCCAACCCCGATAAAGATAATCTCCGTGGCATCATTCGGCCTGCCTCGATATTAGCCTCGTGCAGCTAGTCCCATGCTGGGTTTACATACTCGATATAGTTGTCCCAGAGGTATCCAGCCAGTTCCTCCGTCTCGGTAGGACGGTCTTCATCTTCGTCTTCGTATTTGTTGGTTACCTAGCCCCAAAGTCAGTAGGTTGCTTACCCCAATTCAGCCGCAGTCAGCACTCACCGGTTCGATGGTCACATGCTTAGGGATATTCACATCGATGACCGCATAGCCTTTTCCAATCGCCCACCCAATATAATCCTTCATGATATCAGCCTTGATCCTGTTAGCCCGTACCGCAGAATCAGATGCACTGGGATCACAAACCAGCCAAACATTATGCGCCTCGAGTTTGTTCGTGACTGGATGAGGCAACCCCATTATTTCTGGCCTAGTTGCTGTTAGGGATGCCATACGCTGGTGCAGGGGATACTAACGGGTCGTGGAAAATCACGAGAAGAGGAACAGCCTGGTAATAATTCGGGCTGTGAGGACTGTCAGTCAAGCTCAACTCTCTACCTCAACGTTCTGTTTACCTTGCCAGAACTTGGTTCTCGAAGGATTTCGAAATCCGTGTCCGGTATATGTACAAGGACGTGAGCTTATAGTTGTCATAGAGCTGCTTAGCCTGGCAGCCGCGGATGTAGTCTGTGACGACTGTTAGGCCTAACACCATCTCCGCGAGTGATATACTAACCATGAAGCCTCTCAGTCCAGACCCCTCCTTCCTGTGGGCCCTTGGGATACATGCAACTCCAATACTTGGACTGGATCATCATCACTTGTCTCACAACCGATGTTGCATCTTCGGATGGGGTTGTCGAATAGAGCCGATCGGGAGGATCGCCCATAAGAGTCTTGGTGACTGCAAGGGATGATTTTGAGATAGATCGGAAATTGTAGCCACCCTATCACACCAGTCAGCGCCGATAAGACCAGATAAATGACAAGGGAGCTAACCTCAAGACAAACAGCGACTTTGCCGTTCGCCAATGTCATAAGCATGTGCGTCATGTGGGCATAGCAAGCGGGTGTCACAAAACATCCCCCAAGTTCATCGCCCACGGCTGCATCGAAGCCAGACGCGACTGTCATATATTAGTTTTTGGGTATCCAAACGAGAATGCGCATCTGCATACTGATAACCAAGTCTGGGTTGAATTCCTGCGCAATAGGCATGACAACCTGTTGGAACGCATACATATAGTCGCCATCGCCCATGCCTTGAGTCTTCCACGGGATGTTGACATTCCTAGTCGTGCGTCAGTAACAGTCCAATCAGGGAAATATAGGACCATACCTTCCAACTCCAGCACCTGTTCCACAATGGTCCCAATCACCTTCGTCACCGCCAGGGTAGAACCTCCCCTCCTGATACACGTGGAGCGAGATGTACAAGACATTCGGGTCGTCGTAGAATGCTTTTTGAATCCCGTTTCCTGCAAGCCATCAGCTATAGGGACAGGACATGATGTCTTGTATGCTTACCATGGTGAACATCCCTGCATCTGTTAGTACATGTATCACTCCATGAAGTTTTGGACTTACCAGTCAAGGATCATTATCTTCCGGCAACTTTCTCCTAGCTGATTCTGACAGACACGCGCCGCGACTGATACGTTGTTGAACAGGCAAAAACCCATGGTTTTATCATGTTCAGCATGGTGACCCGGAGGGCGGATGACCGCAATGGCATTCTTCACTTTGCGAGTCGCCACAGCGAGACAGGTTTCAATGGCCCCTCCAACAGACAGTAGCGAAGATGCAAATGTTAGCTTATTGAAGTAAATTGAGTCGCGTGTATGTTCCAAAGCAATGAGTTCTTCATCCGTCATGTCTGTTGCAGAATTAGCATAGAGAACGTCGCCTGGCTGCCAGGGTGTTCACCTTTAGTGCTCTCGACGAACGCGTAGTGATCAGGGGTGTGGACTAGGGAGATCTCCTCCTCCGTGGCATTACGGGCGTTAATTCGTTTCAACGGCCGCGACACAAGAGGTCGAGATGACTCTGGATCATCAACAAGCCCAGCGCGGCACAGCTCTTTGTAGATGTAATAGATACGTCTGGGGTCCTCAGGATGGACTTCGGACGTAGGCCTCACTTCGCAATGGTAGCGCATTTGGACATCATAGCACAACCCCGAAGGCAGAGAAGCGAGCGGAAGGCCTGTGCGTGCGGTATAGTCCTCGTCAGACCAGTCAGAGTTGTCTTCGACGAGACTATCCTGCTTTTCGTCCTCTGCAGTACCATCGCCAGAGTCGGTAGATTTTGGCAAGCTCTTTGGAGGCGATGGCTCACTAGGAGCGGCTGTCTGTTCTGCGCCGTCCGCTGGGGCGTGCGAGCCACCTGACTGGACAGGCAGGCTCACTGAATGTCCGAGCAGAGGAGGTGCGAGCCAAGGGTCAGACCTGCCATTCAAATGATGTCCTGGCTGACTAGGATGGTAGGTCGAAGGGAGAGTGTGGGAGCCCGCCTCTCCCATAACGGTGTCTTCATCCTCTCCCCTAGCCATTGGATATGTCAAATGGAGAGCGTGATAGTACAGTAGTTTGGAGATTTTCCAAAACTAGCCACTCATGACCAAAATGGTAGCTCTCAAGGCGCTTGATAATTGAGGAGTGAAAATGTGGTAAAGGGGAATGGCTGGGATGAAATATGAACTGATAGATGGAGGAGATGAGAAACAGATGAAGAAATCAAGTGGTAAAGAAAAACAAGGCAGAGATAAAGTGAGATGCACAGCAGCCAACCGTGATCAAACCAGTTATTTGAGTTGTGGTGAGCAGTAGGAGAGACGTGGATCGAGAGAAAGAGCGTGTAGTAGATGATAAGGCCCTACTACTAGTGAGGTCAAAGGACCGTGTGTCCGCAGGAACACAACCTGACCACCGACAGGAGGTTGGAGCGTATGAAGAGATAAATTAGGATATGAAAGATAACAATGAACTCCAGTGCAGCACCACTACTGGAAGGCTGTTGGTAGACCACGCGCAGAACAACAGAGACAAACTGGACGAGGAGAGTCTTTGGATGCTGGAGCTCTTAAACGAGTGGTTCACCTAGCTTCCACCCACGTGACTTGCCATGCAGTCGACACGCCCCATACAGTGGCAGGACAGGAGTCGAGTTTGCGTGGGAAGGTTGATCAGCTACGACCGGGAACAAGAGTAGGACTGCCAGAGAAATAATCCAGTTCCTTCTGGCGCGAACGTTGGATACTGTGAAGATGAATGCTGCCGTAGGAACTCCGAGATTTGGCCGTGTGTATTCGACATCTAGTGCACGCGCATATAGCTGAGTCATACATCACGACATAAAATTGTGGACGTCACTAGTCCTTACGAAAGCGTTCAAGACACACTGCATATCAACATCATTGTATCATTTCATTAAGATAATAGTACGTTATCATGCTTTTATGCTAAAACGCGGAACCTCCCCCATGTCCCTGTCAACAGGGCATGTGGTGTTCCACACGCCGTCCGTTCTCAGTGATCTAGCACTTCCGGATTCCAAGCACGAGGCGAACAGCCAGGGGAGTCACGCGGTTTACAAAAGACTCCGGGTTTCCACATTCCGTCCTGATTCCTACTGGGCATCAACCTTGGAGATGTAGGCTGGAAATGGGTTAGCATGCACTCGACGACGACGACGACGACAAGTCGGTCGGGATTGGAACTTACAGATCAGGTCAACAACACGGCGGGAGTAACCCCACTCGTTGTCGTACCAGGAGACGAGCTTGACGAAATGCTCGTTGAGGGCGATACCAGCCTTGGCATCGAAGATGGAGGAGCGGTCATCGCCGTTCAGGTCAGTGGAGACAACCTCGTCCTCGGTGTAGCCGAGAATGCCCTTAAGCTCACCCTCGGAAGCGGCCTTGATGACCTGCTTGATCTGGTCGTAGGTGACGGCCTTCTCGAGGCGGCAAGTAAGGTCGACCACGGAGACGTTGGAGGTAGGCACACGCATGGACATACCAGTGAGCTTGCCGTTGAGGGAGGGGATGACCTTGCCGACGGCCTTGGCGGCACCGGTGGAGCTGGGGATGATGTTCTGGGCCGCGGTACGGCCACCACGCCAATCCTTGTTGGAGGGAGCGTCGACGGTCTTCTGGGTAGCGGTGTAGGAGTGGACGGTGGTCATCAGACCCTCAATGATACCGAAGTTGTCGTTGATGACCTTGGCAAGGGGAGCCAGGCAGTTGGTGGTGCAAGAGGCGTTGGAGAGAACGTTGATGTCCTTCTTGTAGGAGGTGTTGTTGACACCCATGACGAACATGGGGGCGTCAGCGGAAGGAGCGGAGATGATAACCTTCTTGGCACCGCCCTTCAGGTGAGCAGAGGCCTTCTCGTTGGTGGTGAAGACACCGGTGGACTCGACGATGTACTCGGCACCGTTCTCGGACCAGGGGATGGCAGCGGGGTCACGCTCAGCGTAGAAGCGGACCTTCTTGCCGTTGACAATGAGACCCTGGTCGTAGGTCTCGACGGTGCCCTTGAACTGACCGTGGGTGCTGTCATACTTGAGCATGTAGGCCTGAGGACGTGGAAAGTCAGTTTGAGTGGTCTTGATTGAAAATGTGAATTGCGGGACGCTGGTAGACGTACAGCATAGTGGGTCTCGATGAAGGGGTCGTTGACAGCAACAACCTCAACGTCGTCACGGGCGACGCTGGAATAATGTTAGAGGAGCGTCCAGGGTGAAAAGGTCTCCAAATTCCAATCTGAGGTGGGAATTGGAGCCGGAGCAGGATGACTTACGCGTTACGGAAGACCTGGATGATGTTAGTCGTGAAGCAATCTCACGGATGAGATCATGGAGACTTACAATGCGGCCAATACGACCGAAACCGTTGATACCGACCTGGATCACGTAGTGAGTATATGCATTGTGGAATTGGAGCAGGAGCTCAGTGTGCTGGATTCGTAGCCCATACCTTGGGAGCCATTGTGATGATTCTGTGATAGCGGGGTAGCTGTTAGTCGAGCTGTACTATAGCGGAGGGGAGAATCAAAAGGTGATGAGCTGGAGGGAAAGACTTACGATGAGTTGTTGGTAGAAGAAGTGAGTTCGATGGGAAAGGCAGAGGATGAGAGGATGATGGGAGAAAGAGAGAAGAAGAAGAAGAAGAAGGACAGCGGGGGAGGGGGAGGAAGAAAAAGGCAGCGACATGGACTGACGCAACGACCCAGTCACGTTGGGGAAGACCCAATGGGAGGCGCAGCAGGCGGTGGTCTGCCACTCTACACCGGACGGACAGACGGGGCAAAAGCTACAGAGCTCAGTCGCCCTCCCGGCTTGCGCCGCTGACCAGCTCCCCAGCAACCCTTTCCGGTTTCATACACCGGGCAAAGCAGGAGACTCACGATATTTGCTGCTTCGGCACTGCCCGGCCTGGCCAATCAGCGCGCCGCATAGGGCATCGTCCGGGTCCTCACTGTGTCTATCTCGTGAATGTTTTGCCAGCTTTTCGGAATCAAATGGTCGGCCATGAGGCTTCTACCTAGGCTAATCGTCTTCTCTTCCGCACGGCTATTCCCGTCCCTTGGGATTTTCTTCTTCCCCCTCTCCCCGGGCTTTTTCTTCCCGTTGTAACCGGGGACGGATGAACGATAGTGGGGGTTTGTGGTAGGTACCTTACGAGAGGGAGAATGCGATGATGTAATGGAATTGGAGTACTTTTCCCGTAGAATCGAACAGTTTCTTTCGTTGTATTAGTCTAGGCCGAAATACTTCCTAGTAAGAATGGAAGTACCTGGATCCTCCCAGAGTGTAACGCCATCAACATCCCACCATCCATCACCCTACAAGGAGGGGCACGTCCGGCCATGCCGCTTTCGGCCCATACGTCGGGATGGAACAATATGTGTCCGGCCTCTTCAAAGGGCTGGAACTCCCTTTCCATGCATGGAGGGTCTTCTCCGGACTCCAGAAACCTTCACCGGACAGCCTGTCGCCATGCTCTTCGATCACGCGCTGGGTTTATTTTTCATCTGACCCATTAGTAGGTAATTAAAGATTGGTCTATTTGTAATCTTCTTCAATCTATTTTTTTCGCAACACTTTTTTTTTCTTTCGCAGTGGATACCATCTCCATTATGGCCATCCCTACGGAGTACAGTTCTAGTACGAGTACACCTTGCCGTCAACCCCTACAGGCTCTCTGTACCATTCCACATCCATTAGGCCAACGCCACTGCAGCCATGCACACCACACATGGGTCTCGTATGACTTAGGGCCTCCCAGCTTCCTGCAAGGGACATATGACTATATCTCCCCTCCCGGTGTGAGACGGAGAATAGTCGGATCAGAAAGAGGGCAGAAAAGACAGACCTATCAATGGACTAGGTGCTACACCCATTATGAAGAGACCATCCTACTACGTACGTATCTACCGAGACAGAGCCACAACATCATTGGCTTTCCCCACGTGGTCTTCATTAATGGTATCTGTGGAGATCGCTCTCTCCATGCTGCTACCGGAATAGCGCTGTCATAAAGATAGCATAAAATGTTATAAGTTCCTTCGGTAGACCCCTGCAGTCAGACCACGGTTGCATGACGGCGGCTCCAGACATGAGTCACTTCGATGATAAATGCAGGCTTTAACTTTCTACTGATGTCTTGTTCTGGTTTACTTTGATCTCATTCGCCATGTTTTGACTGTTCCACAGGCAGTATTGGTTATAAAACCAGGGTATCAGCCATTCTAATCTCTAAGAATCCTAGTTATGGATCTACATCAACATAACGTATCTCACAATGCAATGATGTCGTCAATGTCACGTCCGTAGCTCCCGACTAAGCTCATGTTGACTTGCTCCCTTCATACTACGTACATAGCTACGGCGTGGCGCACTGTCGCCATCATCGGTGGCTATGCAGTGGCAACGGCCTGGATTATCGGCCAGCTCTCCCGAAACCCTTGTCATGTATCTCGCCACTCATCATTCATGCAAGAACAGTTTATGAAAGCATTATCAGTAATATTGACAATATAGAAGGCAAAATCGAGTCTAATTCTCCTAGCAAGAGGCCGTAATCAAACCCATCCAAAGATCATGGTGACCAAAACTAGACGTATGGCCGACCAACCCACTTAACACCGCGGTCATGATAATACAGCAAACAAATCCCCTGCACATGGCGTCGTGCGCAATTCGTTCCGTAGGCCGTATTTACTCCTCCTTGACACCACCGCGCCAGTTCTTCTCGGCATTCTCGATCGAGGCCTTGTCGCTCTTGACCTGGCCCTGGTTCAAGAAGCTGTTGGCGGCCTTGAAGGGGCGCTGGAGATCACCGGTAGCGGGCTTGCCGAAGACGTGGATCTTGACGAGGTTCGACTCGAAGGCACTCTTGAGGGGGATGATCGACTGGATCAGAAGAGGGTTGGTGTACTTGAAGTACAGGTGCATCACACCCATCATTCCAACGCCCATCAGCTGGCCCTTGATCAGCTGGCGCAGCTGACCCTTGTCGTAGTCCATGTTGGTGGTCGTCACCGGACGGGGCTCCTCGCCGCTTCCCATGGGAGCAGGCTCGACGTACTTGAGAGTCGCAAGGTCTAGGACACGGTGGGTTAGTTGAGGCTTCGAGGCATGTGTAGGTATAGAGGTGAGACGTACCCCTCTTGCTGTTGATCTTGGACTGCGTGTAGAGATACAGACTCAGGATGATCACGTTAGATGCGACGTACAGGCAGCGCACAAGGAAGAGCACATCCGGGTCGTCGAAGGGAACCTTCTTGGCCAGCTGCATCATCACCACGATGATGGCCAGATTGGTTCTGTAGGCGAAGATAGGGGTCAGTGGTGGTCCATATTTCGTCTCTCAATCACAGTCTGAGATGTTTGTTTTGGGGGGCACTTTTCTCCAGATGAGTGGATGGACGTACACTTGAGGGGACACCATATTGACGAATATAAGTGTAGATTGGCCCTTGCAGGGAAGAAAGACGATCGACCGGGGGAAAAGAAGAGCGAAGAAAGAGTCAAGAAGAGCACGCGCGCACACACAAAAACTTCCTCCAACTGCGGAACTGGAGTCCTGGGGAAGTCGGACATCTGTCCTGATAGAGGTGGCGTCACGTGAGGAAAACCTTTCTGTGGGAGCCTTGGCACGGACTTGATAATGCGGATTGATAAGAGAACTCCAGTAATGCCTCAGGCATGCATGTCACCTGCTTGACTGTCGCTTATGTAATGCGTCCCATGGAATCATGACGCTTTAGCTCTGACTCTACTGCACACCTCTCCAGCAGTCAAGGGTGCTGGTGAATACAACATCGATGCACATATATACGTGCTACAGTATTCACTACCCTCAGATCATCCTCTCATGGAAGGCAAATCAGCGAGCATATACTCTCTGCCATTAAATATGGCCTCTCTCCGCAGCATTGCTGGGGAACTCTGTTCAGCTATGAGGCCGAGACTACTCAAAATACCCTGACGAGAGCTTGGTACTCACTTCGTTTCCTGAATGCACTGTCTTGGAAACGGATAACCGTTGTTTTCTCCGAGGGAAAAACACCAGCTCGACTCGGTCTCCATGGGAATCGACGCCTCTCTCTCGACCTCGAAGCTTCACCGTGGTTGAGGTGTTCCCGGCTTCCCGATCTGGACTAGCGCCGTTCCACGTTCAACGCCGTCTTTAGCGACCAGGATGGCTTTGACATTTCTGACTCCTTCATCCATCAACAACACGCGTGTCATCCGTTCGCCTCATCACCCACCATCGCGTTTTATCGCCTCCATACCCATATCGACGCGACATTTTTACCCCTGCGACTCTAAATCTCCACGCTATTCACGATGCCTGGCGGAAAGGGAAAGTCGATCGGTGGAAAGGCCGGCTCCAAGGACTCTGCGGGGAAGACTCAGAAGTCCCACAGCGCAAAGGCTGGTCTGCAGGTCAGTAGATGCCTTTTCTGATTTATTTTCGTCTGGCTGTCGCGTCACCCGGCCTTGCTTTCATCGAGTCGCGACATCGTACAGCTGTTTTACCCCCTCTCGTTCATTCTTGATCTCTCCTTCAACTCCATCCCTTTCCATCACGCGTCGATTTCATCGGGTTGCCACACGTTCCAATGTGCCGCCAACTCTCCTGCGCATGGCCATCCCATGCCGCGACCACCCGGATGCCCAACCCCCCATCTGGCCTCTTTCTTCGTCTTCACCCCACATTTTATCACGCTTTACAAGACAGTCTGCTGACTATTGTCGATAATAGTTCCCTTGCGGTCGTGTTAAGCGTTTCCTGAAGAACAACACGCAGAACAAGATGCGCGTTGGCGCAAAGGGTAAGCTACCCGATCGCAAAACAAACATCTGAGAAGTCCAAATGCTGACAAACCCCCTCCCAGCTGCTGTCTATGTCACTGCTGTCCTCGAATACTTGACCGCTGAAGTTCTCGAACTGGCCGGAAATGCTGCCAAGGATTTGAAGGTCAAGCGTATCACTCCTCGTCACCTGCAGCTCGCCATCCGCGGAGACGAAGAGCTGGACACCTTGATTCGCGCCACCATCGCCTTCGGTGGTGTCTTGCCGCGCATCAACCGTGCTCTGCTGCTCAAGGTGGAGCAGAAGAAGAAGGGCAAGAGCGATTCCTAATTTACGGCGGATACCCCCACGATTATGGCGTTTTAAGATGACGATCGAGAACTGTCTGCTGCGACGAACGACCTTGATGACTGGTTCAAATTGATAGGTTACGGGAGGGAAGTGGTGGACGACGACCAAACCTGGAAAAGGAAAACCGAAAATAAAAGAAAGAGGGCACTATCGCAAGGGCGGATGTCCTAGCAGACAACTATACCGATTCTCCGTCGACATTTTCTATTTGGCGTTCAATCCCTTTTCTCCGCTCTACGACGTTGCAGCTCGACACGAAATTTGCTCTCTATTCCCGATGGTTATTCTCCTTTTTGCTGAACTTTCGAGTCTGTTTTCTCCGCTTTATATGCTCCGTTTATACCGTTTGTCTCGAGTTGCCAGGGCGCTGTAATGGGTCAAAAAGAGGGTATCTCGGTAGTGGGGAACGGGTTCTATATTCCTGGATTCTTATTATTCTTCTGCTGGTTCCCTTTTTGTGATGTGTGTGTTTTAATTGATTAACGGTGTTGAGTGCTTCGTCCTTTTGACGCGATCTGTATCAGTAGGCTAGTTTTGCTTAATATAACTGATAAAACGCCGAATATTGTTTAGTTGTGTCAGTGGTATGTCGGTAGGGTGTTGTAAGGTAATCAACCTCTTGGATGGAGCTTGTTTTCGGAAATATATCTCACGTTTAGTACTGTTCCTTATATAGTCTGCCTTGCGGAGAAATATATAATGGAGCAAGCATGTTCTCATCGAAGCCGATGATCTGTTTATCTGCAAGGGACAAACTTGCACCATACCACATTCTAGTTACGCGTCTGGCAGGTGGGAATGAACAGATGGTTTGTTCGATAGATCCAGTCAATATAACACATACATTTATTGGCGATCTTGAGAAGAGAGGTAAGAGTACTAAAGACGATTCCTAGGGCGATAAAGGAATAATATCTCAAACAGGAGCGGCCTTGATGGTATCGAAAGGCCATTAGAAGTAGCAAGACACCTGGTTGCAAATCGAGGGATAATAAACAAAAGCCAACCTTGTGTGGAGAGAGGACACTGTCGAGAATGGGAATAGATACGTCCACACAGCCATCCACCATCACCACCCACAGCTCTGCCACCATTCCCCCTGCGTGGAGGGGAATCGGAAAAGCCATGCATGTAAGAGGAGAAGTGCGGACAAGTGCATCGTGGACGGATATCCACCCGAAACGTTTCCGCAAACAGCGACAAAAACCGCCCCGTGGTCGAGATTGAAACAGCTGAGGAAAAAGAGAAGGGAAAACAGATTAAAAAGCAATGCAGTCGCCCCATATACAAAAGCCAAACAATATGCAAAATGCTGGTATGTCGTCTCTCTTGCCGTAGTAACAAGACATCGGTATTCTTTTGTCATCCGTCGTAGTCTTCTTGTAGATAAAAAATGGGGGTTGTTTTGCTTTCCGCCGACAGACACTGCTCGAAAAGAAAAGAAAGAAGAAATAAGAGTATAAATAGATGAATAATGCTTCGGCATGCAAGGCGCCCGGCGTCTCAAACGGTGGAAGAGCGGTTCTTTTTTTTGGTAGATTTTTTTTCATGTCGCCCCGAGAAACAAAAACATATAGAGCGTCGGTTCCAATAGCGTGTGCCTGGTGGGCTGCCCCATAAAACGTCTAAAACTTGGCTAGAGCAAAGAAAAACGATTTTCTTTTGGTTGGGTTCTCTTGGTGGAGTGTCGTCTCGTCATCCCTCATCGAATCGTAAGCCAGTAATCGCATTACAGGATCAGGGCCTCGTGATATAAGAGTCGTATGCGTCTTGCGGCAAAGCAATCTAACAAGTTTCGTCGTCTTCATCGCCCATCATAAAGGTTCTTACTCCACAATAATCTCTACACCCGAGTTGGTGCGTAATTCGTCGCTGCCACGCGGCTGGTGTCCGTTCTGGCGTCGAAAACCAGGGCCCTTCTCGGGCAGGGGGCCTCTCGGCTGCCTAATTGGCATGCGCTCCTGTGTCTGTCCGTCAAATCCCACTCCGATGGATCGGTTACTACCGATGGGTCCAGCACTGGAAGACTGACTTTCCGGCTGTTCCCAAGAGAACATACCCCGCAATCTCCTTGGGCTCGCATTGGGCCCTCCGATTCCCGTTCCCAGAGACAGGTTGCTCAAGCTGTTCATCAGCAGGTTGTCGTCGCGCTGCATGCCAAGAGACGATCCGGACGGGGCGGGCGTCAGAGTCGGAGTGTTGGAAGCGCCGCTGGTCGCGCCATCATAGTGCTGAAGGCGCGCTCCATTCGATTGCAGCGCGGCAGGAAAGCTCGCCGAAGAAGGCACGGGAGATGGAGTGTACGAGCGCAAGTCGGCAAAGGACTTGGCGGCCCGCAGGTTCTGTGTGCTCCCAAAGTTGCCAGGCGAGTCCAGAACGCCCAAGAATCCCGACGCTTGTTGACGGAGGGTGTTGTACGGTCCAGGGCCCTCTTGGCGCGCTTCGCTGAAATCGATCGTAGCCGCACGGTTCAGACCGCGACGAGCGGACTCAGATGGAGGTACCGCGGCCGGAATGGAAGACAACGGGGGACTCACGTTGGAGCCCGGCGCGACCTTGAAAACGTGGACCTGTCGTTGATCACCAGAGCCGCGGGAAGCATGGCCCAGGCCCATGTTGTGAGCAAGCGTATGCACCGTGCGGCGTTGGATGGGGGACAAGTTGGACGGGAAGACCAAGGTGTCGCGACTGGGATCCTCCTTGAAGAGAAGCAGCTGGGAGTAGTACGAAAGCGTGGTGCTGTCGTTCAAGTCGACTTCTAGAGATAGCGCCACATTAGCTTCGCGAAGAAGTGAAAGGAAAAACAAAAAAAAAAAAAAAAAAAAAAAAAAAAAAAAAAAGGCGGGGGGAGGGAAAGAACACAATGTCACAAATATTTTGACTACTTACCCAGCTTTTGACCCCGCTGAGAAACGGGAGACGGGGACGTGGCGGGAAGATGGGAAGCCAACGAGGACATGGAACTCTGGGTCTGCAGCTGAGTGGTAGCGATGGGCCGGTGTTGTTCCTCCAGCTGGCCACGCCGTTCGCGCTTCTCCCGCTCGATGCGTTCGCGTTCTTGAAGAGGGAGCATTTTCTTGTACTCAACCCGCAATTTGCGACCCTGAAGTTCAAAGTGGTTCAGAACCTCGATCACGGTGGCCGTCTCCTCGGCAGAGGTGAAGTTGGCGAAAGCCAGGCCCCGAAAGACGCCGTTGTCAAAGTGGTAGTTGAACGCGTAGGGCAGAGGCAGGTTCAGCTCGGTCATCAGCTGCACCAGCTGTTCCTTCTTGACGGCGAACGGGATGTTCTTAATGACGATGGCGGTGGGGATCAACTCATCGTCCCCCTCAGAGGTCCCGGAGGGCTCGGAGCGCATTGCGCCACCTTGGAGGGGGCCAGGACCGAGGTTGGAAAAGGGACTAGGAATGCCAGGCTGCTGGTCGAGCCAAGTCTGTCGATAGTCGTTAGGCACATTCGCGCGGGAGAGGGGGTGAGGGGAGAGCGAGGCAGGACGTACCGTGGGGAGACCGGCGCGACCAGGGCGAGAGGTGGTCTTCAAACTGGCGGAGGCGGAGCGGATGCCCCCGAGGGCTTGGGCGTTTGCGAAACCATTTGGATTCCAGGTTTGAGAGCCGGGCAAATCATAAGCATAAGAGTTGTTGTGCAGCGACGGGTTCAAGCGGTCCAATCGGCCGGTGTCATAGCGAGCCATGGGGTCATCGTAGAGGTTGACCGGCATGGGACCGTAGGCGTCGAACTGTCGGGATGGCTGACGATGCAAGGTCTGCTGGTGACGCTGGGAACCCGGCGACCGCGCAGAGGAATTATCGTGATACATGTCCTGCGCTTGTTGATAACTCATGGCGGCTGAGACGAGAGGATCTCAGCGGACAAGCAAAACCGAGGAATGTGGGCACCGAAATCCACCACAACACAAAACCCGTTCAATATCCCGATCAAGACTGCGCGGACTACTCAGAACATAGGAGCGACCGTACCGGCGCAGAAAGTCACAACTCAGGAGGATAAGGCGACAATTCGACGATGGTTGGTGGTGGGGGACCTAAGCGTGGGCCTTTCTCGGAGGGGGTGGGAAAAAGGAATTTGCGACGGAAAGGGGTGGTGAATGTCTGGTAGTTGACGACAAGAACCAGAAAAACACCAACACCGAGGTAAATGATAGATCAGATCAGCGACGGTCCGATGTTGAACAGAATCCGCGAGATCAGCCCAACAAGCACAGGTCAACCGCTCAAAGGTGTAGAATTATTTGCCTCGTGATGGAGATGGGGGTCATCCAGGATCCGTAGGTCAGCGTGTCCTCCGGCGGAGTTTCCGAGCCTTTTTTCTCTTTTCTTTCCTTTCCTTCTGTCGTCTTTCTTGGGAGGTTCCAAAAAAGAATTATAAGAAAAGAAAAGAAAAAAAAGGAGAGAAAAAAGCAATATCAAATATCAAACGGTAACGAGGTCGTGGCCGAAAAATAGATCATCAAACCGAATCCCCCCGGAAAGATTAGGGAGGAAAAGGGAAGGGGGGGAAAGAAGGAAGAAAAAAGAAAATAAGGGCCACCCGAGAGAGGGAATCTCGAGGGATGAATGGTGGTCGAGGGGGGTAAGGGGGAAAGCGGGTGAAGAGAGGGAGTAGAAGGGAAGAAGAGGAAGAAGAGGAAGAGGGAGAAAGAGAGAGAGAGAAAGGGTAGAAGTGGTGGTGGTGAGGGAAGTGGAAATGGTGGTGGTGGTCCGGGAGACGGGGAGAAAAAGCACGCTCTGCACCGTTCGTGGGCCGCCCAATCGGGTTTAGCGGGGGAGGTCTAGTATGCATTGAATGCATTCAATCAGCGTCTCTTCACGTATGTAGACCAATAATTATATGAATGTCGAGGGTCAAGACAGAGACCCCAAGAGGCTGAATGCAGGCAATCCATGGGTGGACTTACAGGTGAATCACCACAGATCGGACGGACCTGAAGATACCGGTATCTAGTGCAATTGAATTGAATGGATCAATTGGTGAGGATGCAGTTCAACCGATCCAACTGTCAACTCTGATACGAGTCACTTGGGCCTGCAACGGGAAGATCGAATCCGATCCAGAGAATTCTCCTCACTAGTGGCGGATATGGATGCTGTTCGTGCGTTTCCCGTGGTTGGGACAGCGGCCACTCTCCCACTCTTATATGATGTATGAAAATCCCCTGTGGATTTCCGGTTCCTATACTCGGTGCTCAGGAGTCTGGCCGAGTGGGTTCCCTTTCTTTCACCTAGATAATAATAACGATAATAATGATGATAATAATAACAGCACTAAGAATAAGAACGTCCGTCAGTCTCCTGGATTCTTTCCGGGTGAATTTTGGTATTTTTAATTTTGGGTAATCTTAAATTCCTCGTCGGCTCTCCTTAGTGGCGGAGGCAACGTATCTTAAAAAAGGTTGAGAAGTGGGCACGATTCCATACAGAGTAAAAACAAAACCACAACAAAAAGGGGAGTCCACCACTGGATGGTCTATAAGGTACTTTTGCACGCCTCGGTAAAGAGCATCCAATGTTTCAAAAAAGAGGCCAAATTCGAAGAGGGAAAAAGCAATCACCACATCACATTCGCCTCGGGCTGCAGGGCGCGATCGATAGGTATGAATTCAGTGAATTCACCATGGTGATGATTACATATTTATATGGATACCAACCTTGGGCTCCCTCCCATTTTGCCCCTGGAGGCAAAAATCAAGAGCCACTGACCTCCAATTGCCATCATCCTCCTGAAGCATCATAGTACGACGGAGTACAGGTACCTACTCCGTAGGTACCTAGGTTAGTATCATAGCCCTTCTCCAGTTTCCCCATCCATCTCTGCCCCTCCCACAGGGCCCTCTTCCCTACAGAGTACAGTAGCTTCAGAACCCCTTCCTGAACGAAGAATAAGGTACTCCTTTCTCATTGAAGCTTTCACCGTCTTCCATAAGCTCCTTTCAACTTCCCCTCTTCGATTGTTTCAGCCCGACTGAGAGAGACCTGCCTCTCGGCCCCCCTTACAAAACCACCATTTCATCCCACCCCGCCGGGGCATCTCCCCCTCTTTCCCCTTCTCCCAGCACGGGGAGCCAACTACCTGACTAGTAGGAATTATTAGGGGTGTTGGCCGGAGAGATTCTTAGTGTGGTTGGAGCCGGAATTCCCTCACGCCGCCATGAAGATCCAATCCTCGTTCCTGGCTTCGGGACACTCCCGGCTAACCATCACCGACCCTCATTCTCGCTCGACTCCCCTTTCCACGAGGAACTAGATGAGGCACTAGTCCCGGACTTGCCTCCTGTTGGCTCTTCCCACCCGGACCTGTGGTGATGGTTCCGGCCGGTGGCTTTAACGCGTCCTCAGGGTGTGGGTTGGGATCCGCCCTGGGTGGGTAAGGCAATTCCATATTAAACCATCACCTCCGAACTGGGAGCTTCCGTGTCCACAGGAGCTCATCCTGATCTTCCTTCTCGCGAATACGGAAGGCCAGTGTATGATCCGAACGTCAGAGGCTGTCATCCTCATCATACCCTGTAATCGGGGTCATTTCGACCCTACGTACATACTCCGTAGTGTACAGGTAGGTAGATACTCCGGCTTCCGGCTGGGGACTGACTCGTTGATACCTACTCCTGACAACTCCCTACTGTCTGCGGCACGGGGTTTGCCACATTCGTAATGACACGGACGCTGTTCTCCCTGCTCATATTTTCCCCTCTTATTACCGTTATGATCGAGGCTGTGAGCATTGTTCACCTACGCTATCTACTTGACACGCCCTTTGTCCGATGGCGCGGTCCTCCGAGATGAGCAACCCCTTAGTCGAACGACACAGTCGAACGCTTCCAGACACTGCCTAGGTACGGACGCCTCGGCTCCGACCAATCACGGCATGGAAAAAGTGAAGCTCCCTACTGGGTAAAATATCCAGAACACTTAGTTAGACCAGACAGGAGAAGGGCGGAGGGGAGTCCCCGTAGAGCTCCCCGATGGGGAAGCCAAGTATCGGCGGTTTGGCATTAACACCCACGCTAGAACCCACCAGAGTGTCACCAGAACCTGTTCGATGGAGACGTCAGATTGGCTCCTGAACGGGTCCCTCCGCGGATGGCCGGGAATCCTTCCTGTCCTTCACCGTCAAGGGGCCGCATGTGTCATCTGTCAGTCACTGCGACGGGCTCCCTCCCGCAATATAAAACAGCTCATACTGCACGTCGAAGGCATACTGCATGCGTCAGGCCCGCCTTATGAGGACCCTCCCAGGGCTGTCCTCCCTCCCTGTCGAGACGACCCCCTACCCCGTAGCGTGGCTCGGGAGGGGGAGGGGGGGGGCGCACTGCCTGGGCGATCCCGGCGTGGACTAAAATCCCAAGCGCCCCTATAGAACATTCTTAGTCTGTTTCCACGACGAATAGTGGCCCCTCTTGGATGGGACCAGGGAAATGGAAATGGGAATTGGAAGACACCAAGAAGGTCGCGAGTGGGGAGGAATAAATCACTCTGGATCATCGCCAGGAGCTCCAGGCGTCTCGTCCTCGTCCTCCGTCCTCCGTAACCAACGACAATCCTACCAACAGGGGGAGGCCTGCTGCTCATCCCCATTACGTGATTTGAATGATTGTCGTAAGCGGCCCAGTAGATAGATAGTCTCAGGTGAGGAGTCTCACTTGACCTCCCATGCATGCAACCCACTTGGCGGTGGCTACGCCATATGACCAATCTGATAGATGCGAATGCCATACCAAAGTCGAGAATGGGTTATTCCGGGATGGAGAGGCGGTTATTCATATTGCCCGTGAACATATCGGACAACGGGTAACATGAAGAATTATGTGAAAGTAAGAAGACTGCCTAGGTATCCGTGTGGCTCAGAGTGGCAACGTCCAGCAGCCGTCTGCACGCCATACGAAGTACATCCAAGACAACAGCCTGCAGCAGCGATTTGGTTTCATCTGTTCATTGGACCGCCGATTAGATGCAATGCTTGTGTTTAGGAGTAATATCCACCATTAGAACCGAGGAAGACTGCTTGACATCGTCTGAGTACATGCGCGGCACCGTCTATTGCCCCTTAAACCGTCTCAGGTGTCAACCTACTTGAACCGAACAGTTCTACACTACCACAGTGCATGACCACCAATTTTCCATCTAACATGCCCACCGGTAGAATTCTCCCCAGTGATATGTAAAAAGTCCCTGTTCACAACCGACCTCAATAAGCACCCCAATACATAGCACGCAACGTAGTCCTCCGTTTGTATGACATGACCTGAATCAAGACACGCAAGGGATCGCTGAGCCACGGGTATCAGATTCCCTCACCTCTTCCGGCACCTTGCATCGTGCTACCGGGGCCCTGAGAACCGAACACAGACAGACCCTTTACGCAATGCGCTACTGCAGACCGTGCAGCGAAGATGCGAGGGACATACAGCATATATGTATGCCAAAGATACGAATGTCCGCACTGCGGATCTTTGTCTGGCGTTGGCTGTCGGCTCGAACAGACCATGTCTGTATCGTGAGCCGTTCGAACTCAGAGACGACGCTTCTGTCAAGCTAACTAGAGTCTGGTCAATTATTCTTGTTCTGCGTGAGTCTCCAGCTTCCCTTCTTCTGGAATGTGATGGCGTGTCGCTGGGCGTGCGGGAGTTTATCTGCATTCCTGCGTTCAAGGTTTCTGTCGGGTCTGTATCGATCGATGTTAGGGAGTAGTGTACGACACTGCTCTTGGAGGACTATGATTGAGGCTGCAGTGTCACATCACTTGGTATAAGAGGGTATCTCTCTGAACTTGGTTCTGCGATGTTCGACAAAACTTGGCTGCTAAGCAAGGAACGCACCGTAGCGGAATGTACATACGCGGTATGCAGCTCAGGTCGTCATCAATCATCTTGCATTGAATGGGGGAGAATTTCCCTTCACATGCATGAGTGGCCTTGGTCATATACTCCGGACTGTTTGTGCATGAAATGCTGCTGTATTGTTGTGGTGCCAGGGAAATCCTTGTGCGGCACATGTAGCTGAGCGCATTACTGTCGATGTTACTTTAGAATCCACTATATAATACAGCCGTTCGGTCAAATACATTCGGGGGTGTTATGGGAGGTCAATTTCAACATGTCTTGAAACTTAAGAAACAGAATTTTGTGCTGTCATGTAGCAGTGTGATATTTATATATGGACAAGTACGCAGAGCGCACTCCACCATGTAAGAATACTCAGATGCGGTCAAAAGTCCATTTGTAAAACAAACCTATTCATCCTATGGTATAAATGAGACATGACAGAGAATCATCTCGCATAACACAACCCATCCAGACCCAATCAGCCGATATCATATCAACATGTGAACCCATCAAGTCGTACACTCCCCAGGCGTAAACAATACACTCCATCCCCGACATCCGTTTACAGCCAGGCAAGGAATCCCAGGCCCATCACAGCGGCCATAGTCGCAGCCTTGGGGACGGAAGCAGCAGGAGCCGCATTATCGGTGGTCTGCGCGTTGCTACCGCTGCTGGTGGTGGAGCCAGAGCCGGAGTTGGATCCAGAAGTAGATCCAGAACCAGAGCTGGAGCCAGAGCCAGAACCAGTCGAAGTGGCAGTCGCATCGGCAGTGCTAGGCGAGGTACCGGTCGAGCTCAGGGCAGAGGTGGCGGCGCTGGGGTTGTAACTGGTTGTGGAGAGCTTGCAGGAGGTGAGGATGTCATATGCGTCTGCGAAAGTTAGCCTTCTGTTTACAAGTTCGGAGGAAGGAAATGGTTCCATACCATTGTCATGGGGATCGTTGCGGTCGTTGTCGCGATCGGTGTCGTTGTCATCATCGTGGTCATCATCATTGTCATGATCGTGGGTGGAGGTGGTGTTGTTGCTGCTGCGATACTCGGCAATGCATGCCTCGCACAGCGGAACCAGGCTGGGGGCCTGGTTCCAGTCGCAAATGCACTTGATCTCCGCGCTGTCGTTGTCATGGTGCATGCCGTCGCACTTGTTGGCGATGTCGACGACGGGTCCGCAGACGTTCCAGCAGCGATTGGGGACATCGTCATGCTCGAGCTTGGCGCCGGCGGCAACATTGCTCATGAGCATGAGACCGGAGAGAGCCAACAGCTGGTGGACACGCATGATGACGGATGCAAGGGACGGTGATTGGTTGTAGAAAAGTTGTATGGAGTAGAAATGTGGGAACGATTGATCGCAAGATTTGGAGTTGATCGATTTGTTTGATGGTGAACTTGTAGATGGAATGAGTCGATGAGCTGGGTGACGGGCTTAATATAACCTGTCGCATGGCATGTTACTATATTTGCCGCTGGCGACGATCCCCGGGTTGGGGGTGAATGCCCAGACATGATGGTCGCCGCCGTAATGCCGAAACCCTGACCTCACCCAGGGAATAACAGCGATCGGCTTCAGCTAAATTTCTCTAAGCCTCGCCTAATGCATCTGCCAAGAGGGCCGTCGGAGGCAGGGAACCGTGGATTGGGCAACAGTCGCCAATCCAGGGCCTCTGAACGAAGTTGCCTGACTTCATTGTCGTCCTTTCTGCATGCTGCCAAGCGAAGATGCTCCATCATCGCTACCAAAAGGGTCTGTGGGGAAACTCTTCTCCCACCGCCACGATGGGGGTTTTCGGAGCCTGGGGATGATCGGTCGAGTATACCGGAAAGGGAGGTTGGTTACTCCGAACTGTGTGAATTCAATAGAGTACGGTAAGGTATATCTGATGTGTTTCATAATTGTTTGCAATGTATATACAACCGGCGGGGAGACTCGGAACAGTCCGAGTGGCAAAGGACCCGGGGTACAATGATATCACTTCCAATCAGCGGAATCCCATATCACCACAACCCTGACTACCCTGACTTCAATGCTAGGAAACTTCCCTGTACTCCTACGAGTAGGCCACCGTATTCCCATCTGGAGTAACTAGTTGGAGAAAGGATGAATTGAGGTGGAGCTGCAGCTGCCGAGCAGTGCACAGCCTCTCTGCAGCCTTTATACATGCATAGTCAAGCCCGGAGAGCCCCGTCGATCCAGGACTTCTCCGCAGGACGGGAACAACAATATATTTAGAACGTCTCCACGAGGCCAGTGAGAGAGAAGGGAAAGATGTTGCCTGTGTTTTCGCATACTCTAGTCGCGACGATTATCTGATTGTTCCAGAATGGTACCCAAAAGGTATCTATACGACAGGATGTTTGATTGGCTCTTAGGTCATCATGAGGTCAGGTGTCTGATGGACCCCCTCTTGTTGTTATTCTTGACCTTCACCAAACACTGCCTCCTACATACACTATCCATTACTCAACCTTGAACCTTTGTGTCGGTCAGAGATCACGCAGAATGGCTCGAGCTACCGTAGGCAGGATGTCGTGGGAAAAGTACGCTCTCCGGCCTGTGCAAGGCGCCCACCTTGTCACTCTCCCGGTGTTTATCTATGGAACTGCCTGGAAGAAAGACCAGACGACGGATCTAGTCCACCAGGCATTGCAAGCTGGATTCCGTGCGGTGGACACCGCGGCCCAACCGAAGCATTATCGTGAAGATCTCGTCGGAGAAGGGATCCGCAGAGCCATTCGAGACGGCGTCGTCCGACGAGAAGATCTTCATGTAGGTGTCGACCTCAAAGTCACTTACCCAAGGCGTCACCTATTTTTAGAAGTTACTTGCAAGCCATCGTGAGACTGCGACTGACCACTGCCAGGTTCAAACGAAATTCACTTCCGTGAATGGACAGAATCCGGACAATATGCCATATGATGCCCAGGCATCTGTGACCGACCAGGTCCATGCCTCCATCAGGTCGTCCTTCCACCATCTCCGGCCCTTAGAGGCGCCGGAAAGTGCCCAGGACGCGTATCTCGACTTGCTCATTCTCCATTCCCCGTTACCGACGATGGCTCAGACTCTGGAAGCCTGGTCGGCCTTGGAGACCTACGTCCCCCATCGGATCCGCAATCTAGGCATCTCCAATTGCACTTTGCCCATTCTCAAAGAGCTGTATCCGCTTGTGAAGGTGAAGCCGGCTGTGGTGCAGAACCGCTTCTATGGAGCCACGCAGTTCGATGTGCCGCTGCGGTCCTTCTGTCGAGACAATCACATCATCTACCAGAGCTTCTGGACGCTAACCGCCAACCCAGAGCTGATTCGGTCAGATGCCGTTCAATCGCTAGCTCGTCATGCTGGTATTAGTCCGGCAGCATCGCTGTACTGTTTGGTTTTGGGGCTCGGCGGTACGACTTTGTTGAACGGAACGACTAAACGAGCTCATATGGAAGCCGATCTCGTTGCGCCGATGAAGGTTGAGCAGTTATCCCGTGAACATCCAGACATGTGGGAGCAGATAATGGGCAGTTTCCAACATCTCATTGGGGACCATGTCGATCTCTGAAGGTACATGTTCTAGCCTATTTACTTCCGCTGTACGTGTTGTCATTGATTGGCCTATGCACAAGATATCTTGCATCCTTCGTTAGGATCTCTTTGTACGGAGTATATACCTACCAGATCTTAGACGAGCATGTCCATACCTCCACTAGATATTATTCTCTACCAACTAATGCAACCCTGTGCTCAGACTCATTGAAGTTCAAGCTGTTGAATCTGTTAGGCAAGGAATTGAGCCTAGTCGTGCATAAAAGCAGGGTGGTGCGAGAGAGCCCCGTAGAATGCCGTCGAAGCCCAGCGAAGTATCCAGAAGGGAAAACATCCGACTTCTCCCCATCGCACTCTGAACCTGAGGCCTTCCAAGGTTTTCTCGCCCAAAAAGGACACCCGCGGCACGTGTGGAACGATCGGCTGAGTCATCCGCATCACCCAATCAGTGCTTGAGACGGGCGACTGACCTCATCAAGCATCTCCAACCAGCAGAACAGCGAGATTTTGCTGTCAACCACTCTGCGCTTTTTCGCATCTTCCATCGACCCCCTTGTCATCCAGCGCCCGCTATCTTCTAGGCCAATTCTCCGGTCATTCCGGAGTTTCGCCGTTGTCTCGCCCTCCTATCCGTTTCTTCTTTGCGCCCGTACCTGGGTACAGGACAACTTGGTGGATCCCGTTTCGGGCATGTATCTCTGATCGCCAGAACTTTTCTAACCAGGTTTCCTCCCTCCCTTGCGACCTGCGACACCGAAGCGCAATTGACGACTGAGGGTGATATCATTCATTTCAATCATTCGATTACACTGTGCGGATTGAATCCCTCCCCCGAGTCCCCCGTGGTTGTTGGACTTCATATTGTTATAGCGCCCGCCGCGCCCGTCGCGTCGACCGCCATTCATATTGCCTGTTCACCAGCAACAGGATCATCGCACTGTTCGCGCTTCGATACTCGTTGACTACCTCGAGACGACCCGTCTTGCGCGTGCTCCTCGAACGAAAACTACACCGCTAAAATTCGTCGTCAGACTCGTCGCGTCGTTCGGTGCATCTCGCCATAACCCCGTTCCCCGCCATACGGACCACGTCCGGGTACGCTAGGCTGCACGACGATCAAGCGTTTGTCGCTCACTCATCTAATATTTTCTTCCACGCTGCGACCCATCCAAGCGCGGCATCGACCAAGCTTTTCTCAGATCACCGCTTCTTTTCTAGCATCGCTCGGTCATCACCGCCTCGGTGATGAGTCCTTCAGGCATGAGCCGCAAGCGACCTGCACCCGGCACCGCCCCCGTCGTTCACCCTCAACTGAACCAGATCTCCAGCTACACCCCGACCTCTGGTTCTCCGATCTCGAACGATCAGTTTCTACAATGGGGCCAGAACCAACCCGCCAACGCCGTCAATCCTTCGTCCTTCCCTGATGCGACACCGTACAGCCCCGCCGCCTTCTCGTCGAACCAAGAGATTCCCGCGACCACAGCCACGGCGTCGACCCAACTGGCGCGCCGACAAACACCGAGCCAGGTGGCAACCCGGGGTCGCGGGTACGAACCGACGCCGACCGGCTTTTCGGACCATGGAAGTTCTGCCGGGGAAGGCGGCTGGGGTGAGAGTCTCGATGAGCTGTATCAACGAGCATTGGTCGCCAAACGGGAAGCGCAGGCGAAGCGGAAACAAATTCCGCCTTTTGTACAGAAGTTGAGCAGGTAAGTCCACATCTCAGTCCGACTGGTGGTTCGCCACCGGACACGCGCGACTGACTTGAATCTTAGTTTCCTGGACGAGTCCAAGAACACCGATCTGATCAGATGGTCTGATGACGGCAATTCCTTTATCGTGTTGGACGAGGACGAGTTTGCGAAGACGCTTATCCCGGAGCTGTTTAAGCACAACAACTACGCATCCTTTGTCCGTCAGTTGAACATGTACGGGTTTCATAAGAAGGTCGGGCTCTCGGACAACTCCATGCGCGCCAGCGAACGGAAGAATAAAAGTCCCAGCGAATACGCCAACCCTTATTTCAAGCGCGGACACCCCGATCTGCTGTGGCTGATCCAGAAGCCTAAGAACACTGCCGGACAAGGGAGCAAATCTGGCAAGGGCAACGTGCGTGTGAAGACCGAGGATGTTGATGATCACGAGCATGATGATTACGACGACGCTACGGGGGCTTCGCGCGATGAACGAGCCCGCAACCGGCAGCTGTCCCTGGTCACAGGAGGCTTCATGCAAAAGGATCAGCTCGCGGGGGTGTACCGGGAACTGCAAGCCATTCGCCAGCAGCAGCAAGTCATCTCCAATACGATCAGTAAACTGCGGAGAGAGCATGAACAGCTCTACGCGCAGGCGGCCAACTTCCAGGAACAGCACACTCGTCATGAGAACTCCATCAACGCTATCTTAACGTTCTTGGCTACGGTCTACAACCGTAGTCTTCAGGGACAAGACGGCCCGCAAAATCTCGCCAACTCGTTTGCTGGAGCCATCTCACAAGACCAAGGTAACGTCGTCGATGTGGGCGATGACTATTCGCTGAGCACCCTCGGTGCTCCCAACCTGAATAGCCCTACCACACAACGAACGATGAAGAAGCAACCCTTGCTTCTGAAGGCGCCGCCAGTAACGGAACCGCACGGCCGCGCGGCGACCCTGTCGCCCGCCAGCACGTATGACCGCTCGTCTCGAGGCCACACTCGGCAACCCAGCGCAACCCAGCCCGGCCTTGTCGAGGAGGTCTTTGACACCAGCCCTCGGCCGAAGGAGACAGCACAGTCGACTCAGCAAATCCCACAGCGCGACATCATGTCCGTCATTCAAAACTCGAACGCGCGCAACGGGATTGCGACTAGCTTCGCCGACTTCCCCAACGTGCTCTCTTCCCTGGAAACGTCCGGGGGCAACGTTCCCCTCACCCCGAACCAGCGCGCCGACATGCTTCGGCTGATGGCCAACGAATCGCACCCTACCGACACCAATCTCCCGGTGCCCTCGAACAACGCCTTAATCAACCCTCACCCGCCGCCGATGCCGCACAACTACACCACCCGCCTTGCAAACACAAGCGCCGAGATCGACAACCTCGTGAAGATGCAAGCGGAGCAAGACCGCTCCGTTCAGAACTTGACCAACCTCCTGCAACCCCTCAGTCCCACGGGCACCATCCCGGGGGTCGGGGCGGACGGGAATGTCCCGCCTCCGCCGCTGGATCTCGACCAAATATTCAACAACGACTACTTCACCGACGTCGGCGATCTCGAGAACAACAAACACAACCTGGACTTTGGCGACTCGATAGGCTCCGGCACCCTCCCCACCGAACACCCCGAGACCACCACCGCCGCGGACGACGGCACCAACGAACTGTTTGATTTTGACCACATCCCTGAGCATGGTGAGCTTTTCGATGGATCGAACCCTCAACAGCAAACCCCGGGCTTCTACCCGGGCTATGATGGCAGTGGCTACGGCAGCAACACAGGGAACACGGGCAGCGGCGCGGCTGCCGACCCGCCATATCCCGGCGGCGACTCGGGACGAATCGAGACCTTGACCGATAGCGAATCAACCAGTCCCAGCAACACCATGGAGACGCCGCCGCAGTACGGCGGCGCCTCGAAACCGAATGATTCTCAGGGAGGTAAGGGTCCTGGAGGTGGCGCGAAGCGGCGCAAGAAGGCTTGAGAGTGTTATTTTCTTTTTGCATGACATTCTACTAACGGCGTTGCGTATGGATTGACTGGAAAAAGAAGACGGGGACTGGCCTCCATAAACAAAACAAGATAAGAGATGCGAGACGAGACGACTCCGACGTCGAGTTCAGAGCCAAGCCAGGCCAGGCCAGGCCCAGTATGATGCATGATACCATTCCCCTGCCTTGTTCTATACCGTGTCCCACCGCTGCGTTGCGTCGACGATTAGATACAGCCCCTGCTACCTACCTTACCTACTTTATACACGCCCCTTTCGTCTGCTCCCTTTCTTCCATTGTTGCACGCAAACGCCCGCGGCAAGGCATTTCCTTCTGTTGTTGCACGAAAACGCCGCGGCAAGGAAGACTTTCTCCCATTGTTGCACGCAAACGCCAGCGGCAAGGAAGACAAAATATCATAACATAAGGCCTTGCTTGGATTTTGAACTGTATGTAATGGTGGTTGTCATTCAACCGCTCTTGAACATAGAATGATTAATGATAGCGGTATCTACTTCTTTATATACGTGCGTAGCCAAACAGTAATATAGATAGAGTACACTGCTACATGCTCGCTGTCTATACCTAGATGGATGCCATAGATACACGATTCCTTACTTACTCCTGCGACTCCGCTCCCACTCCAGATCACCCACCCGCTCACGCTTTCGATCGCGTTCCCGATCCCGCTCCAGCCCCCGTCGTCGATCGCCGACAATCTCCTTCTCCCGCTCCCGCGGATCAATCACCATCAACGAGTCGACATCGTCCGGATGCTGCTGCTTCCACTTCAGATCCTTGCCGAGCGTGTCCTTCCCAAAGCGCAGCTCGTGCGACAACCAGCCCGCGTCGCCGTCGTCCGCGGGTGCAGCGGCGTCACCCTCCGCGCCGTCGTCCCACGATTTACACGACTGGCAGTTGGCGATGAAATGCAGGTCGCAGAGCTGCGCCTCCTCGTCGTCCGCGTCCTGCACCGCTGGGGCAGGTTTCTCGGGAGTCTTTTCCCTATGGGTTTTGCTCGTAGTGGTGGAATCGGCGCTCTCGAGCTTCGCCTTGAACGCGTTAAACAGCTTGAGCGCCTCGCGCTCAGCACCGTTCCCGAACCCGGTGATGCCGTTGGCGGCGCTGCTCGTCCCAGCCGCGGGACGCTTGCGCCCGCGGATCGCCGTTTCGGGGATCATGGCTTCGAGCGCGGACAGCTTACGGCCGGAGTCGGCGGGGCCCGTCTGCACGGTGCGGCGCATCGAGGCCTTGACATTCTCGATCTCGGCGTTCGTGCGCGACAGGAACGCCTGCCGGCCGGACTGCGGCGGCGGAGTGGGCGAGCGCTCGGGCGACTCGGGGTCTGGCAGGGGCAGCTGGGCTTCCGGCTCGGGGGTCTTGGGACGTTTCCTGCGGTCGGGGGACGGCGACCGCGGACGTTTGCGTGTTTCGGGTTGTGGAGGGGGGTGGGGTTTTGGCGCTGACGGGGCAGTTGTTGTGGAAGACGGGGGGTTCGCGTCGGTGACGAGGTTGGGGTTGAATTTGGGCTTTGCCGGGCGCACCGGGATATCGGTGTCGGCGTCGTCGCCGAAGCTGAGGAGGGTCTTTGCGGCCTTGGCCTTCTTTTTCTTCTTGGGCGGGGGCTGCTCTGACGCAGCGCCGGCGGCCTTCTTCGCGGCGAGGTCGCGCTTTATGACCTTACCGGCCAGCGGGCCCAGCTCGCCGACCTCACAAGAGAGGATCTTGACGGGGTAGACGGGACGGTCTGAGCCTTCGACGCGCTCGGCCTCGGCGATCTTGACCATGTTGTAGATGCTGTCGCCCTCGATGCGGCCGAACAGCGTGCACTGGCCGTTGAGCTCGCGCTCGGCGTTGGCGAGCGTGATGAAGAACTGGCTGCCGTAGGAGCCGTCCTCGCTCTTGGCCATGCCGACGAGGCCGCGGCGGTTGAAGCGCAGCCGGCTGTGCAGCTCATCGCGCAGCACGACCTTCTCGTTGGGATCGCGCGCCGTCGGGTCGTACTCAAATTCTGGGTCCTCGTAGATAGACACGCCGCCTTCGCCGGTGCCGGTCGGGTCGCCGCCCTGGATGATGAAGTCTGGCACGATGCGGTGGAAGATCGTCCCCGCGTAGTAGTTGTCCATGCAGTGTTGCAGGAAGTTGCGGCATGTTAGCGGCGTTTGCGACGCGAACAGGGAGATGTGGAGGGGGCCGAAAGTGGTGTTGAGGGTCGCCGAGGCGGTGGGATTCGGTTCGGTCGTGTAATGGGAGGACATTTTTATTTGTGAGCTGGCGGGAGAGGCTGTCTTTCGGAGTAGGTTGAGGGAGGAGAGGTGGCTCAGTGGTGAGCTTTAACGCATCGAGGATCGGAATCGAGGTAGGCGTCCAGACGGCAGAATAATTCAATATGTCAATTGAATTGAACACGATATACTCCGACCAGATGATTCTGGCGGGTGGAGGGAGGAGGAGTGGTAGAGAAGGTGAAGACGGAAGTTGAAGTTGAAGCAAAATTGAAGTTTCGCGGTACGTCATGTGCGGCATCCGTGGATACCTCGAGGCTACAATATACACTTACTAGATCCTACCATGTAACTATTAATATGTCTGCACCACTAAAGTCTTCGTGCTCTAATTGAAAACTATGAACAGGATATATTCAAATATCTGTCAACTCAAAATGGAAATGCCAAATCATATACATCCCCCAGACACTGCTCCATATCCGGGCAATACACCGGATCCTGTCCAAAGATAATATGCCACATATATTCCATGATGCGCCCGCTCACATCGTCCGGAAGATCCGCCTCCATCAGCCAGCGATGATACCGCTGGTAACTACTGAGCGGCCGCTGTCGCACCTGGCTCCTCGACACGGCAAACTGCGCACAACACGGCGTCGCAACCACCTCCGGCACGCGGGTGTTATTGAAGAACGTCTGCCACACCATCGGGAACAGCAGCTCGGGCATATGGTCCTCGTTGGCCGTCTCGCGGAACGGGCGTATCTCGTCCGGGCAGCCCGGGCTGGGATTGCAGCGCAGATTGGCGTAGCCGTTGCGCTGGACAAAGTCCGTCTGCAGCATCTGCACGGTCAGCGGGTTGCTGTGCTCGTCGAACTCGGTGTGCCAGGCGTCGGGGTAGCCGTCGCGGTGGCTGTGGAGAAAGACGATTGTCGAGGGCAGCCGATCGTAGTGGTCGATGATGTACTGTAGGTATACGCTGCTTTCTTTGCCTTTGTTCTTGGTCACGCGGAGGGGCGCGTCGGGATCGTCGACTGTATAGATAGCGTGCTGCCAGCTGTGCGAGTCAGTACATATACGCTTTTGTCGTCTGGTGACGAGTCGAGGGTGCAGGAGAGCAGAAGAGGCATACTCGGGCAGCTCATCAATCACCCAGTTGGTATTCTCTTCCTTTCGCTTCCCGACTACCACCACGCGATCTGTAGCGGCTACCTTGGCGCGAGATACATCGTCGATTATGATCTGCGGCGAGCCGATGTTCTTGTTCCGCGACGGAGCAAGGTCCGAGATGGATGGGCGTCGGCGTCGTCGGCCGGTGGACGACGTAGTTCGTTGGACGCTGGGTTGCGCGCTCCGTGCCAGGTAGTTCGATCATAGGCGACAGGAGGAATCGCACTCGATTCCTTCCATTCCGATCGCACAAAGCATACTTGGTTGATCGTCCATAGGAGGAGGACCGCCAAGGCCGCTGCTGCGAAGCGCTGAGTCGCCCGCATCTTCACACCATTCTGCTTTCGCTAGATGGGACTGGGTTCCCGTAGGACACGGATTCAAGTATAATGCGCCGTCTACAATCAGACAGGATCTGAAGCAGTTGCGAGCTGCAAAAGTCATGCGAACAGTCCTGTGTGGGTGAGTGATGATCTCATCGCATAGGACACTCCATAAGAATGAAACAGGGGAAGAAGAACCTTAGGACAAGTCGAACCATTCCGGGTTCCGGGTTCATCTACATCTGCGACGGTGATGTAAGATGCAGTGGACAGACGCATCACCGATGATGTGGACGTCCCGCTCCACCATGTTCCATGGTCACATCGTCGCATCATGGACTATTTACTCGGGACAGGCACCTCTACCACAACACCAAAGTCAATTCATTGCATTCTCCTATTTTATCATCCTACCCATCACTCGTAACACATTATCTATCCTAACTCAAGCCTTGTTTACAGCCTTATCCTCAGCCATCTGCTGGGCCGCAACCGCAGTCGCAGTCGCCTTCTGCTTCTTCGCGATCCGGAAGCCTCCCACCGCCAGGAGGAGCGCCTCCAGACCCAGGACCACCGCCAGCGTCACCATCGCGCCGATGACACCGGCCACCGGCCGCGATACGCCGCCATCACCGGACGACTGCGTCGAGACGGACCCGGAGCCCGAGCCGCCGGCGACAGACTTGCACTGGCCGTCGGTGTTTCCACAGGCCTGGCACCACTCCTCGTCGTTCATCACGGCGAACTTCTTGGTCTGGTCGGCAAAGTCCGTCCAGGGGATGGTGGTGCTGGACTGGCCGAAGAGGGGGTATTCACTGGGGCTGGAGGAGCCGGTGATGGTGCCGTTGTGGAAGAGGAAGCGCACGCTGATCTCCGAGGCGTCAGGGAAGCCATCGGCGGTGGAGTTGGTGACCAGCTCCCACGACATAGTGGAGGCGTAGTCCGGGACGCCGGTGAAGTCGACGTTGGCGGCGGGCAGCTGCGCCAGGCCAAAGTACGAGAGGAAGGTTCCGTAGGAGCCGAGCTGGATGTTCAGCTTGGTCTTGCCCTGGGAGGTGATGGTCTTGTTGAGGGCCTCCAGCACCTCGCCAGCCAGCTGGGCGCCGGCAATGGCGCGGACAGTCTCGGAGGCGTTGTAGGCCAGGTTGTACTGCTCTATGTTGGCCAGCTGGAGGAGACGGTCCAGCTGGGCGGCGGTGGGCGTGTTGGTGGTGTTGTGGATGGAGGCGACATTCAGGTAGTCGAAGATGGTGTAGGCGTTCTTAAAGCTCATCTCGTCGGGCGTAAATGTGCTGTTCAGCAGGGACGAGAGGGACTGGTAGAAGTCGCGGGTGGAGTCGAGGAGACTCTTGTACAGCGTGGAGCTGTAGTAGTTGTTGCTGCTGACCACGGCGTTCTGGCAGCCGGTGGCATCCTGCAGCCAGGTGTTGTCCTCGCTGTCGGTGCCGGACTCAATGAGGTTCAGAGGGATCAACTGGTAGCCGTTCAGAGGGGACTCGACGGTGGTCCCGTTGGCCAGGGTCTCGCTGGCGGAGGAACCGACGGGGGGGTAGATTCCCTGCATGAATGCAATGGCGGAGTTCTGGAGGACATCGTCCGAGGGCGCCGATGCGCTGACCTGGCTCAGTTTGACGATCTTGTCACTGATGCCCTCGATCTGGAGCGAAGAGCTGGCGTTGACATATCGGTCATGCCAGTAGCCTCCACTCTGGTAGACTTCTCTGTATCCCAGATCGGTGAGCTCGGTGTTCCCCAGCACCTTGGGCGTGCGGTCACCATGGCGGGAGAAGATGTAGGCACCCAGGACCTTTTCAGCAGAGGCTGGGAGGGCCAGCGGCATGGCCAGAAGGGCCAGAGCGATGTTGGACGGCTGCCAGGTGGAACGCATGATGAATTGACCCGGCTCAGATATGGATCTTGGAGGCGAATCAAGCGGAACAGCAGTGAGGGAAGAGGGTGGAAAGGATTGACGTGGGGTATATATGGGAGAGGGTCTCAGAGGGACCGTCCAAGAGCAGCCGCGGAGAAAGTCGTTATCGTGATGACACTGGAGGGACGGCGGGATGGAGCCGGACTAAAAGACTCTCGATTATTCGGGCCCATGCCTGAAGGGTTCTAGGCAGACCACTAGGGCTCTCGAGAAGCTTTGAGGGTGTTTTCGGGCAGTCCGTAGTCATTCTCTAGTGGTTTAGATCGAGCCATTGCAGCGCAATGAGTGGATGGCGATGCGGGGAAGGCAGGCAAGAAGAAAATATTAGCTAATGCTGGATTGTGATAAGGATGCAGTCCTGGTGGAGAAGTATGTCCGCCATCGGAGGGGGCCGTAGATAGGATACACATTGATAGATTGTATTTGAATCTCTGTCAGTCAATGGGATATACATATACTCGGTATATCGGTAGTGATTGACATACATACCGCGGAATATATATCCAGCACACTCAAATAGATACATATACATAGTCAATCACTCTTGACCAAAGCTTGTCTTGTCTGTCTATTGTACTTTACCCACACTATGACTCACATGCACCATCTCTGCAATCCCTCGTATCTACGTTTAGTGTAAAAATGAAACCAGTAAATATGGAATGAAAAGCAGAAACAGAAAGAAACAAGGAATAGACGGAGGTCTCCGAGAACCAAACAAAAAGAAAAAGAAAAAGAAGATTCCGGTGCGGGGAATCGAACCCCGATCTCCTGTGTGAAAGACAGGTATGATAGCCGTTACACTACACCGGAAAAGGTGGTGTACATTCCGGTGCGGGGAATCGAACCCCGAGCTGCTGTGTGAGAGACAGCGATGTTAGCCATTACACCACACCGGATTGTTGAAGGAAGGGCTCTCAAATTGATCTATATTGCACTTCCTTTTATAGACAGCTCTACGGAGTACACCATTCATACTCACTCCATATTTCGTCCACCACACTAAGATAAAGAACACTATAATACTCAAAACACTCGGGCGAAATTAATTTCATATTTGTCTCAAATACCAAACTCCAAACTCCTCAATGCTAGGTACCTATTCATGTCGACACGACCCCCTTCTCCCCTAACAACTCACACCCATTCCGCACCACCCCCACCAGTCCTCCCGTCTGCATCGTCTCCGATCCTCCTCCTGCCAGTCGCCATTCGATCTCAGCCAATCCCTCCAGCCACGTAATCCGCGTCTGCGGTGGCACTTCCAATCGCTGAAGTTGGTCGGCCAGAGCTTCCAGGATATCCGCCAACGCCAGTCCCTTGTTCGCCTTGAGCGTATTGATCGTGTTCAGACATGAGGTAATATCGCTCGTCGTGAGTAGTGTCGTCATAATCTCCTGGATATCCGCCGGGTATGGTGCCGCAATGCAGTCGTAAATCGTCTCGTTCGTGATCACTTCGGCCTCGGGACGCACTTGGTCTTTGGGTGCATTCTTCATGGGAAGGGGAATACCTGCAAGAACCGATCAGTGGTAAGCGTCAATTTTGGCGGACGAACATCCTTACTGCTGGCATGGCAGGCCTGGAGCACATTCAATGCCCGTCGCATGTCGCCCTTGCTCAGCGTCACCAAGCTGTCCACCGCCTCTGGTTGAATGTTGATCTGCTCCTTCTCCACCACCAGATCCACGAGTGACCGGATATCTGGCTCCTTCAATGGACTGAACCGAAACCGACTGCATCGGGACAGGAGAGCGGGCGAGAGCTTATGCGTGTAGTTGGCGATGATGCAGAAGCGCGTGTTGGCCGTGTACCGTTCCATGATTCGGCGCAGGGCCATCTGTGCAGTCGAGGTCATGGCATCGGCTTCGTCGAGAATGATAAGTTTGAAGGAAGCGAGAGAGGAGCTGCCGGAACCGGACTGTGGTCCCATGGAGAATATCTGTTTCGTGCCTAGGGGGTATTAATACCGTCCCTTATTTTATACGGGATCGGAAACGTACTGGCAAAGGTCTTGATCTGCTCTCGAACAACATCAATACCCCGGTCGTCACTGGCGTTCAGCTCAAGCACCATCTGTCGCATATTCTTGCTTCCGTAGATCTTTCGCGCGAGCGCTAGAATAGTGGAGGTCTTTCCGGTTCCTGGGGGCCCGTATAGGAGGAGATGGGGGAGTCGCTAAGAACACAATCAACGGATGCTATCTCCGACGGAATTGATGTCAATGCATACGTTTGCTTCAACGAATCGGTTGATTGTAGCCAGAATGTCCTGGTGGCCTGAGACGTCATCAAGAGTGTTTGGACGGTACTTCTCGACCCTGTCAATTGTTAGATCAGTGCCAACCGTGCAATATTACCCAGTTCCTACCAAGGCAGATTATCCTGAGCTTCGACCGGAAGGTCTGCAGCAGGTCGCTTTGCCTTTTTACCGGCATTGTCCGAACTAAACTGGACGTCGCCCTTGGAGGGGACATCGACGTCCATTTCATCCTCGTAATCAGACATGGTGGTGAGCGTGATATGTCAATATGCTGTAAATACCCTTCAATATCAGAAAACACTCACAATCCACGTCAAAATGAAGGTGGAAGACAATTGGGGGGAACAGAGGAAATGCGACGCGTCGAAATCCACCCGCGCGTTAAGAGGTTCGGGGCCGGAAAATCATTGTTCTTGCTGGGGGCTTAGGTACCTTACTACATATGGGTGATGACATCCATGCACCTCCCGCCCGCAGGCAGCTCCGTCCATTGTCCACTTCCCTCACAACTTCTCTCCAACCCTCGTTAGACAGGCGCTAAGAGGGTGTCTACTCTTTAGAAATCATTTGCAATGCCGGTACGCTCATACCCAGACCAATTCTCATCCCCGCCCCCTATCTCCCAACTGACCAAGTTTAGGCATACCACTCCATCTTCCTCGAGGATCGGGACATCCCCGTAATAGGTATGCGCTAGCTGTTTCGCGCACTCGAAACAACATCAATAGCCTTCTCCCAAGACCCAACAAGAGTTGTCGTCTGACCCGACTCGAAACCAGGAAACTTCCCGGTCCTCCCCCTCCGCACTCGCACACGCGGCCCCGCATACACCCTCCCCCCCCTACCCCCCAACACCCTCGACATCGATGTCTCTCCGGAGAGTGAGTCGTACGACTGCGTGGACGAGATCCTGTCCCTTTTCCGGGCCAATGTCCTGTTCCGCAACTTCGAGATCAACGGCCCTGCCGACCGCATGCTTATCTACGGGACCCTGTTTATCAGTGAATGCTTGACCAAGGTCCGGCCGAGCATGTCGGCCCTCGAGGCCGGAAAGGTACGTCGGGATTGGAGTGAGTGTAGAAAAGGGAGTTGACAGCATGGCAGGCCCTGAACAACGTTGCGCTCGACCAATTTGCTATCCCCGGCGATGCGTCCTTCCCGCTGAACCAGGCTTTCGAGCCCCCCCGGGACCGTCAGGATGCGGAGACGCTGCGAGCGTGAGTTTGACAGTCTCGATGGATGAGGATGTGTTCGTGCAATACTGATTGGCTCTACCAGATACCTTTCGCAGGTGCGACAGGAGATCGCCGTCCGGCTACATGCGAGATTATACCCTGGTGGTGAAGGCCCTTCGAAGGTTTGTCAAAGTCCGAGTATCACGTCGATCGCCGCTAATTCTTTTGGCAGTGGTGGTTGAGCTTTGCGAAGAGAAAGTTCATGGGCAAGAGCCTCTAGAGTTACATGTCTGTTTTGTTGTCTAGCCTGAATTCGCTTACCAGAACTTCGAGTCGATCCGTGTCGCATACCATAACCGAAACCGTGACATATCCAATGAAGTATTTCGATAGATATGATGGAGTAACGTTTTGCTCCGTGCAGTTCCTACTTTACAGAAACATTATCAGTAATATGTATCCTGGTTTCGGTGTATTATTATTTCATGCATCATGCAAACTCTGCAATAACTTTTCAAGTCGTGGACAGTATATGTACTCTATCTTACAATGGGTCATATGCAAAAGTCTTCAGCCCGTCTTACGACTTCATCTCGACATCCATGCCGCTGGCACTGTCGGCCGGTGTGGACGTTGACGTCGCCACCTTTCTCCTCTTCCGCGAAGGATTGCCAGCCGCCTGGATTTCCCTCTCCGTGGGAAGTGCTCTTGTAGCATGGAAGATATAGCCTTCTGCGCCTCCACGTCCGGACATCAATGGGTGTGTCCGTCCCGGCAGAACCTGCCAATGACGCACGCGGGAGGTCTCAAGTGCGGATGCCAGCAGAAGGGTAGGGTTCAAGCCGAACTCCTCGTCTAATTCAGGGAAATCGTCCCCGTTCTTCTCGCTGTCGGTTGATTGTAGTTGCTGTTGTTTCAATTCTTGTTTGCGGTTGATATAGGCTGTCTTTCGGGCGGTGGAGTAGAGGTCCATCAGATTCGTGAGCGGCTCAATGGTAGGGGAATAGACAGCGACTGAGGCGGAGCCCGTCAGCAGCGGCACCGTGTGCTTCAAGACTGTCTCAGGATCCATCAGCGTGGCAACGATGAGCCCATCAAAACCACCGGCGTGAGTCTCATCGACGGCGGCTTTGACGCGCGCCCACCTGCTTCGTTTGCGATAGTATTGGCTCCGCCGACTCGTCTTCATGTTGGATAGCTCTTCTTCCGTCAGGGTTTCGGGCTCTTCGGTGTAAAGGAGATCGGAGCTGGGCTCGAGAAGTTGCAGCCATGAGACGGTTTTCAGATTCGTATATAGAGGATGGGTCTCGCTAGGGTCATGCGGCTCGTAGCCGAAGAATTTGAGAAGAGACAGATTGGGTTGTTTGTGAGGGTGGATTAGGGTGATGGTGTTTTCGGTGGCGGACATCTGGCTGGGCCGGCTAGGACGTTGTGTAGCTGCGTTGTCCTCTGTCGTTGCAGCCTGGCTCTGTTCCGCCGGCGCCGTCTCATCCTCCTCGTAGTTTTCGCCATCGTGAGGGTACAAAATCCCCATTCTCTCGGCCATGGCCGCGACCAACAGACCACCCGTGTCATCCACGACCAGATAGCGTCCGTTGGGTCTCGAACCGACCATCTGTTCGATGGACGTCGCGCCGCTGTGGTGCACATTTCCCCAGCACCCCACTAATCCAATGCACTCGTCGCGCATTTCCATGATCTTCGCCGCGTCTTTGTTGTCCTGCATCATGTAGTTGGTGAGATGGCTGACGTCCAGCGGCAGGACGGTAAAGCGCTTCATGTACTTCCTCCGTTTGCGCAGGGTGTATTTGGCGAGCGAGAATGCGGTCTTCTGGTCGATCGCAGTATGCGAGTCAAGGATCTTCGCAATAATCTCGCGACCAGACCCGCCGGCCTCCTTCTTCAGCGCCTCGATCTCCGCCCAGGTCAACTTCTGCGTGGAGGCGTCGTCAACGATCTCGCGGTTGGTGCGCAGCGGGGTCCCGTCGGGGTTGGTCTCGGGCTCATCTCCATCAGCCTCCCCTTCGGCGATCAGAGATTCGGCGTGGAGTTCTGCAGCTGGCACAACGCGCAGACAGCTGCCGTCTTTCTCGTCGGAGGACTCGAGGATGTCAAAGGTCAGGTAGAATGGTCGGCCGATGATCTGGTTGGCGGGGAAGCTTCCGAATTTTCCCAAGTAGATCATCCTAAAAGCGCGTTAGTCTTGGCTGAGACGGCCAGGCAGAGAGGCGTAGGACGTACGTATTCGGAGTGACCTTCTGAATCCTGGTCAACTCATTGGGGAGTCGGAGCAGGACAAACTGGTCCGGACGGACGTAGGAGTGCATTCTGGGCGGATGATAGGATAGACAATTAGGGCGATAGAAATGCGAATATACAGCATACTCCAAGGAACGGTCCAGGTCAATCGTGCGCACAATTGACAACTGGATTTTTGTCGATATCAACTTTTTTTGCCGGAGTGCTTTTTGCGATAGTGCACGGACCAGGTGGATGTTGGAGAGCGCTTACCTAAGAGGAGATGTTGGCGGACCGAGAGATTCTCCGGACAATCCTCCATTTACGTCATCCCACTATCGCTGTGGCTGCTGCCTGCTGAGTCACTGTCCACCGCCACATGCGCGGGGCTGGTCCATACACCGCTCTTACAATGGGTACCGTTATTTGGCCTTGTTCACCAATGTCCTCCACCATCTCCGGTATCTCGCTGTATGCGATACTCCGTCTGGAGCAGCGGGATCGCCTTGATCCACCAACCATCCCCATCTACGGAGTAAGCTACTGGGAATCTGGGTGCCTGTTCTCCGTCTCTTCAATATCAATCGCTCCGTTTCCCTCCGGCCGATGCCTACTGCCGGTCCTCCTTGCTCAATCCCCTGGACAGTGTGTCTGGTGACGGGTTTCCTTGGAAAACATGGCACCCGCTTGTCATCTATGCCCATGCATGTGCTGACTACTAGCGTCGACGGGGCCCCTTCTCAGCCTTACCTACCAACTGTTGTTGTCCACTTCTGAGCCACCCGTTACGTATACGCACCGATAGCCTACCAATCTACTGACCTACGACCTGCTTCTCTCCACGCCTTGATTGTTGAATTTTATCTTTTCACTTGTCACCGCTTCAGCGTCGCCGCGAGAACCATTGGTCGAGCTTCATCTTGTCCTCCCGTGTTTAGCCTTCTCCCTGTTCTCTTTCACCTTTACTTCATACACAGCCCGACTGCCTTCCATGGTCCTGCGAAAACGAGCTCCGCCGCATTTGTACAGCCTCAGTCAGGGAAATGCCCGCTCAGAACTTCGTTCGCCGACTTTACAGATCTCTCCGTCCGCGAAATCTACATCATCTGCATCTCCAAAGCGCCTAACCCGCCCCCGTCGAGCTCAAAGCTCTCCACAACCCCATCGGCTCCCCTCACAGGAGTCCGTCTATTCTCCCGACCTGAACACCTCCCCCGCATTCGACCTCATGCCCCTCGAGCAAGCGCAGAAATCTCCGGTCCGGTCCTCTCCCCTCGAGCCCCCATACCCATGGGCCGACGAGTTGGTGGAGAGGCCGGACCAGAACTCGGAAGATAATGTCACCGCACAACCCACCGCGGGTAATAGCCTCCAGGATGGGGGTGGGCTCGGTGATCGAGGAAAGGATCGTGTCCCCTCCATCCTCGTCGCCGGTACCCAGAGGCGGATGGCCGCCCCCGAATGGCAAACCGCCAATCAAGACGCCAGCGATACTACCGACTGGGAACATGTCGGCCAGTCATCCTCTCTTCCGCTTCGGTCGAATAACCCGTTTCTAAAGACACGATCGGCTCAGCCGAATCCGTGGGAAGATCAAGTTTCTCGGCCCCAGTCTGATGCTTCATCATTCTCTCACGGTGGTGCCAGTAGTCGATTAGGACAAGGTAAGAAGACGCAGTCTTTTGTTCAAAGGAGCTCTGTTATAACAAGCGCAGACGAGGGATACATTCCGATGACTGCACGCCTGTCACTCTTCGATACCCCGGAAATGGAGTCGCCGTGGGCGGATAGTAGGTCCACTTCCGCCGCCGTATCTTCACAACAAGACCAATACGTTACGCAACATATGGCAACTGCGAATGACGCAGTTCCCGGCCAATACGAGCATTCGTATACTCCGAACGTGCCTTACGTCTCAGAGCAAGCTTACTCGCATAGCAATCCATCTGTTGTGCCACCGGAGCCGTCTCATTTACAGCCCGACCAAGACCCTGAGAGGTTGGCTCCAGGACAGGACACAAGCACCCCCGCAACTGTTTCGACTGCTACCAGCGGATCCCATGTTCTTATTGAACTAGACGAGTCTTCCCAACCACAAACGACCATGGAGACTAGTCGATCTGCTTCCTCTGTTTATGATGCGCCCACCAGTGAGAGAGAAAAGCCACAAGCACCACTACCGAGTGGCCAACAAACAGCTGCACCGCCGCTACCAGATCGTTCATCTGGCACCACTGCTCAGGACGGCCTCGCCCAGCCCGCGCCCACTGTTGCTATCTCTGAAGCTGAGGCGGAGCGACAAAGGGAGAAAAGGGCCGAGACGTACTCCATCAGAAAAGTCAATTGGATGGACTCTGCTGGGATTCTGCGCGAGAGCCCTATTCTGGTGCAGAACCAAAACGGGCCGTGTCCCTTATTGGCCCTAGTCAACGCACTCGTGCTTGGTGCCAGCCAGGACGCTCAGCCGCCTATCCTTAGAGCGCTACAGACGAGGGAGCAGATATCCCTAGGGCTTTTGATCGAAGCCTTGTTTGATGAATTGATAACACGTCTGGGGCCAGATGACCAGTTTCCGGATATTGAAGCACTAAGCCTCTTCCTAACGATGCTACATACTGGCATGAACGTCAACCCCAGACTCACTTTGGTACGTCTACCGAATACGCTGCAATTCCCTGGGTCTAATGGTGAACAGGAGTCTGAGGATGCCGTTGGGTCGTTCCTCGAGACTAGCGATATACGATTCTATGGAACCTTCGGCGTGCAGCTGGTACATGGGTGGGTTGCCACGCCTTCGTCAGAAGCAGATGCAGCAATGAAACGATGTGCACAGTACCATGAAGATATCCAGCTTTTACCGTTCCGCAAACAAGAACTCGAAGACCGTGTCTTCCGCGGTGGATCGCTTAGCCCGGAAGAAGAAACGACGATGAAAGATATTCAAACGATCCAACAGTTTATTGAGATAGATAACGCAACCCAATTGAGTACATTCGGGCTCAATCATCTGGCAGAGAAACTGTCTGCAGGATCATTCTCTATCCTCTTCCGCAACGATCACTTCTCGACGCTCTACAAACACCCCCAGACCCATCAGCTATTCACCCTTGTCACCGATGCCGGATATTCTAATCACGCGGAGGTCGTGTGGGAAAGTCTTGCGGATGTCAACGGGGCCAACTCTGGATTTTTCTCTGGTGATTTCCGCCCCGTGGGCAATGTTCCGTCGGAGACATCCGATCCGTCAGGTCCACGGACATCCAGCAACACAGGACACTTATCATCGGGCACGAGTGAGCCGCGGCGCTTATCTGCCCAGGAACAAGCGGATGCCGACTATGCGTATGCCCTGTCCCTCCAATATCAGGAGGAAGAACAGCGGACTCGTAACGGAGGACGTCGAGACTCTGCTCCGACCCAAGGGGCCGGAGTCCGCGCCTCAGATCCAACGCCTCGGGCCTCACGCCATAGCCAGCCATCTGGGCGCCGTGGCCGTTTGGCCGGGGATGATGACGCCCCGCCACCTACCTATGAACAAGCGGCCAATTCGCCAGCTTATCACGGACCCGAGAGAAGAGCGCCGCAAGTCCCGAATGCGAACTACACTTCTCCGTATCAGAGAGCGCCGTATGGGCGCCGCTCACAGGGGGCGCCCATTTCTACCGGCCCGTCTGAACGCATGAAGGATCGGAATAAGGACTGTATTGTGATGTGAAGTTGATCCCTAGTTGTCAAGGGATAGTTAGTGTTTCGGCACCTTTTTGATGCATTTATAATGACGGTATGATGTATATGAGATCTTTTGGCATTTCCTTTGTGTGGTATGTTGTTGCTACTTTGTATGGGAAGGTCTGCTTTACTTGCTCTTCGGGATTTTGGTAATTATTTGCTCGCGTTCTTTGCCAATAGAACGGTTTAGCATGTATGTGTTGCTGGCTGTTTGTTTCATAGTGCATACTTGCATAAGCCAAATGATCCTGCATTTGATATTCCTGTACCAGGAGTGCAGCAACTACAGCTACTCTGCCTGATATACCTTGATATTTGCTACACAAATGTTGCTAAGGTGGAAGCAGCCCGGCTTGCTTGTTAATAACATTATATTTTCACACTTCGAGCATTATGAATCCATGAGATAGAATCACAAAAGGCTTCAGAGCACAAAGTGATCAAACTGAAAGGTTTAAACAGCTGGAATAGACGGTTAGTTTAAAAATCCAAACCATGATTCATCCATTCAATGACCCTAATTAAGTAGATTATGCCAATGGCGAAAGACGTTCTCCGGATCGTACTTTTTCTTCAGCTCGCGGAGTCGGTCGAGGTTTCCACGGAACAACTGGCTCGCACGGAATTCATGTCCTATGGATATTAGACGATGATACTGCTGCTGCTGCTGCTGCTGCTGCTGCTGCTCACAGACGAAGACTCACCAGCAAGATTGGGATAAATCTCAGCATGGTCTTCCTCTTCAGGAATTTCTCGCCTGAGAATATCCAACACATCGCGCTTGAGCGCAACAATCTTCCTATCCAGGTCCGGGTTGCGCCAGCAGAATAACAGGCCAACGGTGTAGTATGGGCCACGACTTGCGCAGGCCGTCGCATCGAGCGGAATCTCCTTGACCTTCCCGTACGGTATCATTTCGAACACGAGCGTACTCTCCCTGATCTCGGGATAAGACCTCGAGATATGTTCAAGCTTGTCGTAGACGGCAAGATACTTCTCCATAGCCAACGGGAAGGTCACGGTCGTGCCATCAATGGTCTTCCGGCCCTCGGGGATAGGTTCAATATTGGCCAGGGTGTGCAGTTCCGCATAAGAAATCGGACCGGTGCCCTCCTCGGCCGCATTAATGGTTAGAAGATCTCTAAAGAAGGACTCGCCCTCGGACTGAGTCCCATGGTAGAAGAGGAGGACTACAATTGCGGTGCCCCGGACCAACGGATGGGCTCTGAACCCAAAGAAGAGCCCGCTCTTGGGATCCTGCCGCTCATGGAATTGGTTAGCGAAATGGATGATTTGGGGTAGCTTGTCCCGCGTGAAGTAGATGGCTCCTCCGAACAACCTCGGGGGGATGGGGTGCGCCCGGAAGACCAGCTCGGTGACGACGCCAAAGGCCAGTCCTGCGCCGCGGATGGCCCAGAACAAGTCCGGGTGGCTCTCGTCGGAGGCCTCGACGACGCTGCCGTCGGCCAGAACCATCTTCACGCTAAGGAGGCTGTCCATGATCAGCCCGTACAGCCCACTGAGCCATCCGTATCCGCCGCCCAGCGTGGACGCAGCCACGCCCGTCTGGTCCGCCGTCGCTCCCACGACGGCCAGCCCGTGCGGCATGGTGGAACGGTTCACGTCCTTCCAGATGGCGCCGCCTTGGACGCAGACTGTCCGAGACGCCGTGTCGGTCATCACCTTGCGCATCGTCGTCATGCTGATCACGATGCCGCCGTGCGACGCGGAAGCCCCCGTCGTCGAGTGGCCTCCGGCCTCGACTACGTATTTGACATGATGTTTTTGCGCGAACTCGACGACGATGGATACCTCGGAGGTGGAGGTTACTCGGACGATGGCTCCCTGGGTGCTGGTTAGTGGAGGGACATCTCGTCACAGCATTGTGGATGACGGATCCGTACTGCTTCCTTTTCGCAGGTGTCACTCCATCGCTGGATGCTCTTTGCGTAGTCTTCTGACTCCGAGGTGACGACTTCGGCGGCGGTTCCTTCTAGTTGCTCCTTCAACTGGAGGGCGTGTCTGTACGATAGGAAAGGCATTGAGCTGGGTCTGGTCAGAAGCTATAGTTGAGATTGAGTCATGAACAAGATGGACATTGATTGACATTGCTTCACTACGGCATTGAATCGTACAGTTATGCGGTTTACCAAGCATCTGCTGATTGCTGCTGTAGAGTTTGGTGTTCGTTCTTTGACGGAGAGTCTCATTCGGATATCAGACCCGGCAAACCATGGGCTGGGTGTCAAGCCCGTCGCCATCACTTTTGCGTCATACCGACAGCTCTAGATGTATCCTCTACCTGGGTACTGTAACGCCGGATTTGTATGAATTCCCAATGTTTCCGCTGAATGCCTTTGCTTAGGCATCATTCATAGTTATCCATGGCTGGTCCGTTCCCGAATCTCCACGGACTTGAGTATGTTGGATGCGGGGGTTAATATAATAGACAGCCACCACGACATCTTATTTTGCAGCATGCACGCCACTGACGAATCATTCTCATGATTACAGGGGTTTAAACCTCTTGGATCGACAGGGCCATTTCCGAAAGGACGACAATTCCGGGTGGCTGAATGTATAGATCCACCGGGTGATTGGAAGGAATATCTTCATCCGTCTACTAACTGTGTAGTTCTTAATTAGCCCCAGACTGAACCTGCTCTCTCAACTCTTTGGTCTCCTTGTACTCTCACGATATACCCGGTACGCCGGCCCGCCGGGTGTATGTATGGATAGTATGGATAAATCATCGTGATACACTTTGTGTGGCAGCATGTTTCACTTCCTTTGCAGATGCGGAGCAGCAAACTGCCACACCATCTGAATTAGCGTGCATATTCGCAATTTCAGTTCTTCACGCCAGGATATTAGCGCCATCTGGTGGGTTAATCATGTCAGGCCACATTTCTGGGTCTCGGAGGACAATAATGTGCTCCGTAGGCCCCATTCGGAGCAACCTCCGTGTGCATTTCGGATCCCATAGATAAATACTTGCCGTAGTCGGAGCCTGGACAAAATGCTCAATTGACCTGTTCGACCTCGCACACCCAAAAATGCGGATCCAGATTGCTGCTCTTGCGGCCTTGCTTGAAGGCGCCTGGGCTCTCACCTGTCCCGGCACATTTCAATCGATTTCCGCGGCCGACTATGTAGGGAAGTTAAAGCCAGGATGGAATCTGGGCAACACACTGGATGCTGTTCCTGATGAAGGCTCATGGAACAACGCGCCGGTTCAGGCGTCGACTTTCGATGTCGTCAAGGCCGCTGGGTTCAAGAGCGTGCGTCTGCCAGGTCAGTACAACCAGGCGTATTCGTATGAGAAGACGATGTTGACTCCATCGATCCAGTGACATGGGCCGACCACTTCAATGGAAGCTCGCCTGACTGGACTGTCGATCCTGCATGGCTGCAGCGAGTGTCAGACGTCGTCGACATGATCACCTCCCGAGATCTGTATACCATTGTCAACGTCCACCACGGTAAGGACCACCCTCGGATTCCACATAGGCACTCACTGAGAGACAGACTCCTGGCAATGGGCGGACGTCACCGCGTCCGGGGCCAATCTAACCATGATCGAGGAGAAATTCTACCGGCTGTGGTATCAGATCGGCACTACGCTGGGCTGCAAGTCGAGCCTGGTCGCCTTCGAGCCGATCAATGAACCGCCCTGCAACACCGCAGAGGACGCAGCCGAGATCAACAAGCTGAACCAGATCTTCCTCAAGGCCATCAACGACGCGGGCGGCTTCAACCCGAAGAGAGTCGTCACTCTTGTTGGTGGTGGCGAGGACAGCGTCAAGACGTCGCAGTGGTTCAAACTCCCTCCGAACATTACGAACCCCTACGCCATTCAATTCCACTACTACAGTCCTTGTAAGTTCCCGCCGTACACCACCACGGACCTGTATATTGACGTTGTGCAGATGACTTTATCTTCAGTGCATGGTAAGCCGCAACATCCAGCCTCAAGTATCCCACTCACCAGAAACAGGGGAAAGACGATCTGGGGCTCCGACGCAGAGAAGAGCACCCTCGAAACAGACTTCAAGCTCATGCGCAACAACTTCACCAACGTCCCTCTCGTCCTCGGCGAGTTCGACGCCTCCCCGACCAACACCGAGCCCGCCGCGCGCTGGAAATACACCGACTATCTCGAGCAGATCGCCGCGCAGTACGACATCGCGACTATCCTCTGGGACAACGGCGTGGACCATCTAGACCGGACGACAGGCGTCTGGCGCGACCCGACCTCCATCGAGATCCTCACCAACACACCCGGCACAGCCCGCAACAGCCTGCCGGACAGCACGACCGACGCCGCCGCCACAACCCAGTCGTCCTCGGCGTATATCTTCCACCGGGTCGGCACACCCGTGGCCAGCCAGACGCTCCCGTTCCTCTTCAACGGCAACACGCTCGTCTCCATTCGCAACGCCAACGGCACCACCCTCCGCAACGGCGCTGACTACACCGTCTCCGATGCCAACATCGTCTTCTCGGCCGCGTACCTATCGCGCGTGTACAGCGCGACAACGGCGCCCGGCGTCCGGGAGACACTGACGCTTAAGTTCTCGGCCGGCGCGTCGCCTACCATCCAGATCGTGCAGTGGGACACGCCGACGCTCGCGAAGACCTCGGCCGCGGCCTCGTCTGCGTCCGGATCGGACCTCTCTATTCCCATTACCTGGAAGGGCCTGGCTAAACCGGCTGCCGTCAAGGCCTTGACGGCCGGTGGAACGTATCTGGTGGACGACTGGACGCAGTACCTGGGCCCGCTGCAGCAGGCTAGAACGGTGAGTATTGTTCCTGTCTCCGCGAACGAAGGCTTGCTAACGGTGTTTTCTTAGACCTACAGCAGCCAGTGGAACTGGGATGCGTCGAATGTGATCATCACGTCCGCGGCGGTTGACGCTGTTGTGTCTACGGGCCAGTCGACGGTGTTCACGTTCGAGTTCTATCCCCGTGTCAATGGGACGGCCAACACGGTCAACTTTACGTTGACTGTTTAAATGTTTTTTCACTTGTATATATGTTGACCAGCGCGGTGATTGAAGTGTATCAAGATCAATCATGTTTTCATTATCATTACCTATATCCTACCCGGTAACCAAACTCCAAACATACTAAACAATCAATACAGAGTCTTCAACTGCCACAACGGCAGGTTAGGATCATACTTATCCCAGACAATCTTATTCTTCTCATCGAGATGCGCGCCCTCATCCGTAATGGGGATGCCCGCCGGCGTATCCATGATCTCCTGCTGACTGAACCCCCACTTATCGCGGGGAATCCACAGCGTCGGCATGGGCGCCGTGATACACGGCTCGTAGTAGGCGTTCTCGCGCTCCTCCTCGGAGTACCGGATTTCGACATGGTCGCGGCGCACCTTCCGGCGCAGCGCGGCATAGTCGCGGTACAGGTTCGGATGGAACCACTTCCACGCGGCCTCCCAGCGGCCCAGCGGCTGTTGCGTGTGCGCCTCCTGCTTGGCGGCCTGCGCCTCCTCCTCGACGTCCAGCGTGCGCGGGAGGAAGGTGTACAGCGGCTCGAGGGCCTCGTTCAGCGAGATGTGCGCCAGCACCGTGAGGATCATGAAGAGCACCATGATGACGAGCGGGCCGACCGCGCCTTTGATCGCGAACAGCCCGATCATGCACACGTCCGCGAGATAGATGCCCGTCAGCAGGTGCTGCAGAGCGCGCGGGTACACGAGGCCCTTCGTGTCGATGCGCATCTCGTACACGAAGAGGAAGTTGTAGCGGTAGGCTTGGTAGACGAGGTAGAGGCCTACGAAGGCGAAGCCAAGGATGAGAGGCGCGATGCAGGAGTATGTCAGGGCTATGACGCCCATGTTGGTGAACACAGGGAACACGTTCCCCCAGCTGATGCCGCTGAGCGCGGACCAGCGCTGGTAGAGATGGCGCGGCGAGTGGTCGAAGAACGTGGTGATGAACTTGAAGACGAGCGCGCCGGCGACTTGCACCACGGCCAGCGAGCTCATCGTCAGGCCCTGCAGGAGGAAGTATGAGATGTAGAAGTTGGTTGCTTTGGGCAGGTTCTTGGCGAGGAGGTCCTTGGCTGAGAGAGGGTCTTTGATGATTTGCGCGGTGGCGGCCGAGGCGGCGGACGTCAGCGTCGTCACGAGGAAGACCTGCACGACCTGGAAGCAGAAGTGGGCGCTTTGCGTAAACAACTCCACGCGGGCGGTGGATGGGACGCCGGCGCGTTTGGCACAGACTGCAGGGTGTTAGCGGACAGTACCGTGGTGTGGGTGAGGGCATTCTTACATCGACAGATGATCGGCACCAGAGACATCAGCAAGACCAGCGCGGCTGACGGGAGCAATCCGGAAATGAGACCTTTGATAGTCTCCGGGAGATCGTTGATCCAACCCAGGAAGGGGATCATCTTGGAGAGATAGGTGATGTTGGAGATGGTGCCGACTAGGGCGGAGGGAATGGACCAGAAAATGACCAATGCCGCGATGCCGCCCTGGACGAGGAACTTGCGCACGATGCGCTGCCACCAGCTGAGATTCAGCGCCGACCAGACTACCTCCGACGGGGCGATGCCGATGAATCGCGGCGTCATGTGCAGCGGTTGGTGGTGCGACAGGGTCTGCAACGCGATCTGCGCATCTGACTGCGAGTTGAACTCGATAAAGACGGCCGAGAGCTGCTTCGCATCGCCGTCCTTGTGTTTCCGCTGTAGACTGGTCACTTCCTCCGTCACTTGGGCCAGCTGTGCGCGCAGCCAGTCGATCGTGTCGATCTTTTCGCCGAAGAAGAGCTTGCGTCGGTGGCATGGCCGTCGCACGCCGTGGTAGAGCGACGGATTACTGCCGCTCTCGCAGTCGTCGCAGCAGCTCTCGCAGGGGACACCTCCTTTCTTGAGGATCTTCAGGCGGGCGGAGTTGGCGCGTCGGATGAGTCGGGTCTCTGCGCGTTCGAGCTTGTACGAGAGGTCTTCCCTCTCCCGGACCTTTTTCTGCAGCTTCTCGCAGTTGGATGTGATCCAGATCCGGTGGATGGAGTCCCCGAAGACCTGACGCAGGGTTTTCTCATTTTTATAGTCCTCCGGGACGGACATGAAGAGTACCGTGCGCGAGGAGATGCGGTCTACGTATGCCGGGGAGTTGAGATACGCTTGGCGCAGGTTTGCATAGAAGATGCTTTCTCGCGTCACGACGTAGAAGACGAAGGCTGGGGAGTCAGCTGCGTCAAGTATTTGCTTGGGGGAATCGCTTACTGAAAAAGACACAGGCCATGACTGCATGAGCATAGTATTTGGTCGGGTCTTTGACATTACTGAAGCTCAGTGCATCCAGCTGCGTATTTCCTGCTCCGCCGGTGGCGTGTATCGGTAGTAGGATGGGCCAGGTGATAAGACATCCAGTGAAAGATGTGGCGCAGAGCACTCTTAGGAACCGGAGGAAGAGATAGCCGTCCATGGAAGAGTGATGTAACACATGGGCGTCGGAGATCTTGAGGAAATGCCCGAACCAGTTGAGGAAGCCCGTCGGCAGCTGCGGACTCCGTTCACTGTCCTGCATCAGTTTCGCTCCAACAAGGGAGGATGCACGACACTTACTGGATGTGAAAGGACGGTAGATGAGACCTCGGTGCGTACCAGCGCAATTGGGTTCGACGGCAGATCAGGAACAGTCCGAACCAGAACACTGCAATCACCAATGCCGGACACAGAGTGGTCACTAGGGACGAAAGAGACGTTGAACTCTCGACTCCCAGGTCACTCATTGCCTCGGATGTCGTCGAGGAGGCATTGCCCCGAGACGATCCCACGTTAGGGTCATTCTGGGGATTCTGAAATAACCTGTCAGCTGCGGTCTAGGTGGTGATGGAAACTAGACGAGTGTCTGCAATTATCGGCACTTACGATGAGATCACTCATGGTGGCTGTCTAGATGCAGATGTTAAGCCACTAGACCAGCCATATGGCATACAAGCAAACAGGGCGCGATCACAGACACGGATGTCGCCTCTCTTTACATATATTCTACCGGTAATTGCACTGGGGGCGGGCCGTCCCACTCACGCTGAAGACGCGAGAATGCAGACCATGCTCGACCTGTCATCTGGAGAGAAAGGGCGGGCGCTTGCACGTCACGACCACTGCGGCTGGACTGCTGGACAATGTAGCAATGCCACTAGTGCACAATGACCGAAGTGCCATTGGTGGGCCGGTTGGAATGCGCTGGGACATGTTTATCCAGTTCATTGTCGCGCTGTCCTGCAGGCAGTTCATTCGTCTGTTCTGACCCCGATAAAGGTGGTTCGTGGCGTGGAACATGCATCCTTCTCGCCGGGGCCTCGTCACTAGCATAGGCTAGTGGCCCAAATTCTCGGTGACAGTCTACCCCGATCAAGTTAAGAACGCGGCGATGAGACATTTTGGCATTATTGTGTGGTGGAGATGGACGCCGATCAGGGTTGCTTTTCCTGCTCCAGGGATGGCCAAGAATGACCACCACCACCAGAATGCACTCCCGACGAACGCTACAACCCAATCTAGCGAGTTGCTCGGAACAAGGACTCTCTCCTGCATCCTAGGACTCAGGGGGCTGACCTCCGAACCCAGGAAATGGGAGTTATCTCCGTTCGTCCCGATCAGATCGCGTGGTGGGACCAGATCCCGAGATCCTCAAGTCTAAGGAACTATCGGATACTAGCGTCTTCAGCTCGTCAAATTCCCGGAATTACGGACGACTTCCGTTAAGACGCCAGACAATGGGATATTATCGTCCTGAACATATCGTGCTCCGCACGGAGTACAAGCTCCAGAGACTTAGGGTCTAGCGTCGGTTACACAGTATGTAAGGGATGGAGCTTATTTTGCTTTTTCACGCGATGGCTGGAGACAGGAGAGCGCTGGTCTTGAAAAGTCATGATTCTCTCGGAATCTCTCCTACAGGGCCGAGATTCCAACGGGCATGGAGAATTCGGAAATACGATGGACCCTCATAAGGCATGATTCAAGTCTCTTGATGGCAAAACCTCGGAGGGTCTCCAGATAGGCTCCTCCTTCTGTCCATTTCCGCCCACGGTTGGCACGCAACTGGTTCTGGTGCAGCTGGCTGGCTGGGATGCAGATCGTACTTTTGCACACGACGCGACGAAGAACCGTGACTGGATAGGAGTTTGAGTGCATCTGCTGTTGACCAGCCGGGCTGTACTAGATATGCTAGGCCAAGTCGGTGATGCTCGGCATACAGGACCACCACGAACGACCTCATGTAGATAAAAATGTCATCTCATTCGACCGTAGACATCCCGACCGGACGGTTCAGGGGGTGGCAACAATGTGTCTGTCAAACCAGAAAAGAGTCTTCCGAAGGACTCCCCCATTGCGTGGCCTTCAGATTGCTTCTGGATCAGGAAGATCTCGCGAGACCCGCACGGACTAGAACTTCGCTTCGGCCGAAGTAGTCTGAGTTAAGGTTCATGTATGTCTAATTGCGTCTGACTGATGTTTAACGCTTCATAGTCTGGCGGGGAGACCCATCTGGCACCGTTATGCCATGCTCTCTCGCAGACCTACGTGGCATAGCGCGTTCAGCCCCGACAGATGTTGATCTGTGTTGTACTGTATGTATTGTGCTTCGGGAGAATGGCGCCTTCAGATCTCAACTTTGTCTCTGATCTTTGTGCATCGTGTAGAGCATTGAACCACGGAACAAATAGGACCTGAAAGCAAAGTGCTCCACAGGTTTCCATGTGTTTTGGTTGCTGATGGAGGAGACATAAGGCGGTGGCAGACGGCAGTATCAACCTGTCGTTAGATCATCCTCCCCTTCACCGTTTCATCGCTCAATGCATCTGGAAACATGTCGCAATTAGACCCAGATCCCCCGGATAGACGGGACTACTCTTTCAATGACTCGGACGATCCGTCTGTGCTTGCGTCTTTCGAGCAGAAACAACCATTCCCTCCTCTCTCCGCAGACGATCTTGCGACAACCTCCCACGATGCGCCAGACAACAGCTATCCGGACGAGGACGAACACGCCATGACCTCGCCGCTGCAGGCGGATGCCGAAGGTGAAGACGATGACGACGCCGACTTCCAGTCGCAGTACTCGCTGGACCACCAGTCCTTCTCGGATGCGTCCACCGACTCGGAGGACCCATCCCCCGAAGACAGCTTCACCATGCATCATCCATTCCGACAGTCCTCCAGTTCCCTGCATGGCGCCAATGCCTTCGCACCGCCATTCTATAATCGTCCGCCGACCCCGTTACCGCCGTCTCCTTCGCTGACCTCGTTGCTGCGTCCACCCTTCTCCACGACTACCTCCCGACCAACCACCCCCGACAGCTCGGACGTCGAGACGCCCAATGACACCGAAGCTGCCGTTGCCAAGTCAGCACGCCGTGCGACCACCGTGCCACGTGCGAGCCCTAAAGTGCCCACCTATGAGTACTACGGATTTGTTCTGTACCTGGCTTCTTCGCTGGCCTTCTGTACGCCGACCTCTCCCCGAGCACAAACCCGCACCAGATGAGCTGACACCCTAGCAGTGATCTATGTCCTCTGGTCTTACCTGCCATCGCCCTTCCTACACCAACTCGGCATCTACTACTATCCGAACCGCTGGTGGTCGCTGGCCTTCCCCTCGTGGCTGGTCATGTCCATCATCTACATCTACGTCGCGCTGGCGTCGTACAACACAGGCTACCTGACGCTCCCGATGAACAGCATCGAGAACATCGTGGACGAGGTCGCCAACGTGGCCGTCATCGACGGCAAGGGCCGGCGACGCCCCGGCGGCTCGTCGCGCATGAGACCAGGTGCGACGTCGTACCAGATCATGGGGCCGCAGAACCGCAAGGTGCACTGGCCAGAGATCTGGAGCGAGGGCACGGATGCAGTGATGGACGTGCCAGTAGGCGGGGTGTGCGAGGTGCTGTACGGGCAGGAGCGCAACGACGACGAGCTGAGCGGCGAGACCCATGCCTTTGGGGATCGCAACGGGTGTCGCATATAGTGACATAATGATACCCTATCCTGCCTACAGCGATGTATATAGACCTTAGATTCTTTCAACGAACCAAGTATACCCAAATGTTGTCTACGTCGTTCATAATGCTTAGCCCTCCTCCGGAATACGTCGTAGTCGCATCCCACCCCTCCATCCAATCCAGCCCTTCTCCAGCGGCCCGCGCAGCAGCGCAATGACCAAGGCGCCGGCCACCAGCGCCAGACCCATCGTGCCGGACATGATCCAGCCGCCGCGCGCATACACCTGGTTCCCAACCGACGTGCCCATCAACTGCCCGCAGAACACGCCAACCATGTAGCCAGTGTTGATGCGGTTACGCGCCTTCGGCGCGACCTTGTAGATGGCGGCGCGGTTCGCGATCTGGGTCATCTGGATGCCAAAGTCCTGGAGGACGGCCTGGAGGATGGGACCGGCGACGGAGAAGGAGCCGGTGTAGGTACCGACGGCGATGCCGGCGATGGTGATGAGCAGGCTGACGGTGATGCAGAAGGGGGTGACGAAGTTGTCGATGAGGAAGCGGGAGAAGACGGGGCCGAAGAGCATGGGGGTCAGGCCGGCGAGGGAGAAGAGGCCGATGGTGAGGGTGGAGTAGCGGTAGGGGTCGCCGGAGAGCAGGAAGGTAAGGGTGGTCCAGAAGCTGGTGAAGGTTGCAGAGGTGAGGAAGCCGATCAGGGTAGCCTGGACGAGGACGGGGGAGCGGACGAAGTAGCCGATGATCGAGGAGAGGATGGTCCAGTAGGAGATGTCGGAGTTTGTGGCCGGGTAGTCTGGCATGAAGAGCCACATGAGCAGGAAGATGAGGTACTGCAGGGCGAGGGAGAGCCAGTAGACATTGCGCCAGTCGGTGCGCGAGGCGATGATACCCGCGAGCAGACGGGCGAAGAGCATGCCGAGCGCGAGGCCGCAGGTGACGAGTGAGATGGCTGTTGCGCGGCGGGCTGGCGGCGCGAGGTCTCCGACGAGGGGGAGCATGATTTGCTGGAGAGAATTAGGGGGTGGGGGCTAAAACGAGGAGATGGGCTAGTTCTTACGGGGGTCACGGTGGTGGTGGATGTGATGAAGCTCAGGGCGAGGAAGACATTGAACGAACTGGTCACGCAGAGCCCGATCCAGACGGTTGCCGTCAAGAAGGTCAAGACCAGGACGAATGGTCTCCTCCGGAGTATGTCACCCAGTGGGCAGAGGAAGATGAGCCCAGCTGCGTAGCCCGCCTGCGAGCATGTTGGGATCAAAGAGGCCTGTTTCTGGGTCACGTCGAAGTATTCGGCGAGCATATCCAGGAGTGGTTGGGCGTAGTATAGATTGGCGACCTAGCGGGTCAGTATCTTATCCCGCGTATGGCGTATGGGTAGTGCTTACCGTGAACGTTGTTGCGAAGGAGAACAGGAGATTCAGAAATAGATTGAACTTGGGAGGATTGTCCGGTGACCATCGACATCGCGGAGGCGCCCAGAAAAGAATATCGAAAAGGGCTTGCAGCTTCTGCTGTGTTTCCTTTCCGCCATGGCTGTTTTCCAGCTATTGAGTCATTGTCAGTACTTGGATGTAGATATCGGAAGACAGCCAAAGACGTACCTGTACAGGATCACTCGATGGCCCGACAGAGTCTGGACTCTGCTCTCGACGGATATTCTTCTCCTCCATGGCGCTCAATGGCCTCGAGAAGAGAGAGATCCTGTAGAGAGGAGAAAAATTTCCTCTTGACCCTGTGAGCCCAAGATCCTTCGATCACCAGGCTAACGCTTGCTTCTCCACTCGGCTTTCTCTTCTGGCAGCGGCGGGTGGGGTTGGCTACCTATCTTAGGGCTTACCTTACAGATGATGCTTGATAGGAATACGCCGAATGCCCAACGCATTGGTGGTCCGTGATAGAGGGACATGATGTCCCTGCTTACAGTCTCTTTCAAGACACTCCATTGAACGAACAGCCATGGAAAGCCCTATGGTCGGGCGTTTTCGGTTGTTCGGGCCAAGTCATCGGGTTAAAGTTAGGTGCATGAATGACTGAGCAGGATATTAATCCGGTACCAGAGTAACATGATAGGACAGTGATCTCGGCCTACATGACGGTAGGATTGTCTCGTCGGGGGGTTTCCCGAGCCCATGGTGTAGGTAGTGAAAACCCCACTGTGGAAGAAGAAGAGTCAAGGTTGAGATAGAGGATAAGTAGTGTCATTGAAAGAAACCCAGAAATAAACATCGAGAGATCGATCGATCAGAACGAAGACTACACAAAGCGAATAGCTGACTCATTGTCGCCGTGCATCCATTCATTCATTCGCCCCCCAATTATCATCGAACCTTTCCACCACTTACAACCATTCTCGTACATACATTCAAGGTTCAAGATGGATACCAAACAGGCGACTCATTCCCCTGCATTGGGCGATTCCAGCCCCCCGGAAGTTTTCCGGGAATTCGCCAATTATGTCGACTACGGCTTCAGTAAGATGACTGATACAAAAGGAGGTTTCATGACCAAAGAGAATGATCCATTCAACAGTGTATAATAACTCTCTGAAGAACCATTGGATATAGAATCTAGTCTGGCATATTATCGCTATGAGTCCTGTATCTACCGTCTCCAACACAATGATAGCCACACTTGTCTTCAGCTTTGTATTAAAGGGAAGCAAATATCTCGTCTATGCCCCTCCTCAGAAGGGGCCACTTCGCATATACTTCAACTGCCTACTCGGCTGCATGGACCGAAGCTCGGCAAGAATGCGGAGTAACGCTTGGACGTCTGCTATCATTTGCGGGGATAGTCAGCCCATACAATGATAGCCTCGGGCCAGGGACAAGACGTTGATGGTGACAACTTTATACATTTCTTCAGCTTTCTTGGATATTAGAGTGTGACGGAGTTGTCAGAACTATATATATTCCAGCTATACGAAACAGTGAGTTAGGCACTCAAACTCACGACAACGGACTTTCGAGGAAAGATTGTTCGCTCTGTGCCGAATTAGACAATGTCGCTCGCGAGCTACATCTGGGGAGAGGCCGAGCTCGATCGACGACAGGAAATCCTCAAGGCCCTGTCTCAGTTCCCAATCAAAACCGTTTGCCGCAACCCGTACCGATTATCGCGCAAGGAACTATGGACAGTGAGAATCCAGCAAAATATCGAGCTGCTAGAGCTCAAGATGCGATTAGGCTGGACAGCGCAGCACTATCTGGATGCTTTGAGAATTGTCTGTCCGGATGTTGCTTCTCTTAGCGCCAACTACCGCAGTAAGTGATCACGAGCGTGGGTTTGCGTGTGGCTAACCGCAAGAAATATAGTCTTCCTCAAGAATCTCCACGCCCAAATGAGCGATGAACAACGGGCGTACTGGATCCCCAGAGCTGAAAACTCTGAGATCACCGGTTGCTATGCGCAGACCGAACTCGGACATGGGAGTAATCTGAAAGGCATCGAGACAACGGCGACCTTTGATCCGACCACCGACGATATTGTTCTCAACTCACCCACCTTGTCGAGTCACAAATACTGGATCGGTGGCTTGGGTGTCGTAGCGACTCACGCTCTGGTCATCGCACGGCTGATCGTGGCCGGAAAGGAACTGGGCAATCATGTTTTCCTGGTTCAGATCCGAGACCTAGAAACCCATGACTTGCTACCTAATGTGCAGGTATACGAACAAGGAGAAAAGTCTCTGGGGACCTTCGCCACAATGGACAATGGGGTCATGAAGTTCTCACACAAGCGAATTCCGCGGGCTCAGATGCTTGCCCGCTACGCATCGCTGGACCGGGACGGTACTTACCATAAGAGCGAGAACAAGAAGCATGCTTATACCTCCATGGTTATTATCCGGAGTTTGATGTCGCAAGAAATCGGCCTAGACGTTGCTAAGGCGATTGTTATCGCACTTGAGTATACAACTTTTCGAAGACAATTCAATGGGAAAGACGGCAAGGAGACTCGCGTGATCGAATATGCCAGTGTCCAGAATAGACTCTACCCGGCTCTATGTCGCGTAAGTCAAGTCTCATGCCTTGTTTCCCTTGGACCGGTTGCTAACATGCCCACAAGGCCATCGCTATGGTCCTCGTTGGCCGAGAGATCAAAGAGCAAGTTGAGAATCTTCGAGTCGATAGGTTGGAAAACCTCCATCTGCAGACCGTCGGACTTAAGATCTGGGCCACCGAACATGGGGTGAGAGACGTCGAGGTTGCTCGCCTGAGCTGCGGCGGACATGGTAAGAAGTAGCCCTCTTCATATTTTGGTTTCTCCCTTACACTAGGCGCTGTAGGCAATATGGCGGCCGCTGGTCTGGGCTCGATTTATGCCCAGCTTTCTCCAGCACGGACGTACGAAGGAGACAACTACGTATTGTCGCAGCAGATTGGAAATGCGGTGATCAAGCACTGGAAAAGGTGTGTAGATTCCTGCACCGATACATACCATGGCTGACCCCCGGCAGAAATGCCCAAATGACAGTCCCGGCATTGTCATATCTTACTCTGCTGCGAGACTCTCAGCGAATGTCGCAAAGGTTGGGCGTAGGGACCGCGGATTCATTTCTTGCACCCGAGACACAGGAACAAATCCTGGAATACCGTGCTGCCATTCTAGCGAGAAGGCATATTTTAGATACCGAACAAGGCAAAGACACCAGCTATGATGTGTTCCAACTCGCGATGTCCCATGCAGACTTGACATATTGGCGTAGTCTGCAGAATAAACTGTGCGAAGCTCCAAGGGAACACGAAACAGCGATCAAAACACTTGTAGATGTGGTGGGTCCGATCTCTCACTGGGTAATTTCAGCTGCTGATTTTGAAATTAACAGTTCGCCCTTACGTCAATTCTGGAGAGCCTAGGGGCATTTGCCGGGACGAATTATCTTGCACAGGAGGACATCTCTAGCTTGAGAGATACGCATCGTTCCTGCATTGCTTCGTTCTCCAATCATGTCCAGTCGATTGTTGATGCTTTAGGGTTCACGGAAATTGAGCTCAACAGTGCCTTTGCACGCGAAAGCCAGACCCCGTATGAGGCCCTTGTGGAGACCGCACGGCAGAGCGAGATGACCGACAATCGCTTCGTTCGACCAACTATCTTGCAAGCGAGGAAGCTATGGAAGAAATATCAGGGTTCGGCATCGAAGCTATAGTGGGGATGTAAATATCGCTCTTCATCATGTAGATCAGAAGGACCTCGTGCGTCGTTAGCTGAAAGCGAGAGCTTAAGAATACCTCATCTGTCGCATTATCATAGTTCATCCACAAGCGAATATATATATATATATATATATATATATATCTGTCCAGGCGACATCCATATAAAAATAGTAGATAGAAATCGATTCACAACACCTTTGAAATTTTATCCCTACATCATACCTGCAAAATCTATGCAGAGTCCTATGAAACAGATTCCATACAGGACGAGCAAGTGTAAACAAAGTCGAGATGCAGGGTGTACAACTAGTCACGTGACATCATCACAACAGAGTCTCTGTCCAACGCCAGATTCCACGATGTGTCAATATTGGGTTAAGAAAAACAAGAAACAGTATCAAGGATATACTCTCTCAATATGAAAGAAAACAACCATAACAAGTAGCGCTAATGGCGGTTAAAGCAGCGGCGTGGGCGGCTACGACAGCCAACCAGGATCCTTAGTAAGACGCCAACCTTTCTTCTACGGTGTCCCGTCCCAGTGACCTTCTGGCCAGTCTTTTGCTGCATCTCCGGTCGCATTTCTCCTTCTCCGAACTCCTTCATCTCCTTATTCCCATTGTCTTCTCTTCATCGGTGTTGACGCGGCTAGGAACTTGGTTTCCTGCCGTTGTCGCCCGCTCCCGCTTGTTGGCTTACATCAACAGAGTTTACGACCGCCTTTCTCCCCAGAGCTCCTCTCGACTCACACCTCCCTCCATAATTCCAGTTCCTTCGACCTACGACCCTTTCGGCCTTTCAATACTCTTGTCGGCTGATTGTGCATGGCGTGGCAGTCGTCATCGGCCATGGCTGGCGGTGGAGGGTTTGTTGGGCCCGGGGGTGATATGCCGTCAAACGGCGGACAGCCTCAGGGGACGGAGTACACATTGCAAGGTGAGCGATCGGGAGGGCCCCTGTCATGCGCGGAGCTGTCCGAGTTATACTAACTGCTTAATCCGAAAGGCGTTATGCGCTTTTTGCAGACAGAATGGCACCGCCACGAACGAGACCGCAATGCTTGGGAGATTGAGCGCGCGGAAATGAAGTCTCGCATTGGCCGGCTGGAAGGCGACGTCCGAACGAGCAAACGGTTACACGAGTCCTTGGGAAAACATGTTCGGCTACTGGAAGCTGCCTTGAAGAAAGAACGCGAGAAGGTCAAGAAGCTCAGTAACAACGAGACGGTGGAGGACATGCGCGACCCCAAGGAAATCGCTCGCGAGAGTTTGAACGCTATCAAATGTAGTGCCCTTCCCCCAAATCCTTTGGTTGATTTGCACGTATACTGATTACCGCGCTAGCTCAACGCCCCAACCCATTCGCCGACCTAGGTGATTCCGACTTGAACGCGGACAATCAACACGACAGACAAGAGAGTGAACGAGAGAAGTCACGTCGATACTTGGCAAAATGTCACCAGGAAGTCGCCTACCATGTTATCCCCTCCTCACACCCTCCTCTCGACCTTAGCGACCCCGATCTTTCGAATCACCTCTATGGCAACCAGCATCTGTCTCAGCAAAGCCTGGAAGAGGCTTATCTACAGCAGCAACGCCAGAAGCAACAGCAGCAAGCGAACCATTTCATGGCCCGCGAGGCACCGATCCCTAACCACCAGCCCATGATGGCGCAGTACTCCGAACCATCTGCCTTGTCGCGAGCGCAAAACCCATCCAATCTTCCTCCCGGTTCCCGCGAGGCTCTTGAGCGAAAACCCCTGGAACCGCAGCAAACACCTGTGACGGCGATCGATAACCGAAAGCAAGGTCTGGAATCCGCGCGCATCGATGAACGCGCAGGCTTCGAAGGATACGGTGCACATGCAGCAGGCAGGGACGAGATGAAGCCGGGTCAGACTGAGGAAAATGCGGATGACACTGACGGTTGGAATTTTGATGAGCCTTCGGAGTCGGAATCTGCGACAGGACCAATGCCGCCTCATCGACCAGATGTCGATGCTTTTCCCAACGCCAACTTCGTGCGGTCGAAATCTCCTTCGCGCCCTGGCTCACTCTCGCATCGACGGAAGAGCTCCGGTGCGCAGCGCAAGAGTGATGGGGCCATTGAACTGAGCGCCTCCGGTGTTGCTAAGCCCGACACCAATTTCAAGGTTCGGTTCGCTCTACGAGGCCACCTGGACGTGATCCGGTCGGTCATATTTACAGGCGGCGGCAGCCCTTCTGAACCAGAGATCTGCACCTGCAGCGATGATGGCACGATCAAGCGATGGATCATTCCCGCAAGCTATGGCGCTTTTGGTTCTCAGGCGGCTAGCTCGAACAATGATCTTGACATTACGAGCTACTTCACCCACCGCGGCCACGTAGGCGCGGTGACTGCCTTGGCCGCCTGTTCTCCGTCGCAGAACTTCTCTAATGGTGGCCGTGTGTCCGGTGATGGCTGGGTTTTTTCTGGTGGCCAAGATGCTAGCGTTCACGTTTGGGAGCGAGGTCGCGTCGACCCCAAGGCTACCCTTGATGGTCACACCGATGCTGTATGGGGCCTGTGTGTTCTTCCTGGCACCACCGGCTCTGTGTTCGGGGATTCCTGTGCTCAATACGGCGGCCCCGACCGGATACTACTTGCATCGGGTGCTGCAGACGGCCACATCTTGATTTGGGCCGTTAGTGCACCTCCCCAGTTATCGTCGCCACAGGCAGGATCTCGGCGCGCTGGAGGCAGTCGGCGCGCAAACTCGATATCATCCGGTTCCAATTTCCCTTCTTCTCCACAGCCTAGCACGGCAACGACAACTCCGTTCCACTATACCCTCATCCATAACATTGTTCACAAAGACTCCCCGTCGCCAACCTGTATAAGTCCTCTGTCTCTTGCTGGTGTCAACTTTGTCGTTTCCTTTTCTGACGCGTCCGTGATTGTCTATGATACGAGAACCGGCGAGGAGATTGCGGGAATGGCGAGCCTAGAGACATACGATGGAACGCCATCGACGGGTGTTAACTCTGTCGTTGCGACCACGGTTGGTTTTGATGGCTCGGCAGGCCTTGACCCGAGCCGCATTCCAGCCGAAGAGGAGGTAGTTCACGGCGCGACTGGTTCGAGCGCTGTGGAGGGAGTGATCATTTGTGGATACGAAGACAGATACATCCGGTTCTTCGATGCCAACAGTGGTATGTATCTCCGAGGACTTCTATTGCAAGATGGACTGTGCTAACTTTTGCCCAGGCCAATGTACCTACACTATGCTTGCTCATCCATCAGCGATTGCATCACTGTCGCTCTCTCCGGACGGGCGCGAACTAGTGTCTGCCGGTCACGATGCCAGTTTGCGATTCTGGAACCTGGAGAAACGAAGCTGTACCCAAGAAATTACCAGTCACCGGCTGATGCGCGGCGAAGGGGTTTGCGCCGCGGTATGGAGCCGTGACGGTCGCTGGGTCGTCAGTGGAGGAGGAGACGGGGTCGTGAAGGTCTTCTCAAGATAATGAATGAGGACGGTTGTCGATGTATGATGTTACTTCTTTTTGATCTTGTCACAAGCACATTGCAGCCGATACGTTTTCTCTTGCCGTGTTCTTTCGACGCATGAAAATGGACGAGCGCTTGGCCCATCTTGAGCATTTGCAACGGTGTCAATTTGCCTGGCATATGTTCCTTTCTCCTTGTGTGGTTATAGGTTCTTCCTCCCATTTTAACATTCACATTTGTCTCATTAATTCGGCTATTAAATTCTGACACCCCAATATCCCCTGTTCGCATATGGATTACGCCCGTCTACTTTGATATGTTGTCTGGGAGGAGGCCAGACTTTGATGAGCTGATTGGAATAGAACAGCACCTGTGGGTTTTCTACAGATGTATCAGACTCCTCCCAGGCTTGGTGTCTCTGTACTTGCGCATTCTACCTATTGTACAGGTGTGGTCTTATGAATGAAATATGTAATCTAATGCGTCCCGGTTCCGTGCAGTGTACTGTACTATTTTGGACGCTATGATGACGCGGCTCATTTGCCAAGATAATCCTCATGCAAATGTAGGATTTGCTGAAGTTTTGAGACAGTGGACATCATGGAGGCGGATCTGTCACTTCTTGGAGTTCATGAACTTGCTGCCAACGAGCACCCCCCCTCACCACGATGCCAACTCGACAAGAATGACCTTGTCTGCCCGGGTAACTACTAGTTAATCAGCCTTACGTGTGCCCGGGCAAAGTGACCCCCGAGCAACATCCTCTTCGGGTAAAGGGCTAGGCTGTCAGATACTCTAGCTCATTTCGGCGATACGAGCTCGGCATCCCCCGCCCTTGGCACCCTACTTAGGTACAGAGTACAAACAGGATCCATACACACGAAAGCCTCATTTCCCTGCCGATCAGGAGCGAAGCCGCTAGAACGCCACGCGTCGGTTTGACGCTGCCTGGGCTCTCCGTCGCGACGGTAGCTTCGATCTCGCGATATAAGACACTTTCCACCACCGGCAGTCGTCAACCCACCGTGGACATCGCTCGCGAGATGAGTGTATCTTGAGCCTCTCCAACCTTTTTGATCACGGTCGACATAATGGGACCCCCTTCAGAGTCCGAGTCTAGACAGCCCTCGGCGCAGAGTCCGGACTCGCTCGGCCAGCATCATGACTCGTCCCAAATGGCTGAGCACAAAGAAGCCAGCGCTGTCAAACTGAACGAGAAATCCTCCGATGAAGAAAAGTCCGAAGGCCAGGCCTCTGAAAGTAAAGATGAGCAGCCTGAACAGAAAGCTTCCATGGGAAATTATTTTGTAAGAACTATCCAGCGGGCATTCTAGCAGTTTGCTGACAATGTACGTCTGTAGAGGGTTTTTTCCTACGCCAATACTCAAGATCGTGCAATTCTCGCGTTGGGGCTTGTATGTTCGATCGGATCTGGTGTGGTAGGTTTAACAATGCTGGCTTTTGAGACATGACCTTGACGTCGTCAATAGCCTCTGCCTCTGATGAATATCGTCTTCGGAAACTTGGTTGGAGAATTCAACGGCTATTTCACGCCCGGGACAACAGTCACTGAGGACGAGTTCAAAGCCTCTGTCAGCAATCTGAGGTATGTGAGCATGCGTGGAGAGATTGCCCGTTCATGGCTGATGCTGGCTAAGCTTGTACATCGTGTACCTCTTCATTGGGAAGTTTACGTTGACATACGTCTCCATGGTAAATCAACACCATCACCACGGTCACATACGACTACATTACTAACCTACCTAGTACTGTTTCCGTGTCATCAGTCTTCGCGTTTCGGCCACCCTCCGGCTAGAATACATGCAGTCTCTTTTCGCCCAACGCATCAGCAAGCTGGACCAGGTATCAGTGGGAACGATCACGAATACAATCACAACCCTCTCCAATTCCATCCAGCAGAGCATCTCGGACAAACTCGCTATCCTCTTCCAATCCCTCGCTCTTCTAATCACGGCGTACATCATTGCGTTCAAGTACTCATGGGCCTTGACACTCGTCACAAGCGCTGCGCTTCTTTTCATCCTTGTCGTCTGCTCTTTCACAATCCCGGTGCTTGTCAAGGTCCAAGCAGAAGTAGACGAGGCCGACAAGAAACACTCGTCTATCGCAGCCGAGATATTTGGCTCCATCCGCACTGTCGTGTCGCTCGGAGCGCAGAGTTCCCTCTGTAAGAAATATGCCGGCTGGATTGAGGAAGCACGGAGACGGGGACAGCGCATGTCAACCGTATTGGGGATCCAGCTTGGCCTGGTGTTCTTTGCGATGTACTCCAGCTATTCTCTGGCATTCTGGTTTGGCCTGAAGCTCTACAGAGAGGGTCACATTGCGAATATCAACGTCGTTATCACGTGAGTATACGCGCAACGGGGTCATGTCCTTGCTAACACGTTTTCAGGGTGTTCTTCTCCGTTATGATCGCGGTGAGTGTGCTGGGAAACATCGCCTCGCCGTTGATGATCGTGTCCAAGGCTGCTAGCGCCGCGGGCTCGTTTTTCGAAATGATCAACTCCGAGAGGATCGACACCAGCGGTTTTCGCGAGCCCGAGGCTTCCGCTGAAGTCGATATCATTTTTCAGGATGTCGAGTTCACGTACCCTTCTCGTCCAGACACGAAGGTGCTGAAAGGGTTCAACGCTCGCTTTGAAAGAGGAAAGACGACTGCGTTGGTAGGACCATCCGGCTCCGGAAAGAGCACGATCGCTGCCTTGATTGAACGATGGTATGATCTGAAGGAGGGAGACGGGCCTCTCAATGGCGGGGATATCTTCGTTGGCCAGCACCGGATAAGCGATCTCGATTTGAAATGGTGGAGATCTCGGATTGGACTTGTCCAGCAAGAGCCGTTCCTTTTCAACGATACGATCTTCAACAATGTGTCGTTTGGTTTGATTGGAACGAAATGGGAGAACGAACCCGAATCCATCAAAAGGGAGCTGGTTCAGAAGGCCTGCGAAGAAGCATCAGCGACAGAGTTTATCGAGCGTCTGCCAGAGGTACGTGTCACGTTTTGTTCTCACTGCGGCATCTAACTCCAACAGGGCTATGAAACTATTGTGGGAGAGAATGGCACTAAACTGAGCGGCGGTCAAAGACAACGCTTGGCTATTGCGCGAAGCATCATCAAACAGCCTACTATTCTGATATTAGACGAGGCGACAAGTGCAATTGATGTCCGCGGAGAGAAGATAGTCCAGGCTGCGCTAGACCGAGTGTCGAAGGACCGCACCACAGTCGTGATTGCCCATAGACTCTCGACTATTCGGAAAGCTGACAAGATTGTTGTGATGACGGGCGGCGTTGACATGGAGCATGGGTCGCATGACGAGCTGATGGACATCGACGGTGGCGTGTATAGAGGCCTTGTCAATGCCCAGAGACTGGAGATCTCGGCAGAAGACGAGACTGACATGACGGAGGCCAGTCCGGAGATGAAAGAGGAGGACAAGTCAACGAACACGGTCGTCTATGACTCCTCACAAAAGGATGAAGAGGACTACAAGAAGAGCCGAAGCTTCTTCACCAGTATCGGGCTATTCTTATACGAGCAGCGCGCAAGCTGGATGTTGTATATTCCAACCTTGCTCGCCGCTGCTGGAGCTGGAGGTGAGTGTCCTAGCCCCTTTCGATGACTAGACTAACCCAACACATAAAAAGCCTCCTTCCCATTACAGAGCTGGTTGATGGCACAGTTGATCGGTGTCTTCAGATTGAATGTAGAGAAACTTGCTGACGCTGCGAACTTTTGGGCGCTAATGTTCTTCATTCTCGCCCTCGGGGTGGCTGCTTGCTATAGCGTGCTGGGCTACTGTACCAACCGGTTCTCAATGGTAAGCAGTGACTAGTAGCACGACGAGTATTCGCAACTGACACTGATCCAGGAGGTTGGCTCATACTGCCGAACGGATTACATCGAGAATATCTTGAAGAAACCAATCGCGTTCTACGACCGCCATGAGAATGCGTCCGGCTCCCTGGTCTCTCGGCTTGCGACAGACCCGAAGCAAGTTCAGGAGTTACTGGGACCAAACGGTGCATTCCCGATTATTTCCATCTTTGGTGTCGTGGGTTCCATCGTGATCGCCTTTTCCTTTGGCTGGAAGCTAAGCTTGGTGGCTGTCTTCGCGGCCTTGCCATGCACTTTTCTCGCTTCTTTCATGCGCATCAGATATGAGATGCAGTTCGACGCAATGAACGCGAAGGTGTATGCGGGTAGTTCGCAGTTCGCTGCCGAGGCCATAGAGGCGTTCCGGACTGTCTCAGCACTGACGATGGAAGATGCTATCTTGAATCGGTATAGGAACCTCCTCCAGGAACAACAGAGGAAGGCTTTTCGGAAAGCCTGGTACGCCACTTTGATCTTTGCTTTCTCCGATAGCGTCGAGCTATGTGCGATGGCACTGACTTTCTGGTGAGCGCCCCGAAAACAGACACCATGCACAATTACTGATTCTTTCCTCAGGTACGGTGGCCAACTGCTGGCGTCCAGAGAGTACGAGCCGACAAAATTCTTCGTTATCTATATGGCAATAATTCAAGGAGGACAGCAAGCTGGCCAATTCTTTAGCTTTGGATCAAATATTGCACAGGCAACCGCATCAGCTAACAGGATGTTGGACTTTCGCCCAAGACAAGCTTCAGCGAGCAGTACTGGGATTGGTTCCGTTCAAAAGACAAGCTTTGAGCGAAGCGAGGGCGCGAGAATCGAATTCAACCAGGTTACGTTCAGATACGCGTCGCAAGAGGTCCCTCTTTTCTCGGACCTCAAATTTACTATCGAAAGTGGGCAGTTTGTCGCCTTTGTCGGACCGTCAGGTTGTGGCAAGACAACCGTTATATCACTGCTGGAGAAATTCTATCACCCAGCACAAGGCACCATTACAGTCGACGGCCATGATATAAGTCGCCTAGAGACCTCATCCTACCGGAGGGCAATCTCGCTCGTGGCACAAGAACCGAGACTTTTCGAGGGAACGATCCGTGACAACATTACCCTAGGCCTTGAGGAGTCTGATTTCACTGAAGATGATATAGTGCAAGCATGCAAAGACGCGGAAATCCATGATTTCATTGCATCGCTTCCGAACGGCTACTTCACCGAGCTCGGTATAAAGGCCCAGACATCGCTCAGTGGAGGCCAGCGGCAACGACTCTGCATTGCGCGTGCGCTGCTACGAAAACCGTCTCTTCTCCTGTTAGATGAGGCCACCTCGAGTCTTGACTCGCAATCCGAAAAGCTCGTGCAAGCGGCGATGGACCGCTTGGCTGCGAAGAGAAGCATGACAATCGTAGCTGTTGCCCACAGACTGGCCACGATCCAAAAGGCCGACGTGATCTTTGTGTTTGGAGAAGCTCATGGTGGGAAGGGCTCTCGCATCATGGAGCAAGGAACGCACCAGGAATTGCTCCGAAGAAAGGGAACTTACTGGCAGATGGTAAGCCTTCTCTCGTATATTATTTGCGTCGTACTAACCTAGTTATAGTGTCTGGAGAACGCGTTGGATAAATGATTCAATCTCCCTGTCAGGACGTCGAGGAGTTCATTGTAATATAGTTGTTTCGTGCTAGACACTCCTCTCATAGCCTGATGCTGTAATATAGATGATATCATCTCTTCTCGCGACTCCATCTCAGCCTTGATTTTCAAGCATACTGTACGGAGGTCAGCACCGGATATAAGCCTCGTCCCGGCGTTAACGGACTAAGAGGTTTGCCTCCGCCGTTCAGCCCAAGTATAAATACTCAATGCCCATTGAAAGGATTTCTCTTGTATTTCCATCATAATCAGAGTCAAAATCAGAGTCAAAATGACGAACAATAACAATCTCAAGATTGTGTTCGGCGCCATGACCTTTGGCGAACCGAGTAAGTCCCCGACATGGGCATTAATCACCTGAAGAAGCACGTAGCTAACAAGGCCAGACACACTTGGAGCCCGCGTCCACGACAACAGCCTGGCCTCGTCCATGCTCGACGTCTTCCAGCGCCACGGCTACAACGAAATCGACACAGCCCGCATCTACGGCAACGGTTCCTCCGAGGCAATGCTCGCAGCAGCCGACTGGCAAAACCGCAGCCTCGTCATGGCCACAAAGCTCTACCCAACGATAGGCAAAGAGCAGATGTTCAGCGAGATCTACACCCACCGACCGGAAGACATCCGTCGCGGTCTTCTCTCAAGTCTGGACGCCCTCCAAGCCCCCAAAATCGACCTGTTTTACCTGCACGGCCCAGACCGCACCACGCCCTTCGAAGACACCCTCCGCGAAGTGAACGCGCTGCACGAAGAAGGCCGCTTCACCCGCTTCGGACTGAGCAACTACATGGCATGGGAGGTCGCCGCCATCTGCGAGATCTGCAAGAAGAACGGCTGGGTCATGCCGAGCGTCTACCAGGGGGTGTATCATGTTCTGCAGCGGAGCATCGAGGGCGAGCTGTTCCCGTGTTTGCGGAAATACGGCATCGCGCTGTATGCCTTCCAGCCGCTAGCGGGGGGATTCCTGACGGGGCGGTATACGCGCGACCAGACGGAGTTTGAGGCTGGGTCGCGGTTTGACCCGAAGATTGCGCAGGGGAGCGTGCATCGGACGCGGTATTGGAATGGGGTGTATTTTGATGCGCTAGAGGCGATACATGCTGTGGCGGAGAAGCATGGTCTGCGCGATGGGGAGGTCGCGTTGCGGTGGCTGAAGCACCATTCGTTTCTCAGTGAGGAGCTCGGCGATGCGATCATTGTTGGGGCTAGCAGTGTCAAGCATTTGGAGGCGAATCTGGTGGACTTGGAGCAGGGTCCGCTGCCGGATGAAGTTGTACAGGTCCTGGAGGAGGTTTGGCCGAGTGTGAAGGGGGTTGCGCCGAACTATTGGCATTAGTTGAGGTAGTGTCTGTATAGATCGACTTGTATAGCATAGATCAGTCTGGAAACTCTTGCCGCTTGCTTCTCGCTCTGGCCACGCCTTCCAGATAGACTGTGGTCTTCCCGTTGAAAGCCCTCAATGGGGAACATCCGTCCATACCTAGAGACAAGCAATGGTTCCTGAAATGAATCAAGAGGTGTTTCCACCTTTATTCCATTAAGTTCTTCTGTTCAATGCAAGATATGCTCACGTCAAGTAGCTCCATTAAACTCAAACCAGGTAACCATGCTTATGACCAGCAGCATATCACCGACTTGAAGCCCACGCACCCTTAAACAACGCCCTCAACTTCGCCGCCTCCTCTGTATCCTTCAGCCGTTGTTCCAGGAAGCCTTCAAGATCATTCCAGAACGCCTCCGTCTCCAACAAAGTCTCCCCACTGGGCCCAACAGCTGCTTTCGCCGCTGCAGCATCCTGCTGCTCAGGGGCACTCGTCATCGTTTCCGTTTCGACCGCCTTCGCGCCGCCCATAATCATCACTCCAAACTCAACCTCCTTCCCACCGGACAGCATCTCGGGCTCGTCGGACAAGATCTCGGCGATCGTCTTCCCCGCCACCGGCTTGCGCTTGTAGAGAATCTTGATCTTGTCCACGGGCACGGCGCCATCCTGCGCATCGACCACACGAGCCTGCACGGCATCTTTCAGGTCCTGGACGGATGTCGTGGCGAGGGGCGCATTCGAAATGGTGAATTCGAGCGCGGGGTTGCGCGCGGACTTCAGGCGCACCGTGATCGACTTTGAGGACCCCGGGGCCATGGTGGGCTTAACTTTCTTGGGCATTTCCGGGCGAGGAGGCTGCAAACGGGGGAGGAGGTACTGCATATGCGTTAGTATCATGGCTTCAACGGAGGAGGTTGTTGGTGGGCAGGCATACTGGGACTCGGAGCCCGACTCGCTCGGGATCGAAGACATAGTCGGCCGGGAGCTTGACTGGACGGGAGTCCAGCGAGGCCAGATAGGACTTGATAAAGTTGATTTCGGTCATGGTTGCGGCAGAGGAATGGATTGACGTGCTGTAGAAAGAAGAACAATCAAGAGCGATGATGTTGCACATCCCGCAAGCTCTTCAGGCACCAAGGCATGAAATGTGGGACCTCAGGTGGTTCAGGCCCTTACCGCCTGCCGAATCCTTCTGCCCATGCTCACCGCCTGCAGCAGAAAAAAATCGGAAAAGAAAAAAAAAAAAGCGGAAGATTTGCAAAGCAATCTCGATCAACTCCAACTTCACCTCTTCCCCCGACTCCTCCACTTCACATATCACAATGGGTAAGGGTCGTCGTATGAAGAAGCAGGGCCCTCCGGCCCCGCTCGACGAGTCGAAAATCACGACATTTAAAAAGCGCAAGGCCGCCGAGCCCGAATCCAAACCAGAGTCGGGCGCGAAGCGGAGAAGAGCTGCGGCGGAAGACGATGAGCCCGTGAAAAAGGTTTCCAAGAAGAAGGCGGATGTCGCTGTGACGAATGGAAAGACGACCAAGGATGTGTCCGCGGGCAAGGGAAAGCCCAAGGAGAAGCCCACGCAGAAGAAGCAGCTTTTCGCGGAATCGGACGACGAAGAAGAGGACGACGAGGAAATGTCTGGCCTTGACGACGCAATGGCGGACGAGTTCGGCGATCTTGACGATATCAGTGATGGCTCGATGGATAGCCAGGAGGAGGGCGATTCCGACGAAGAGAACGACTCTTTCATGGACTCCGACGAAGAAGACCACCCTCACGCCAACCTGTTCTCCGACGACGAATCCGACGCCGAGGAGAAATTGACCGCCGCCAACATCGCAGGACTGTCCCGTAAACTCGACCTCGAGAAGAGACAGGAAGAAGAGGAGGCCGAACAAGAACTGAAGGAGGCCGCCATGCAGACCAACATCGCCGGACCCGACGTCTTCGGAGATGCAGAGGCCACCGTGGGCCATGGCCTGGCCCCCGATTTGCAATTGCTCCGCACACGAATTACAGATACCATCCGCATTCTGGGAGACCTGAAGACGCTGGGCCAGCCGGGCAAGTCCCGCGCCGATTATCTCCAGCTCTTGTTGAACGACATCTGCACCTACTACGGATACACGCCGTTCCTGGCCGAAAAGCTCTTCAACCTCTTCACCCCCATGGAAGCCTTCGCCTTCTTCGAAGCCAACGAAACCCCTCGCCCCGTCGTCATCCGTACCAACACCCTGCGCACGAACCGTCGGTCCCTCGCCCAAGCCCTCATCAACCGCGGTGTGGTGCTCGAGCCCGTTGGCAAGTGGTCCAAGGTCGGCCTGCAGGTCTTCGAGTCTGCCGTGCCCCTCGGTGCCACGCCCGAGTACCTTGCCGGCCACTACATCTTGCAGGCCGCCTCCTCTTTCCTCCCCGTCATGGCGCTGGCTCCGCAGCCCGAAGAGCGCATTCTCGATATGGCCGCCGCCCCCGGTGGTAAGACGACGTACATCTCGGCGCTGATGCGCAACACAGGCTGTGTGATCGCCAACGATGCCAGCAAGCCCCGTGCCAAGGGTCTGATCGGTAACATCCACCGTCTGGGCTGCAAGAACACGATCGTGACGAACCTGGATGCGCGCACAGCTTTCCCCAAGGCGATGGGTGGCTTCGACCGCGTGCTCCTCGACGCACCCTGCACCGGAACCGGTGTCATCTCCAAGGACCCAGGCGTCAAGACAAACAAGAACGAGCGCGACTTCCTCGCCATCCCGCACATGCAGCGCCAGCTGCTCCTCGCCGCCATCGACTCCGTCGACCACGCGTCTAAGACCGGCGGCTACATCGTCTACTCGACGTGTAGCGTGACGGTCGAGGAGAACGAGGCTGTCGTGCAGTATGTGCTGAAGAAGCGCCCCAACGTCAAGCTCGTCGACACCGGCCTCGGCGACTTCGGCTCCCCCGGCTTCACCAACTACATGGGCAAGCACTTCGACCCCAAGATGACCCTGACCCGCCGCTACTTCCCGCACCGCGAGAACGTCGACGGTTTCTTCGTCTCCAAGTTCAAGAAGATCGCCCCTACGCCCGCGGGCAAGCCCGCCGCCGACGGCGCCGCTGCCACCACCTCCTTGACGACCAAGCCTGCCGAGACCGCCGGCATGACGGACGACGAGGTCGTCGACAAGACGCCCATCACCGATGAGGACGGTACCGTCATGGATGCTGAGGGCGGTGCCTTCGGCCCGTTCGAGGAAGACGAGGATGCGGAACGTATCGCGCGCGCGGAGCGCAACCGTCTCCGTCGGAAGGGACTGAACCCCAAGGCTGTGCTGAGCAAGCCTGGAAAGTCGCCCAAGGACAAGCCTGCTGAACAGTCCAATGACGCACCCAAAGCCAACAAGAAGGAGAAGAAGGAGGCCAAGGAGGGTACTGAGAAGCCTTCTGCTGAGAAACCTGCCGAGAAGATTCAGTCGTCTCCGGCCGAGAAGAAAAAGAACAAGAAGCAGAGTCAAAGCCCCAAGGGCAAGAATTCTAGTAAATGATTAATTCGCTTACTGGTCTGATTCTGTATAATTGTCTTTTTCTCTGGGTTGAATCAAAAGCATTCTTGTTCTGGTATGGGTGGCGCATGTTTGATTGTCCGATTAGCAGTAGATAGCTAGCTGGTTCAGATACAATAGATACCATTGACGGTTTAATTCCCTATCCAAACTATGTGGCATCTGCGCGATATCACTTCAAAAAGGACTGTTAAATCAGATCTAATCTCGCTCGTAACAACAATCAGTAAGGCGAATCCATGTCTTGAACCTCCGGGGTATGCCGTATTTCTCCAATGATGCAACTCCTCCAAATATATAAATCAATTTCATATTCCAGCGCATTTAACTGCTCCCAGCTCATGTCCGGTAAATCTTGACCACATTAAGAATGTTCTTCCGACAGATGGGACAGATTTCGACCTGGCGTGCGCAGGCGACGCACGCACAGACATGACCACAGTCGTAGAAGAGCGCATCTTGCTCCTCGCTGTAGCAGATCTGGCACAGGTCCATCTCCTCGTCAGCCACCTCCCAGTAGCTGATGCCACGGCCGTGGCGCTTGCCATCTTTATATCCTCCGACATATTTGTTGCCGGTCTTCTTCTCGACAAATGTACCTTGACCGTGGCACTGGTTCTCGAACCAATCACCGTCATAAGTATCCCCCGTGGGATACTCCATGAGACCACGGCCGTGACGTTTGCCAAGGACGAAGTCGCCGTTGTACGTCGCACCCAGATCGGAAACGTGCATGCCCTTTCCGTGGAAGTAACCCTTCTTGAACTCGCCGCTGTAGTAGTCGCCTGTAAAGGTGGCGTCAATGGTCTTGTTACCGGTGAACGCCTTGGTTGGGTGGTTGCGCGACTCGGCCCATAGGTAACGGACGAGTTGATCTGGGTTGCCGAAGAGACCCGCGACATTGAGCTCGGCTCGTCTGTAGGTTGTTAGTATCGTGCGTCTTCTTATGGACAAGGGTTATATGACTTACCGATCCTTATTGAGCTTATCACCAATGATGAAGCACGTTCCATCGGGCACAAATATCTGGAACGTCTCCGCGGAGGACAGTGTCGTCACAGTAGTGCCATCCACGCGCTGCCACACCTGGAAGTCCTTCATAGGGGGCCACTGCAGATGCTTCCGCACGGCCGTCTTGATGTTCTCTTCCCTCCGCGAGAAGAACGACCCCACCGTACGCAGGGCCTGTGCCTCGACGTCGAAGAGTTGAATGAAGTAGTAGACATGTTCCACAGGCAGAAGGACCTCCGGCTCTGTGGGAATGACCTCCGACTCAATCTGGTTGACAACAGAATCGGTCGTGGGAGTGACGTCCGTCGATTCAGTTTCCATTTGCTGAACGTCTTCCGCGATCGCGGCCGCAATGGCAGCCTCGTTGGCAGAGTCATCTTCAAGGGCGTGGTCATTTGTGGGCTCTGCGTCAGAGTTACCAGGGGTAGACGGCGTGACTTCGAGCTGGATTTGCGCAGGCATGGTGCCGGAAGAGCCAGCCTGGCCAACTTCCACTTCTTGGAGAGACTGCGTCTCATCGGAAGATTCCGCACCCGAGCGCTCGACAATAGCTTCCTCTGGCTTATTTTCCACAACAGTCTGCTCAGGAGGATCGGACATGGCGAAGTATTTGGCATCCCCTGCAAATTGTTAGTATATTCATAAATTAGTGCTGGTATCTCGCTACTAACCGTCCGAAACAACCTGCATCCAGAAACGGACAGGGCTGGATTGCGGCTGATCCAATGTAGTAGCCAGATCTGAAACCCGGGCGAACGCCAATGTGGGCCCAAAACGATCGCGCGTATGGCCAATTTGCCAAAGGCGAATGTTCTCCGGGGTTGTTGGCTTGTCTGTGCCTGCAGCGGTCCAAAGAGCGATTCGTCTGCGGAGCTCAATGAGATTCGTGGAACGCGGAAGCGTCAGGTACATGACACTGTTAGCGGCCTTCGCTTGCGACATCAGGTCATAGGTGTCGAACAGGCTCCCAAGCTTGTCATATTGAGGTAAGGAGTACACCTCAACCTGGATATCACCCTCTGAAAGGCCACCGGCCGGGTTGAGCTCGGGGTACGTGCCGGTTTCGTAGTATTGCTTCATCGCAGGGGAGGCATCCCACGGACCCTGGGGCCCAGGGAGGTATTCCTGCACCACATCGCTACGAATGTACATAACAGCAATGGCGACGTCGTGGCCGGTCTTGTGGTCAACCTTTTGTGAGGGATCTAGACCAAGATGCGGACCGAAAGCAGTCTTGCGAGTTAGACATTCAACACGGTTATCGCTGCCGTCGTCAAAGGCTAGCCAGCGGGTACCTGGACCACCAGGGCGGAGAATACTGAAGAACTTGCCCGACGTCCGGCGACCACGATGCACAACATAGCCGTACAGAACGTACTTGCCGCATTGACCGTCTAGCAACCAGGGCGTCAGATCGACCTCCTCATCGAGATCCACTCGGTTGTACAACAGACGCCATTGGCGGGCAGCCTTGTCCAGCTTCTGACGACTCAATTCGAGGTGCAGAACCGGGGGCAACGCCCAGCGACCGGGTTTCGCATCAAGGTACCATGATAGAGCTTCACTGGTCGTCTTTGCCTGATCGGCGGGTACGCAGATTCGGGAATTGAAATCCTTCGGAATAGTATTTACCGACGCATCGGCAGGCAAGCTCTCCTGCGACGGACTGTCGAAGAGGGCAGCGAGATCCTTCGCGGCATCGGTCCCCGCAAGTTCCAGCTCAAGAGTCCGGCGCAGCCGTTCCCAGAATTCACACACATCGCTGGAATACTCATGCAAGTTCCGCAGAGTCGACGTGATGCTGTCGGTATCCACATACTGCAGGGATTGACCGCGAGAGCGAAGCTGCCAAAGAAACTTCTGCAACGCATCGCACAGCGGTTTGGGTTTCACATCACAGTTTGTGAGATGGTCCAACACGTTCGCCTTCTGTATTATTTTGCAGAAGGGAGCCATGTGAATCCATGTTGCCAGGCCAGCCACTTCGGCGCTGTGATTGATGACGGAGTCGCCCAGAGGTCGGTAACCTGTCAAGCCCAGACTGTCCCAGGTGGGCTCCGAATCACTGGCGTGCCACCACAAGGACCGGGTCGGGTCATCGACGATGCGGATATAGGCATCGAAGGCCAACGTATCATTTCGCAGCAACGCCTGACGTTGACCGCGCTGACGACGATGGATCTGATCCCAAGGACCATGGAAATTGGTCCAACCCCAGTCCAGGTTGTGGGGATTGAACTGATGACAGGACGATTGCATCCAGCCGGTCCGTGGCTCCTCTGGATTGTACAAGATGACTCCAATCTGAGCCGAAACCCGCCATGTGTTTGTGGGGGGTGTTGGTTGATCGGCTGCGAGCGGATAGTGCGCCTTGAAGTCTTCCAACCAGGCCGCCGTATCCTCGGTCTGGGGGTAGCTAAAGTGGAGATCTGGGGTAGTGCCCTTGAGGACGGCATCGGCTGGCCCTCGAAGTACGGTGAACTCGGACTCCGGCAAGGTCTTATCCGGAGTGGGCATTGTGGGAGAGCACTCGATATATATACTCAAAGAATTCACGTTGTTGCCTCGGGGGAAGAACTTGATGGTCCACCAGTAACCTCCGACGTATGCGGGAGGCGAACGCATGACTTTAGCATGGTTGGGATGTTCTTTCGTGCCGCGCACCCCTTTGACCTTCCACGTGAGGCGGGCCTTCTCGATTGGTTGGTACTCGGGATCATCCAGGTCGGGGTGGAAATTCTTCTCCCAGTAGTCGTCTATTCTTGTTAGCTAACATTGCGACAAATCGAGAAAGGTTGGGATCATACACTCATAGGCACTGTAGTCACCGTCAGCGGCAGACTCGATCTCCTTCATTTCCGCCTCATCAGGCACCGAGGCATCCTCCTCTACCTCGGCCCAGAAGGGATGTTCTAGATCTGGGGGTTGAGGGCGGGATGGCGCGGAAGTGTCTGCCTGAACGGGAGTATGTGGTTGTTCCTGGGTAGCGGGGTCTGTCGATGCCGGAGGGGGTTGTGTGTTGTCGTTTGGTATCGAGTCCACAGGCATGTCTGTCATATTATCGAGAGTGAGGGTGATGGGAGGAGGAGAGGGAGGTTGTTCGACGACAACAGATGCTGGCCGTTGCGTGGAATCCATGATGGATGGAGGCTGTGTATATAGATCGATGGAGGACGCGTATATAGATGGGTGGAGGGGACGTCGATAAGGAGCTCTTATCAGGCGGGGGTGGAGTGAGGAAAACAAGGAATGACCGAGACGATCGAACGAAGGAACACGGGATGATAGAGAATGAGACAAAAACCACAAGGAGTGAAGGAAGATCGAAGGAAGGGAGAGGAGGAGAGAGAGACTGAGAGATGGTGAGAGAGAACGGGGTGAGGTAGAAAAGAGAGCGAAGAGGGAAAAAAAAGAAAAGAATGAGTGAGGCTGCCAGATCACGGGGTGCACACCGCTGTTTGTCAATAATGCATCTGAAATGTAGGTAGGTCCTCTCCCAACAACTCAATGTATTTTTCCTCTGTCTATCTATCTATCTATCTATCTATCTGTCCCTCCCTTCATCCCCTCGGTATAAATATGCCCTTTGCCACTTCGACTTGATCTTCAATAGGATCCAGTGGAACTGCTCCACTCGTTCCTCTTTTTCTGCTCCTTCCCATTCGCCATCCACTCCTCTCTCCTCATCGCCTCGTCGCCGCCCCGACTTTCCGGCGGTCCAGCCGACGGTGGTTGGCTCCCCTGAGCCCCCAGTTGGACAATCTTTCGGTGGATAATCGTTTCGGTCGGAGGCTGTCACCCGGTTTGCCATCCTTCTAGAATTTCCGTCGCCTTTTCGTCCCCATCCTCTCATCCGGAAGTGGATCTTCCGCCACATGGGTCCTGTGATTTCCGTCTTTGGTCCATCAGTCGCGGCAGTTTTTCGCCCGTAATGATGAGTTCCGAGGGACCGGGTTTGAGGGAGGAATGGTAGAAAGCAAGACTGGGCTCGACCGATCGGTTCGGTTCAGAATCGCCCTCTCTCCCGCAGCTCTTAGTTCTGAGCCCCCGCTCGAGCAAAGGATGCAGCGACCATGAGGGGAAACACCACCGTTGCCTCCGCATACACCTTGACAGATTCACCATCCGCCTTGATCTTGCCCCAACTGACAGCCTCATCCGGTCGAGCTCCCGCATCGCTGCCATCGAACTCCTGCGCCGTGTTCACGTACACCGCATGTTCTGCGCCATTCCGCATCAGACATGCGTTGGCAATGTGATGTTTGATCACCCCACCTCCGAGAATAATCATCCCCGCACGAGCCGCTCGAACCGCCATCGTATTGATGCGTCGCACATCGTCGACAATATCCACCCGGAGTCGCAACGGCGAAGACCGGTAGGTATGGAAGTACATCATATCTCCCAGGGAGCCGTCCGTCAGAGCAGGGCAGAAGATGGGGATATTGTTGCGAGCGGCCCAGTACAAAACCGAGTCTTCATTGTTGATCTCGCGACCCAATCGTTCGATGATCCGGCTTGGAGTCCAGTGTAGCTCATCCTCCTCGTCCCCAGTCTCGAGCGCTTTCTTCTTGGCCGCTTCCTGTTCCTCCACCATGCGATCCAAGATGGGGACCAGCCAGTCTTCAAAAGCACAGTAGTTGCTGTTGGGGACGACGAGATTACCGATACGGTTGAGGCCTTTGGCGCGTAGTCCGGCACCGGGAGAAGTGAACGAGCCCATGTAGGTCGGCGCGAGACACTTGATCAGGTCTTCCTCCACACCTCCGGCGGTGGTGACGATGGCGGAAACGTGGCGATGGCGGACGAGGTAACGGATAGTATCGCGTAATCCGGACGAGATGAGGTTGGAGGTGTAACCGAGGAAGATGGTGGTCTTTTCCCCTGTTTCGGGGTGGCGATAGGCGCGCTTTGAGAGAGAAGTCTCTATTAGCCCACGGAATATATACCTTGGGGACCGGGGCAGCTACCATGTTGTTGATGATCCGAGTGGCCTCAGATACTGCACTGCCTTGAAAACCCATGTATTTCATATTGTCGACCAATTCCGCCACAGTGATATCTCGGCCCTGAAACTTCTCAAAATCGACCCCTTGGACGACATGAGTGCCTTCAGGGACGGGCTCAGAGGCCACCAAGACCGCATTGGTTGCGGAAGATGGAGGGGCATCGGCGGGGTTGGATTGCGAGGCCATGATAGAGAGATCGGAGGGGAGGTGGAAACGCGGGATGTAGGGGGAGGGAATGTGAAGAGCACAGCTGGGATTTGGATCCTCCTATCTCTCTTCAGGACGAGAGAACCGTGTTGTCCAACTGACGGCGATGGGTGAATGGATCGGTGGAAAAAAGTCACGATCGTGGGGTGACTGAGGAAGGCATAAACTCTAACGGATTCCGGCTAGACTGCGTGGCCTGAGGCTACAAGACCAGAGATGCCCTGTGGCCCCAGGCACTCAACCTGTATTATCTAATTGGCGCTAAAAAAATAAATTTACTAAAAAATAAGAAAATGAAAAATAATCAATTAAGAATGCCTGACGATGACCGGCGCTAAACCGTGAAGATGATTAGCCCTGATTCCATGTGCTGGGGGGGACATCGGATGCGCAAATGCTTCGATCTGCTTTCTTTCTCTCTCTTTCTCTCTCCTCTCTTTCAGCTTTCCTGAGCTTTCCTCTTCCTAGTGCTCCCTATCTCCTTCCTCTATAAAAAAACCCTACGGAGTACTCTCCCCAACCCTTGTGAAACACGCCTCCCCCATCTCCCGCCTGGACTCGAGACCCTCCTATCATCAATTCTTTAATCACTCGCGACGCTGGGTTCCTCTTAGCCTAGTCCAGCTGGCTTACTAGACCTTGGTTTTCAGTCGTTCAACCACACCACAGATTGCATTATTGCTTTTCCCTTTTTTTTTTTTTTTTTTTTTTTTTCTATTTTGATCTTTGGTCCGGCTAGCTGCCTCCCTCCTTGCAGGTTTGGTCAACCGCTTGCCCGACACGTTGCATTCGCTCAAAGGTGCGGAGAATTTCCTTCTTATTCTGTCTATGTTATCTGCCTCTTCATTATTGTTTTCAATCGGATCTTTTGGGTTGTCTCTGGTTGGAAAATTATAAAATTTCCTGGACGGGGTCCCTTTACGTGATGAATTCCCCGTACCCAACAGTGGTCATGGCTTGAATTTTCCCGTGTCACTGGGACGGCATTCCACAACAGGACCGTCCTCTGCAGCCACACCCTCCAACTTGAACTCCAGCCCTTCCCTGTGTTTCCCCCCTCCATTCCCTGTCTACTTGAGACTCGTACCCTCCACTTGAAACCCCCCATCTGGCGCCATCTGCCCCTTTTGGACATCTTACATAAGCTCCGGGGGGCGACATCGCGCTAAGCCCGTTCTGGGGAACTTCGCTGGACCGTGTGCCTGCCTGATACGGACTAGCGCCAGCCCAAGCGGTTCCCACACGCCAGTCACGGTCACGTGGACTCCACCAATCCCCCGTTCCAGCGATCCATTTCGCGCTTTCTTTCTGCTCGTCTGCAGCCTGGCAGTTGAATCCTCAGTTTTTTGCTTGTCTCCGCTATCCTTCCTTCTATCGCATTGAGCTAACCCTCTACGAACCTGGCGCAGGCTCTCGCCAGGTCTTCCGTCGCTCTGTGTCTAGCATGACCCGGTGATGTCTTCACGATATCCCCCATCGTCAGGGTTTAATTCCCGGGACCGTTCTCCCCAGCGCTTTGGGGACCGTCGACCCCCTGCAGGACCTCGCGGCGTCGATGATACGAATATACCCCCATTAGGGAGGGAACCTCCTCGGGGCCCAAAGGCCCTGATCGACCATCCTCGTGGCGCGCCCTTCGGCGGTCGAGGTCGTGGTTATCCGGGCCGCTCAGACTTTCGGGACCGAGACCGAGACTTGCGAGACCGAGATCGAGATCGCGACCGTGACCGTGACCGTGACTTCCGTGATATTCGTGATGGCCCGCCGCCTTACCGTCGCGATCTGGACCGCGACTGGGGCCGCCGGGACCGAGATTTTGATCCCCGAGAATCACGCATCGGCTTTGGACGCGGCCGCTCTCGCTCCCCACCGCCCCCGCGTGATTTTCGTGACATGAGGGAGCCACTGGGACGTGATCCCGATATAGTTCGAATGCGACGCGGTTCTCGAGATAGTTTGATCTCCGTCTCCTCCAACGCGCCCGATGTTCCTTCTGGCGCCGGTCATCACCCTCGCAGCGGGCCCATGCGTGGACGCGGTCGTGGCGACTGGGAGATGGGCCGCGGCCGCGGTCGAGTCCCCTATTTGGATGACCGTGATTCGTTCCGACGACGTAGTCGGTCTCGCGATGGCAGATGGGACCGGGATCGGGTGATGGACCGAGATCGTGATAGAGACCGGATCATCGACCGAGATCGTGACCGAGATCGGGAGCGTGATCGCGATCGGGACCGGCTTCTAGATAGGGACCGAGAGCTGGACCGCCGAGATCGAGACCGAGAGCGTGATATCGACCGCCGCGATCGCTTTGACCGTCGTGACGAGTTGGACCGACGTCCCGAACGGGATGATCGGGATCGTCCAGCCGACCATTGGAAGAAGGACCGACCACCTAGTCGAAATGAGGGTCGTCTCCCCAGCACGTCGAGTATCTCTTCATTACCACCTGCGCCCCCTCTCCCTCCAGTTGCACCACCGGAGAAAGCTCCAGACAATGCAACCATTGAGCCAAGTCGCAAGCCTTCTGTCGTAGAAGTTCGACGCGACGCTGAACGGACCGAAGCTCCCCCTGTACCACGCCCGGAACCCCCGAAGGACTTAGCTCCGCCGGTTAAACGATCCCCCCCTCCAGCAGCCCCACAGGTGCCTGCATTTGGCTCCGTCACAGCGCCAATCCCCGAATTATCTTCTGAAAACCCCCCAGCGGACAACACTGCTACTGGACTGCCTCCCGCCCCAAAGGCCGAGAATGAACAAAGAGAAAAGCATGAACTTCCTGTCCGTGCCCCCATCGTGCAACCTCCTACGGCACCCAAAGCTGCCCGTGCTGCGTCGCCGCCGCCGGACCACCGCCCCCGACGTGAGGAAGGTCGACGAGACGAACCGATGGACATGTATGTGAAACGAGATTCGCCTGTACGGACGTCAAGGCCGCCTCCAACAGCACCTGCTAAAGCCCTTCGCCCTCCGGATCTATCGCCTCCTACCGCCCCTGCGGCAATGACCAGCAAGGATTCCACTCTATCTCATATCGAAACATCTCCGACCAGCAAATTCAGCCACAGAGTACCGTCTGGAGAGCTACGCGGAGGACCTCCCTCGACGGGTCGTGCGCCATCAACCTCACCTCGTATGCACCCGTCCAGCATCCCCACCGGCCCTCGCGCGCTTCAACAACGATCTCCTGCACCACGTGGACCGCCCAAGGGTAACAAGCAGTGGGTGCGGCCTGGTTACACCCGTCCTCCCCCCGTTCCTGGTGTGCCAGCCCCCCTGAAGCGCGACTCGGTGGATGGAAAAGAGCGGTCTCTTTCTATCGACGACGACTATAAGAAAGAACGCCAAATGTCAGTCGACGATAACTTGACCGGCCCGGAGGCGGGAGAGATAGTCCCAGAGAATGACTTCTCTGAGTCCAAAGCGCCAGCTCCGGCTGGCTCGCCCAAGCCGGTCTCTCCCCGCGTCGCCACTCCTCCGAAGGGGCCCGAAGTTGCTACACCGGACACATCCAGAGCCGAAAAGGGCGGAGATATCATTCCCGATTTTGCCCGCTCCAGCGACGAAGATGAAGACGAAAACTTCATGTTTACACAGGAATACTTGGAGGAGCGAAAGCAGATCTTCGAGAAGGATATGCAAGCCCTCCGCGCAGAAATGCCTCCGTCGCCGTTGGAGGATCCAACTATAGTGGCTTTGCTCACCCGGATTCAACTATTAGGCATGGTTGCCAATGACCTGCTGCCAGAAAAGGCAACCCGATCGCCAGTGGCTGAGAAGGCTGAGTCAAAAGAAGAGGCATCCTCCGTCGTCGAATGCAAGCCGGAAAAAGATGCCGAAGCACACGAAGCCACCATCAAGGAGGCCCTGGACTCCCTCCCGGCGGTCAACATCATTTCTGTCGAGAACCTCCCATTCCTCCAGTCTGGGCCCCCTACACCCCTGTCGGACCTCGATACCTACCAGGAAAATTTAGCGACCCATGAAGCTTTGAAGGAGGCTATTCGTGGCGATTTAATCAAATGGCGCAAGGAGGTCTCCAAGAAGAATGCAGTTTTGCGGGAGGAGTATCTCGCCTACTACAAACCGTGGAGGCTCAACGTGTATGAGCTCGATCGCGCAAAGGAGAAAGCTTCCGTCACCCCGGGTCCAGCAACGCCGCCTGCCCCTCCTGTTACAGTCACACCAATGTCCACGGCGGAGGCGCGGAGGTACAAGGGAAACAGCGAGCTTGACTTTCAGAATGCCCTACGCGCCTCAGAAATCTCAGCGCAAGAGGAACTTGAGCGACGGCGCGGGAACAAAGCCACTGCGCAGCCAGACCTTTCCCGGGAGGCTGTTATCCCGGATATGTTGGAGCCACGCGAAGTGAAAGCACAGATATACAGAGACACCAACAACATTGTTGCTGCGGCTGATGCGGTGGATGTGTTCGGTTTCATGCCTCCCCCCAATGACTTCACTGCAGAGGAGCACGAGATCTTCACCGACGCCTTCATGGCATATCCAAAGAAATGGGGCAAGATTGCGGAAGCGTTACCTGGAAGGGACTTCAAGCAATGCATTGTCCATTACTACCTCACGAAGGAAGAGATCAAATACAAAGCAAAACTCAACAAGCGCTGGAGTCGTCGTGGCCGTGCCCGGAGATCGGCCCGACCGAAGTCCAATGCACTTATGGCAGATTTGGGTGTTGTCAAGCCGGATTACGAAGGCGACGAGGAACCCGCTCCGGTTACGGATACTGGACGTCCACGTCGTGCAGCCGCTCCTACCTTTGGAGATTCATCGGCGAACGATACGGAAAGCAATGTCAACGGTCGACGTGGAAATGCTTCTAAGGATGGAGAACAGGCGGAAAAACCTACGAGTCGCCGTGGAGCGCGTTCTGGTGCAGGCTCTCGCGGCGGGCGACGCGGAAAGGCTGCCCAGCAGCAGCAACAGCAGCAGACGCCGCAGCCAACGCCATCAGAACCTACTACGCCGGGCACTGGGGTCAACACACCTGGCGGTCCTACTTTCAAATCGGAAGCCGCGGAGCCCTTCATGGATGGGGCGGTTGATGCGCGAGCTAGGGACATTTCTGAGAGAGAACCCCACGAGCCACCACCCCGAGCGAAGCCCGGGAGAGGGCGCCAAAAGGAGGGAATGTATGTCTTTGAGTCGACAGAACCGGACACTGCGCCGACCGCCGCCAGACAACCAGAAGTGGGATATGGGTCCTTACAGCCTACCAGCTACTGGTCTGTTCCTGAGCAGCGCGATTTCCCGCAGTTACTGGCTCATTTTGGTCGCGACTTTGAGGGTATTTCGAACTTCATGAAGACAAAGACGACGGTCATGGTAAGTAATCTCGCACATTCCGACTAAACCTGTGCTAATGGAATTCCTCACAGGTCAAAAACTATTTTCAGCGACGCATCGACTCCGGCCAGAAAGACTTTGAAGACATTGTTGCGGACGCGGAGAACAAGAAGGCGCGCGGTGAGCGTACTGCCACATTGCCTATCCCAAACCCAGCATCCAAGAGACGCTATGAAGCTACGCCTTCCTCAATCATCATGCCTCGACCTCTGGCTCCGCATACCGATGCGCCCCCCGAGGCAGACGATAGCCGAGCAGGGCCCAAGAAGCATGGGGTGCAAGCAGCACAACCGCTCGCTCTGCATGGTCGCACTCCTTCGGAGAAAGATCGCTCCGTTTCTCGGTACCCTCCCCTTGCTCAGGCTAGTGGCGCCTCCATGCCGTCTGGTGCTCTCCTGGGCGAGGATCCCTCACGGATGCAGGCACAGGCGGGATTGCCGCCGAGAATGCAAGGCCCGCGTCCTGGCTATTTCACCGAGGAACGACGCGATATGCCTTCAACAGTGCTGTCTCATGCTGCAAGCCGCACGCAGGAAACTGCAGTACCTGCACGCCAAGCATCGATTCCGGCGTCGGAGATGGCTCGCATGGACGCTCTGCATGCGCAGACTTTCCGGACGTCAACTGTCGATCTCCATGGATCGCCCTTAGTTCCAACGCAAACTGTACCTTCGTCACAGGCATACATGCAATCGCAGTCGCAACCGTCTCTGATTTCGACGAGTTCTCATTCCCGCCATCCCAGTCTCACCAAGCCCCCGGGCTCCCCGGCGCCACAGTTACACAGGCAGGATCCCGATATATCCCCAATACGCCGCGAACATATGGGACAGCGTCCATTTTACCATCTCCCGGGACAGCCTATGAGCCTGTCCCAACAACATCCCGTTCTGTCGCCCCCGAAGGAACCTGCCCGAACGGGACCACCGGCAGAACCGACCGAGGCCCCTCGTCAAGTACCAGCGAAACGATCCAATATTATGAGCATTCTCAACGACGAGCCAGAAGAACCCCAACCTCGGAAACGGTTCGCCAGCGAGCAAACAACCTCCGCCGGAGGGGCACTATCTCCATCGCTACCGGTGTATTCGGGAACATCTTCCATGGCTCAGCCAGGACCACGTCAAGAAGAGACTCCGTTCTCTGCGCCCCAGTCTAAGCCACTGTATTCTCAGCAGAGTCCGTATCTACCGGCGTCCCGCGGGTATTCTGACTACCAGTCGTATGCACAGACACCCGGGGGTTCTGCGGCGCCTGCTAATAATGACTGGCTGGCACGGTTCGATCCGCGTGGTCAACAGCAGCAGCAGCAACCCGCCGGGCCGCCTCCTCCGCAGCAGTCGAGTTCTCGCTCCGCGTCGACGATGGCTCAACAGCCGACTTTCTCCCCCTACACTTCGACCCAATCCTTGCCAGGCGCGTCTCTCCAAAGCCTTACCACACCTTCGCCTGCCCCAACTCCGTCTCCTGCGCCATCACAGCGTCCATCATACCACACGTCTGTATATGCGCCCCCTCCAGCGTCCCATGCGCAGACTACCGCGGCAGGGTCGCGCGATGTCGGAGCGCAGAACGCAGTGTTTCGCCCGAGCATCGGGTCCCCCACACCTCGCAATGGCAGTATCTCGTACGGTTCCCGGCAGGGGCCACCCACACCAATCCAATCACCTGCCAACCTATTGGGGATCTCATCCCGCCATCCACCAGGCACAGCCTCGTATGTCTCACCGGCGCCCACGACATCGTCGTCGGCGCACATGTCCAGCCAATATCCTGGGGCCCATCAGACGTACCAGCAACATGTGCAAACCATGGTCAGTGGGGCGCATCAACAACAAGCGCACCGTTCCTCCATGGGAATGCCAGGAACCCATTATGGCCATAGTACGCCTCCTCCAGGTCAGGTCTCGCGGTCAGGTGGCTTGTCTGGGCCACCTACTCAGGCAATGTCTATGGGACGCTCCTACACTCCACCTGCAATCCTCCAGCCTACTCCAGGTGGACTTAGTTATTCAGCGGGCGGGCCTCCGCCGACAGTTGGCTCGGTGCCCCCTCTCCAGGCACGGCATATGCCCGGCCCTTTGGGTGAAACAGTTTCCGGACACCATCGGGTTTACAGTCAGGGATCGAATGCTGGCACACATCCTGGGTCTTTGAACCCGCAGCATCCGCCGCGATAGAATTCCGATGGATGTTTGTCACGCTTCTGACGCAATCAGATCATTTTTGCATTCGACCTGTATATGTGCAAGGGGATGTTGTGAGAGTGCTTGTATTTTAATGTCTTGAGTACCTACACATGTGGCTTTTGGGATTGCCTGCATATTTTTGTTTAGTGCTGATGTTCATTTGGGTGGAAGATACATACATATCCAATGATTTATGTACAGTAGATGAAAGCCGTGATGGCAATGAGCAGCAGCATCAACACAATCCACCACTCTACAATCTATAACGTAACCCCACGCGACAGTCTGCGACAGAAGGATCGGTGAGTCGCACGATCGAAAAGATGAAACACGCTGAAACCGATCCCCCGGCCCGGCTCCAATCAGCGGTGTAGTGAGCCGACCTAAATTGCACCGGTATCCAACGTGAGCACGATATGTGGAGATAATGATATATGATGGTAACGGTAGTATCTGATCGTCCTACTGGGCGAGCATTTCTCTATCTTCCACAAATAGTGGGTGACGATGGAGTCGGGACGGGCGGTAGTATATATATCGGCACAGTAGTCAATGCCTCTGCCGGCTACAGAATGTTCGCGATATGACTGCCCCGACGGTGGTCAACGTCACCCGCCACCGGGCTCAAATCCCCTTTTCGTCACCTTTATCGTCACCGTCAGCATCGCACGGCCAACACCCACCGGTCCCCTCTCAGGATGACAAAACCACCCTCACACACGAGGCACTGAAAACGAGTCTCGAACAAGCGAAGCTCGAGAGACGTCGGTATGAGCACGCGATGCTCCGCGACGCCCTGCGCAGAGGGACGCCATATTCGTATCTCCCGGGGCTCCTGGCGCGGTCTGGTGCCGAGGGAGCCCAGCAGCGGCCAGATAGACACACCCCAGAAACCATCATCACATCTCCACACACAGTGTCTCCAGTGCGATGGACGTCCGGCGTTGTACGGCCGCAGACAGGGGCCATTTACATGACTTATTTCGTGGCTAGTCCTCTTGGGGGAGGAAATGGGCCGGCTGGACGCCGGTTAAATCTGGATGATAGCTTCCTGCGACGCGCGTACAAGCGGCGACGGTCGTGGGGCACTGGGAGGGGGAAACACCGCCGGGGGCAGAGTTCGGGAGAGATTAGTTTTCATCATTGGGTGCCCGGGAGTAGTGGTGAGGAACGGAGGGTGTAGGATGGGATTTGTGGTGGGTGGCTTACTGGGTTGGGAGATGGGAAGGAGGGGGTTGACAGTATTGGGCATTACGTTTATTTGGACGTCTGATTGTGTCTGTTATATGGCCCGTTATATGGTGCTACGGTTATGTGGCTCTCAGGGCAAAGGGAATGTTGGGATGTCACTGTTGTAGTCCTATGTCCCAAGTATATATGCCCATGCCCGGGCGAGATTACATCCTTGTACTCGCGCTATGGTCGACCACTGGTCTGTCTTAAATGCACAAAAGTATAAGCTGGTGGGAAGCTGTCACAGTCCCATGCCTTCGTCAAGCATAGCAAAGGATGACATGCTTGGAAGAATGAATGTCCTGATAAGAATATTCACCGGCGCTTACCCTCCCTCCACGCCACAATGTGTTATGAGATAGATTGTTGGATATGTGGCAACTTTGTCATCAATACAACCCCCCGTGCGGTTTTCAGCGAAATCGAGAAATGGAACAAGTTATACCGGAGACAAAAGAAGAAGGCCCAGCGTAGCGGCGTGGTCGTCCCAGCTGAGGATGTAGAAGCAACTACATCCACGGGTCAACTGTGGAGCACCTTCTATCGCGCCAGTAAGTTCTCGCAGCCCATGCTAAGCCAAATCGACAAAGACTTCATGATGGATCTGTAGTTCTCCATAATGGGGACGATGACCCTCAGCTGTCAGGGATCTCGCAGCATACAAGAACGACTCAAAATCTTCTGGACGTCCCGAATGATGCCCAAGATGTCCGCATCGGTACCTATCGCTCCCGGCGCCCAAGGTATCTCTACTTCCAGCCAGTACAATATCCTTCCGTGCACGGTCCCTGTGGCTGTTCCTGGGAGCCAGGGAAGCCCGTCCCTGCTTTGACGGTGCATGCACACTGCTGGAGCCTGCTGGTTCGACACATTGGGAAAGACGCGGTGCTGCAGAACATCGTCGTGTTCTGGAGAGCAGTTATAAACTGGCACTGCTTTGGGAAGCATAAACACGAGGGCGTCGCGGGTGAGAATGGACCTGGGAACAGAGATAGTCCTGGACATGAGGCGCTGGAACAGTCCATGCAGACTGCTGTGCGCGACTCTCTGCACAATGCACGACCAGATATCATCGACGACCTGTCTTCGAGCGATCTCATCTGCCCCCCTCTGCTGATCCCGGGACTGCGGAGCATCGTACAACGCGCAAAGCAAACTGTCAATGTCCAGGCGCACCGCTCCGTACTATCTTGGCCCCGGTTGATACTGATATCGTTATGATGATTCTGGATGTGATCGACAGAAATCCGGAGGCCGAGCTCGCCGCCAAACATGCAGACACCCGAAACATGATGCTTGCTTTCGGTTGGGTGGCGCCAGATGCGTACTGGACAGGGCGATGTAACCGCCTCCACCGCATGGTGACTGAAATTAGGGGTGTTCTACAAAGAGACGCAGAGATTGATTTGCAAGAATTTTGCTTCAAGATGGAGGAACTCGTACAGAACAAGCATTGTATATTCTCAGGGGCAGAAAATTGCTTGCGTCGGCTTCAGTACTTCAGGGAACGTTTTAGAGAGGTTGGAGAAAGAAGAAACCTCAAGAGAAAGAGAAAAGAGCAGTGAGGGATGGGATAGATTACTGCTATACAATAATTCTTAAAATCTCTGTTCTCCCATATCCCAGACTTACCTCATGCCCTCAGATAATTTAGTCACGGGAATAGCGTCGAGATGGCGGTGTATGAATGGCAAAGAGACGATACGTTTCGGCTGACCCGACATACTAAGGACCTGGATGCGGTCAATAATCCACGGAAGGGAATTAATTACCTTTGGATGATGTGTTGCGACTTGCCAGCCACGGATTTACTTCGTCATGATTGAGTAGGGTATGCTGGATCACGTGCTATCCCTCTGTTTTATAATAAAGTCAAGAAGAAAATTGGAAATCCTCCTCCTTTTTTACCACACCAAAGCTCTTTGTTTCTCCCAGCTGCCTCGTATCTGACTGTCAGCTTAACCTTTCCCCAACCCGATCATCTTCATTTCTCAAGTCTTTAACATGGAGGCTGAACGGGAAGAACTATCGAACGTTGTTCGATCCCAGCTGAAGAGCTTGAATAAAACCCTTGTCCTTCCCTTTGAGAATCCCCTTGTGTACATGGAGAAGCTAACGGACGATGTCCTGCAACAATACAAGATTCGCAGGGTTAATTTTGACATTGAAAAGACTCCGGACAGGGAGTCAGATATTCTATTCGACCCTCTTCCTGAGTCTATGCTTCGTCGCCACCGCATCAACGAGAAGAGGGCAAAAGCTGAACATCCATCATATTTGTGCGTCAATCTCGAACCCGCCCCAGAGGAATTCAAAGAATGTACTTCATTGAAATTGGCCACATCTATCTGTAGGCACCTACGCAAATGGGTTACAAGTTTCCCAAGATATGGGTTCCATGGCTCTTCGGATTTGGAAAGTTATGTTGGGTGGGATCCAATCCGGTTCGTTAATATTGTTCTTTCGTCTTCAGACACATGCAGGGGCACTATTTGCTAATATACTTACAATAGCATTCCTAACCCTTATCTCTTGAACACCAATGGTGCCGACCTGCGCCGGGATTTCGAAAAGAATTGGGCGATAGAAAACACGAGAGAGTGGGGAGTTACCGAAGACAATTGCCCCCACCTAATTCTATGGGCCCCTCAACGTTATGTCGGCCACGAAGGATCCCTGCAATACGGTGAGATTGCAAGTCTTATTACTTCAATGCGTGCCCGTGCGTTTCAACGAAACATCCCCGAGGATGAATTGTACGAGAAGGAGTTGAGCGAAGATGAGGATGGGCTCCACAAATTCAGACACAATCGCAAACGCCTCGAAAAATACCCTTTTACATTCAAAGAAGAATGTAAATACCCGACTCTAATGGTCTCATTCCTTGGAACCGACGCCCGTCTATTGTATGCATGCATGGATGCCGACACCCTGGTGATCCATCAATCGAAACTATACAGCTTCGAAGACCCCTTGACCGCGCCATGGGACCTTTTTGCCCGTTGGCTTGTGAGCAGCCCAGTGGAGGATGCTTCCCCATCTCCTACCGTTCTTCCAGTCATCCAAGGGAGAGGGACTGTCAAAACCACGGATTTTGGACGGTTGTGATGATCAATATACATGGGCTCATGGTCTATCTAGCTCCTACTATATATGCTTGTTTAATAGGATAGGTTCACTGGGCATCCTAAGTCGAAGGGACTACTTCTGCTACATATTCGGTGTGGATCCAAGACCGTAATCCTGCAGGTACAATACTGTTCAAGCTACAAACGACAAGCGGACTGGCCCTGCCCTCTCTCCTACTTGTTGCCCAAATTGGAGTCACCGAGGGACAGAGGAAGCCGTCGGTATTGTAGTATCGCGACGGACGTATAGTAAGTAGTGGGAAAGGGTTCTGCGGGTCCAGCAAGTTGTGGGAGTTCAATGTCCCGGTCTTCTCCGGACGAGCAAGCCAATTCTTCAACATCTTCATAGTGCGCTCGGGGCCCGGCAAATAGAGCCAAGGGCTGACCACATACCTCATTTCAATATCGGCAAATGTCGATGCCATCTTCCTCACTGTGGAGTTAACGATCCGAGCGAACCGCCTCTCATCGCTGTCCACGAACGTCCTGTATTTGAAGTTCCCGTGGTCGAAATCCCGGGCCTTCTGGTTGACTGGGTGGTCGTCTAGAACTTATCCCCAGAAGCCACATGCATAGTCCAGGGCGCACTTCTAGTTGTGCTCAACCAGAGCCTGGATTCCGCACTACAGCCTGTGAGAAGGAGTCAGCCAGGCACCGAAGACAAAGGACGCAGGAAGACTTACCAGACGGCACGCGTGGGTGGAATCGAGGTCGGGTGCGATAGTGGCCATGGGCTGCTCGGTATCAACGGAGAGCGCTGTAGAGTCGGGTCTGGCCGGACGGTAGACTCGAGCTAGTCGATAGGAGGCTCGGTAGACGTCAGCTTATCGAGCGGTTTCATCGATCTCTCGAGCGTGCTCCACATACCACGCACGATAAAAGATATCGCGGAACTAAATCTGCAGCCCGATTCTACACGCCGCGCGAGTGCGGACAAGAAGGAGAATGTTCGATTAGCCAACGACGTCAGCCTGACCGGCACGGTAGACTTCAATGTCGATAATCGGCAGAGAATAGGAGAAAAGGCTCATAACGTGAGATTAGAGTGGCCGGTACAGTCGGTGCAGTACGAGTGCGTTCGCGACGATCGGTCGCTTCGACCATCGTTGTACCTCCATCGACATTCTCGTGATGGCCTTAGCTGTCCGAGTCGCTCGAGCTGCAATTTTTGGCCGCCTGCTGGGCGCGATGATGGCGCGACGCCTTGTCTGCGTCGTCTAAATGTCGCCTTATCCGCGTGGCGGTCCGTGGACTGGGTGCTTCGCCAGATGGTGCCTGCGATGGTACTGCCACAGATAGGCAAATTCGTGCATAGTTCGATGATACCAGTATACTGACAACGAACGCAGGCACAACGACCAGAACGAAACGAGCATTCAATCTCAGTGACCACTTGTCGGTATGAAAAGATGGATTCGAAGTAGGGCAAATCGTCCTATAACGCAGGAACTGGTCTTGAGTAGTTTTGGAACCAGAAACCAGCAGCTCACTGTCGAGGAGTGTCATACAGACACAGCCTACTTCAACCCCAATGGCAAGGACTCCCTGACAAATCGTGCTCAGGAAGGTCCTTTTTGGACTCTCCCAAAAGACTGACGAACCAACCAGACAGCTGATTCCACTGGGAACTCTTAACAATTCGGCCTATTCCGGTCCTGGAAGTCGTCCTACTGTGCATCGACGGTAGATGTGATCTTCAAGGGCTGAGAAGTCATCCTGATCCGCTCTTCTAGCAGGACCTCCACCTCGTTGGAACATCCCCCAATAGCTTCTTTCTGAAGCTGCATGGCGCGGCATTGTTAGCATGAAGCTGACAGATGGTGCAAGGAGGATAGTAGGAGGATAAGGAACGTGAAGAAGTCCTAGTGTTCGAAAAGATGTGTATGGTAAAGGGGAATGTTCGTGCTGGAGAGAAGAGACATACTTGTACGTTGATATAGCTGTGCTCTATAGCAATCTCACATCGCCAGAGGATTCTCCAATCAATCAACATCAGAAGTGTGGCATAACAGACAAGGTGTATATAAGAGATCAAGGGCTGGAGTGTGTATAGTTGAGAAGAGAGAATCAGAGAGGGAGGGAGATATCCTCCTATTAATACCCTGGCTGAGAGATGATCCCATTGTCCTCTTCACAGAGACCCATCACTGCACTTATACCATCACCAAACAAAAGACTCCGCAGTGAAATCTCCAGACCGATAATACGTGCAAACGGTAATTGAATCCCCTACGTACAGCCTGACCAAAAGGTAAATATGCCAGGATTCCTATACATTTCTGCCTTCCTGCTTGTCTAGATTTACTGCTTACTTGTTGGTGAAGAGGTACGCAGAGGGAATCATGGTGACTTCCAGGGTGGATATCACTTTCTTCATGCGAATATTACTTGGGATGTCATAAGGTGAAGCGCCAGAATTTCACTCAATGGTGATGCAGAAACTATAGCAGAATTAATACTAGGTGGGATAGATAAAGATGATCTGTAGGGAAATGGTGTAAAACCATGATGGGAATTCAGCCAGCACTCCCAGGGCTTGTAGAAGCCCGAAGCCCAGCTAGAAGCAGTCCCTCATTACAGTAGACAGCTCACCCCCGTAATCAAACATATACCCATTAGGCCCACGAGTCCCCAACTGCCACTGATCATCAAACCCCTGCGACGAACCAACACCCATGATCTGATCTTCCAAGTTCCCGACTGCTTCAAACCACTCCACCAGCTCTTGGGTCATTGCCGCGCCGTCTAGCGGCGTATGACTATGTATACTGGATGTCTGTGCTTGGTCCCCCGGTTCAGCGACGGCAGCTGTGCAAGGTACCCCGACGGCGTCGGTTCGCAATGGCTCTTCCACATGGCGGTGACGCTGCAGTCCCAACTGTGGAGCCAACTTGCGTAGACTCTTGATCGACTTCCATAGGCGGCGGGAGATGTAGGACCGTGTAGAAAAGCCCTTGACGAGCTCCAGGGCCATGTAGAATTCTTCTTTGGAGGAGCTGCTAAACTGGCCCGGGGTTTGCACAACAGCTAGAAACAGGACTGCGAGTGCAGACACAAGAAACCAGTTGAACGTGACCTGTTGCAGACGATAGATATTGGATGTCTCGTTGAGACGAGTGATAAAGCGGATGGTATCTTTCGCAATCTCAACGACAGTCTGCGACTCGGAGGGGTAGCGCACGATATGTGCAGCTGAGTGCAGCACCGGACGGTGGATCAGCATGCGCAGCTGGTTCGCACGAAGATACAGAAGTGAGCGTAGACGACGGATGGAGCGCGGCTCCTGAGTCTGATCTTCGATCGCGCAAGTGACGTTATGGAACCGTAGTGAGTCCGGTGTGGCATCCACCCATTTAAGAACTTGCCAGTCGAGATAATTCATCTCGTCTTTTTTGATCTCGTTGGTGTTGTTAAAGGCAGAAATAAACTTCCATACCTTAGCTGCAATACGACTGTACCGTATCATCACGCGTAAATACGGAGTTTTCTCCTCTGGCTCGGGCAGCCAGGGGTCGATGTCGGTATCTTCCAGGGAGAAGGGCATTCCAGTTCCAAAGCTCCAGCGCATGTCGAGGATGTAGATGGACCAGAATAGGCGCAGAACGCGATTTCGCCCCGCGGCTACCACGGCAGGTTGTGTCAGGGTTTCGCGGCGATGTAGACCTTTCTCTAGACACATGCGCTCCACTATGCCGATGGTCCTCCAAGCGAGAGTTTCTTCATCTATCTGGAAGTAAAATATGGACTGTTCACGAGTCAGCATGAGATACAACGTGAACTCCAGAAATCAATCCTCACCACCAATGTGAGAAAGATGATTGTCTTTATCTCTGGTGCACCCCAGACAGCATTGTCAGCCGCCTCGCGAACACTCGCAAATAAGCCCATCGCCAGCTCGCTATTCCCGCTAGCTTCGGCTGTCAGAGCGCACGCAAACACCAACCGTATGATATGCACGTCATCAGCATCAAGTACCTCCTTACCATCATGGCCTTGTGCCCGTGACGGTAGCGAAGGTCGTCGCCATCTTGGCTCCTGAGTTCCGTATAACACATCAACTTGGTACAGGAGCTCCTCCAAATCCAGGACGGGGTACATGATCCCCATCTCTTCCTCATACACCCGACACAGTCGCAGCGCCTCCATCTTCTCAATCGTCCACAGGGGGTCAACATGGCGAGTTCCTAACGGTTGGGCCGGCGACGGCGGCGAGGGCAAGGGCGACGGCTCCTGCATCACATCGCCCTCCTCGCCGCCTTCATTGTGCTCAACAATCCCCCGACGTTGGAGACTGGATCTTGCCAGATCAAAACTAAAGCCAGACGTCGTCGGACCCTGAAACCCCAGCTCTTTTGCCGAAGATGGACGGCGAAAGCCCCGCGAGGCGGTCTGCGTGGGTTCCGCGCGCGCACCGGCCACCGTGCCCTGGGTAAGCGAGTGCACAACAGCTGAGAGGGCCGCGATCTGCTCCTGCATGGCGCTCATCTGGTCGCATAGTTTCCCCAGACCACTGAGCATTTTCAATTAGTCATGGGGTCCAGTTGGATGCGTCAGTAGTCGGCACATACGTCTGGTCATCTCCGCTGTTTTCCGCGCGTACCACGTCGGCATAGACGCAGTCAAGGCGCTGTCGGCCACATCGCTGGCATGGGTTTTCGCCATTGCACTTGATCTTGCGGCGCTTGCATTCGTTGCTATCGCAGTGGTATTAGTCTCTGTATACACGCAGAGAAGTAAACAGGGACTTCCGCCGTAAGGAGCATACCATGCTTTGGCGATGTATTTCCGCCTCCTTTTCCGCGGTCGGACATCGTGTGCGTCTGGCTCAACGTCTACTATCGAGTCCTCCCAGGCGTCTGGCGCGGATGATATTGAGGGGTTCGCAGTGGGTGGCATGGTCGTAAGAGATATGATAATAGTAATATCTGAGGGTTGATATGTTGACCGCAAGATGGGTGGTTGAGGCCAAGAACGCGGAGGCGGCTGTTAAGCGAAACGCGGGGGACTTTCCGCACCCGAGGTTACCCCAAAGTGTAGGACCTGTCGTCTCGGCGTAAAGGAGAATTGTACGGAGTAAGATGTACTAAAAATATGCAAACATTTTTCACCATCTATATACATAAAAGTCCCCTCCATAATTTCAACAGCATAAGTCATACATCAAGGGAATAAATGTAGCAAATCATCGCTTAAAGCTCCTTCGTGCGCTCGTCACTCTCCGCAATCCACTTCTCCAGCAACGCCGCATCGCGCGGCTTGAAGCCCACCTTGAAGGGCTTCGGCTCGGTCGTCAGGGCAGTGGGGATCGCATTACACTCGATGGCGTCCAACACAGGCAGGTCTTCCTTGTTCTGGGCCGGGTGCATGGTGAACGCGGTGATGAGTCGGATGAAGGCCGTGTAGAGTTCACGGTTGGCCAGGTGGGAACCAGCGCACATGCGCGAGCCCGCACCGTAGCCGTAGTGGGGGGTGCCAGCACCCTCGCTTTGCTCGAGATACCGCTCGGGGATGAACCTGTCGGCCATCTTGAAGTGGTCCTCGTCGTAGTCGGCAGCCCAAGCGTTCTAGATGCGTCAGTAACGGAAGCGGTGCATGGGAGTAATCTCGGTAGTATGACATACCATGAAGAAGGTCGTTCCAGCCGGAATCTTCGCGCCGTTGTACACAATCTCCTTGGTGCTCTCTCTGGGGAGACAGATCGGAATGACAGTCCAGAATCGCAGGGTTTCCTTCACCAGAGCGGTGATGTAGGGCACCTTCTCCTCAACCAGACACTTCTCCCAGGCATCGCCGTTAGGGTACACTTTCATGATCTCATCGTAGGCCTTCTCCTGGATTCGCTGGCCATCCTCGGATGCCAGATACGCGATACCCATAATCAGGTTGCCGGGGACGGTGTCCAGACCGGCAGAAACCATGGTCAAACAAATCGACTTGACCTCCGCTATCCCGCAAGTCAGCTCCGCCAATCATTTACCCACAGTGTAGAACGTACCTTCGTTGAGCTTGGCCTCCGGGTCCTTGAGAATGTTACCAGTAATGCACGGCTTATCAGTTCCCTTGGAAATGCGGTCCTTGAGGATGTCCAGAAGGTAGGTGAGATACTTGTCACGGCGCACGCGGTATTCCTCAGCCTCAGTGTTCATCTTGGGGAAGATGCGGAGCAGCGGGATGTAGTCCTGCCAGTTGTTGCTGGTACTGCGGAAGTTCGACACGCCACGCTCGACGTCCACGATCTCGCGGAGCAGCTGGTCATCAACGTTACCCTCGATACGGAATCCATAATTCAGGGTCAAGCTGGTGTTCAACGCGAACCGCTGGAAGTAGGGGGCGGGGTTGAGGTCGACGGTGCCACCTTGGCTGTTCTTCAGCAGTTCCCTGATACTAGCTGTGCATTCGAGATCGATGATAGGCATGTAGGACTGCACCGCGGGGCGGTTGAGCGCCGTGGCGGCGGCCTTACGACGACGTTTGCAGGATTCGTCCCAGGGCGAAGTACCGATCGTGAAACCCTGTGAGCTGGAGACGACGCTGTGGAAGGTGTGGAAAGTCGGGCGAGAAATCAGGGCGGACTGGTCCTTGATCCAGAGCTGTCGCACCGAGTCGAAACTGTTTGCGAAGACCACGCGCTAGAAGCCGCAGTGATGCATTAGTTCAGGCCAGTTCATGAGATATTTCTCCCCTGTCCAACCACTGGTAGAACGAACCTTGTTTCCCATGCGCACTTGGAATACAGGGCCATACTTCTTCGCCCACGCCCCGGCAACCGTCGCATGTTTATCACCGAGTTGCAGCAAGTTTCCAAAGATCGGGACGCCCGGTATCTCAGGGAGGCCTTTGATCTTTGGGACATCAGTTCGATTGAAGTAGCGAATGATAAAGTACACCACCGCGGCAGCGGCGATGGCCAGGGTTTGCAACGCCATGTCGAAAAAGTCAAACAGAAGGACCAGGTCGATGGCGCTGTGATCAGATAGCAAGCACACTCAGAAACCGTTCGACAGAGAGACGTCAGCACCCCCTCCCTTTATATGCACGGGGGACAGGCAGATCAAGGATATCCTCGGGCGTAACCCCTCATCCTTCGTAACTCCTGTTGCAGCGCGCGATGCGACTCCGCGGTGACCACCGCTGTCTGTACCGCTCACGGTACTTTTCCGTAGCTCCCCCTATCGTAGTACCAGACCGCATAATTCTGACGCGCAGATGGGACCAGCCTCCATCCAGCCTGGGAGCGACGATCGACCTCGGTCCACTGGTGGGGCCCACTAACGGACGCCGGTCATCGCTGTCTGCCATATGCCTCCACTCGTATTGGGGCCGTTTTATACGTCTGACCAGTCAGATTGGTGGGGATTGTGACCCGGCGGTGGTGTGGATATTGAGGCTTGGGATGTGTCCTCAACATCAGGGACAACCGCGGCGGTGCGGAATGCTTGTTCCGCGGTCACGTGGGACGGAAATCTGCGGTCTTTCGGACTAAATGATTCATGCTGCGTGTTTTGATGTCGTAGTTCTATCCAGGATGTCGTGGAATATTCCTAAGTATTTACGATGTGGTTTGGGGTTGTGGAAATGAACTCGGTCGTCCCAGCACCGTGGATGTATATACCACTATTTCAATGTAGTTGTCACGCTACCTTCTATATACAGAATGTTCGGATACATGGGGTATCAAATCTCTTCGCAGGGCGGATGTGCAAGTCTACATCTGTCCATCATACATCCCTTCCCTATTGACCTCGTCTGAACATAACTTGTGAACTCCGATGAAAAAGAGTCGAACAAAACATGATATATATCCGGAAGTGTCGTGCCACGAGTACATAGCAACGGCAACAGCAGAACATTTGAGATCAGTCAAGCCGGGTAGGGCTTCTCCGATGCGCTTAGACGGCTCGCCCGACGTCCTGCATTTCGCTGCCGGTCTGCCTCCAAGGTCTGAGCAAACTTGCTGCTCTCTCGGATCTGGGGACCTTTCCAGTAGAAGATATATATTGGAATAGTTACGAAGATGGCCAGACATCCCAAAATCGTACTGGCCCATTGTAGGTGGAACCGGCCACCAATATTGCTGTACATGGGGGTGGCATACATCGCGGACAATCCAGCCAATAGGTCCCGAGCGAACCCGTTGCCTCCCGTCGCCGACGCAGAGTATGGACCGTACGACGCGACCATGTAATCGATCGTCGCCATGTAGATACCATAGTTGGCAATAGCGATCAGGAAGATAAACACTAGTGGGACCACCCAATGGGTATACTCGGGGCCCATTGATGTCCAAGCGAACCCGAATAGACCGATCGTCTCTAGCGGTGCAATGAAGAGTAAGAGAAGCAGACGACGTTCCGGGAGTCTAGACGCATTACCCTGCTTCTTGCGGATTTGCCTCTGGCGCCAGATATCAGGGAGGAAGACCCCGTATGCTACAAGGTAGCCTATAATAACGCTGATGAAGCAGAGACCAATGCGAAGAGGGTCAAAGTTCCACTGTTCGAAGACCAGCGTGAAAGACTCAATGCAGGTGAAAATCAGCGCGTCCGAAAAACCTGACAAAAGAGACAGGAAGAGGACGATGGGTTCGCGGATGAACATCTCAAAAGGTCTGCGCCATACCCGCAGGACATCCTGCAGGTCCATCCGCGGGGTCTTCAATTCATTCGGCCCGTAGACGTTGGGGTCCTCACCGGTTTTGCGACGTCGTTTCGCTTCCCGATCGATCAGAATGGTCGACCGAGTCTCGCTGACGAAGAAGAAATGTGCCAATTGAGTGACTCCGCCAAAGATCAGCTGGATCCAAAAGTTCCATTCCCATTTCAGCCACTGTTGAATCATACCACCGAAGACGGGTCCGATAGTGGTGCCGCCCACCGACGATAGTACAACGTAGGCCACCGCAAAGCCCTGGTCGTCTGGCTCCCACATATCGGCTGTCATTCCTAGGGTGACGGAGCCACCCGCTGAACTCAGACCACCAAGGAAGCGACACACAACGATGGTGCCAAAGCTGGGTGCTAATGCACAAGGGATCTGCCAGATGTTGACGAGGAACAGACTGAGCTGCATGATAGGCCAGCGACCAAACTCCTCACTCCAAGGCGCCCAGAGTTCACAGCCAAAGGCGTAGGCTACTAAAAAGATCATTTGACCAACCCGTGCCGCCTGCTCGCTGATGTGGAAGTGTTCTGATAGAGGGACGACCGCATTGGGGTAGACGCTGCTATTGAAGTTCATGGACATCTGGACGGTGAAGATGACCGACAGGATGGCCCATTTCTTGTACCACGGGAAGGAGAAACCCAGTTTGTCATAACAGTCATCCTCGGTAAGCTCGCGTTTTCCGTCTCCAAGAAACTCTCCCCGCGTCTCACTGTCATTATCGGATGGAGAGACATGTTCTGCATGGGTGTTTGCTGGCCGTCGGGAGGGGCTCATTGTGGAAGACTGGCTGCTCTTAGGGTCCGGTTCCTTCTCGACGATGGTATTGGAGGACTTGCGAGATATCTCTCGGTCCGCCATGAGGAATTGAGAGCTTTATGCAAAGTGTCGCAACCTGGCAATGTGTAGTGGAAGTAGAAGAGGGCGAGTCGTACAAGGATGAGACCATAACATCCACCCCAGGCGCAAAGGTAAACGGAAGATGGAGACGGAGAAAACCGAGAAACCGAATTCAGTGAAGTAGGCGCAATGTGTTTATACTGAGATTGCCAGGTTGCACAGAGATCAGGAGAATGTAGAAGCCGTTTTAGGAAAGCCATAGGTGTACAACGTCATGCTGCACATTTCCTGCCATTTCAGAGGCTTCCCCAATGAACAGGGTCTCCACCATCTGGGGATCATCATGCCCTGGAGTACTTTTCTTTACCTTTCCATTCTTTTTAGGCCCCACCGTCTTCGATAAACCCGATGCTGAACACAACAGGGAACATGCATGTCCGCCAAACGCGGTGGGAAGACTTGGACAGCGAAGAGTTCTTGGCTCTCGAGTCAAGACACGGAGGTGAGTATGACGACGATGCTTACCTGAGAACTACATCATGGTGATCGGCGTGAACGAAGGCAGTATAAAGGTAAGCAGCAGAAGTCTGCCAGAAGATGGACAGACAAACGGATGCGCTGGCGCGAGACGGCGTCTCGGCGCTTGCCGGACACTCCCAAAGCGGTAATCCGAGCGACTAGCTATGGACGGTGGTTGGCTGTAGATCCCAACAATGACGCAAGGGGAGGCAGCGCATCCGGTTTGCATACCTTGTCTCTCTCAGTCTAGTTGCATGCGATACTCTCGCGGGTTGCATCGCACGGACGACTCTTCTATCGGCACCAGGAACGTTTGGCTTCCGTGTTGCCTCCATGACATCACGCCCTCCCGCTATGTTGGGAACAGGAACATGTACGGAGGGAGGAAGAGATACCTGATAGGATTATTGTCATTGTGGCGGAGAGGTCGTCCGGTCATCTCCGGAATGCAGGGCTGATCCCTTGCGTGACCGTTTACATTGTCTTGGCGTCAGACATCGTGGCGTTCGTCGATATTGTCCTGACTCAATGGAAAGGTACAGTGTTCTTTCGGCCGGGTCAGCCACAGATATTGCACAAGGCCTTATAAGGATAAGGAGGAAGGTGTTCCCGGTAGGTGGAGTGGTCCACATTGATTGCTGGGTCGATATCGAACAGTCTTCTGTGGAACCGAAAACGGTTGGCTGAGATCTCGGACAGTATCTCGCGGTTGCTCGTAATGAATGTCAACTCTCAATTGATCCACATCTCAGTCCTGTGTGATGAGCGTCAACAACACATGGAAGCTATGACTGTTCCGGAGTAAGAGATACCATCCCTTGGATATGTTGTTGCCTGATACTTTCCCTATAGAATGTGATCGAACGATACACATGTCACATATAGATCGATCATGGATCGTGGAAACCCACATGGCCAGATGGATTATCTCGAACCAGATCGACTTTCTGTATCTCCTCATGAAAAGATGCTGCGACCCATGACAACGCGTAGGTATAGTTTCGACGCTGAAGCCTACCTACCTAGGTACCTACCTAGTAGTATAGGTATAAAATTGGACAGCCAGACCGCGGAAAGTGCGTATAGAGTTCCGTATGTTATGAATCAATATTTCAACCTCTCTACCAGCAATAACCAAGCAGAAATTTCCATAAACCAGTTAAGCTAACTATCGCATGAAGAAATTAGTAATGGCTTGTTACAAATTTATACTGCGTAGGAGATTAGTAGACAAAGGAAGTTGATGGTTGTTCGCTGTGGAGCTTGAACTGAATAGCGATCATTAATCCACCAAGATGGAACAGGATGGCAGAAAATACGCTCAGCGTACTTAGCAAACATCCCTTCTTTCTAGTGCAGCAATTGTCCAGGAACAAGCATGGCGTCGTCCTTGTCATCTGGCGGGGAAAATAAAAGCAAGGTTGGAACAGGCAAGCTGACCAAGAACCAAGAGGGGAGGTAGGTACATAAGCTGGGAGCCAGAATCGTGGTCACAACCAAGTATTGCCCAAGAAAATAGAAAGGAAAAACTGGGACAGCTAAACATCTTCCTCCTCTTGATTAAGATGCTTCTCTATGTAACCTTGGACGTCGATGGCGACCACGCTGTTGGACCCAGCCCATTCCGCGTCCTTTGGAACCCAGGCGCACCTTTTCAAAAGTCTCCATGCGTACTACAAGCGCGATTCCGGAGTAGACATTATCTCTTTTTCCACGGGTAGGATGCGTATTGACAAGCCAGGATCTGCCGCGAGGGGTACCGCGCAGCACATAGTAGCCTCTGTACACTGCGTGCCACTTTCGATTTTCGCGAAAGAGAACCACTGGTTGTCCTGTGGGCACTCAGATCGTTCGAAGGTCTCCATTGGCATCAAAGTCCGCGCGCCACAGTACAGAACGCCGCTTTCTATCCACGTTGAGGACAGCCAAGCTACCTCTGGGTCAGATAAGCGCGTATTTTTGGGCGGTTCGGTGCCTAGGTCCCAGTTTTCAATCGCTTTCCACATCCTGAACGTGGTAGTATCAGACTACCCTTTTTCCTTTCTGGCGACAAGGACGACCTTCCCATCTTCAGTTCCCCAAATAACAATCGACCCCTGTAAGAGCTCGTTCCTTTGACATTTTTCGGTGAGTTTTCTTAGAACCTTGGTCGAATCGGTCGGCTTCGGGCCCAGTTCCTCGTCAGCGGCTGCACCTGAGGTAGACATTGTGTCAATCAAAATGACCATTACACTACCAAAAATGGGCAACCCACTCCGCACTGATAATACGCATCAGAAGGAAAATATAAAAAACCCTCACTCATGTTCCGCCAACGGCATGCTCAACATCCACCGCGCAAACAGATCCCAGGGGGCAGTCTCCTTCTTCGCAAAGCTGTATAGGCCTGATTGGAAGACTAACATCCTGCCTCCGCCCATGCAAGCATAAAGTATTCTACCATGCTGCGGGCCTTGCAGAGAAACTAACAACACAGGGAATCTTTGCCCGTTTGGGAACAAGCGAGGAAGTTGCGTTTCGACCATGTTTGGATCAGAGTGAAACCGCTCTGCCTCCTCCTCCTCGGCGACATTGGGCTGGGATGCTCTTGCCTCCATTGCTTCGAGCAATGGAAAAAGCTCGCCTAGGAGCATTGATACAGGGCTTCCACAGCATTCCTGAGTGGCCATAATGGTCACATGCGGCTTTGTAGGGGAGTATGGCTCCGGTCCGGGTTGCTCCATGATATGCTGGAGCGACCAGCCTGGTCTTCGAGCGCCCAGATATGCGTTGGACTGGATGTTCTTCAGCAGAGGGTTCGGTCACCTACATATTGCGAATATTAGAAACACGGTTGAGGAGCACACTTGGGGAGACCGAGACTAACTCAATTTCGTGCCAGTTGAGTGCCTGGCTAAGGCAAACAGCCGGACATTCGCGGTCAGGAACGGAAGTCGGAAATCCCACCCTTGTGAAGCCATGCCATGCCCAGCGCTGGAGGTAGCGAGCGGCCTCTTCCGCCCGTGTCGTAAACTTCTCCTGGCCTAAAGATCCCTCTCTAAGAAGCTGCAGCAGCCACTTATCAGTACTGAACTCTTCCCTGTATTTGAAGTCCCCGTGGTCGAATCCCAGGGCCTTCTTGTTAATTGGGTGCTTGTCCAGAACTTTTTGGGACAAAGGCGTGAAAAGTATTGGGAGCTTGTCTCCAAGAACGGTATCTGGTGCCTCGATGTCAAACTCCTCGCGAACAATGCCATAGGGGGCCAAGTCATGATCGGAGATCTGATCGAGGGTCAGGAGTGGCCAGATCTTCTCCCGAAGGATCTTCAGTTGGTTGAAAGGAGGATTGTATTGGGATTTCTTCGTGGGCATTTTGATGATAGGGACCTGTCTGTATGAAGCCATATTGAAGGGGAAGAGAAAGGCGTGAAGGGAGTCATAATGGCCTAGTAAAATACCGGCAATGACGACAACATTATCCACCTGGGGAGTCAATGCAGGAAAATATTATGAATGTAAACAATCTAGTATGAATGTTTGCCTTGGTGTTGGAGGGTTCTATGGTGAAAATGACAGGTTTGTATCTCGCTCATTTCACCTCTTCTCTTCACTTCTCCCCCCAAAAGCGCAATATAGCCCTGTACAATGGCCTTTCTAAGCCGCACACGTCGATTATTATCCAGATGCGTACAATGCGCATCGGCCTGCAGCACTTTCTCTACAAGATAAAGGCCTCTGACACGGACCGGTGCAGCTGCGGGGAGTGGTCCCAGACCCCAAGACACGTTCTCCTGCAGTGTTCGTTATACCGAGAGGCGCGTGGGATTATGATGGAACAGCTGCAGGCCATCGAGGGCCTCCGAGGGAAACTATCAGACTAAGACACGCTCGTATCTGACCCGCAGGCGATTCGCTACGTCGCCGAATTCATGCACCAAACAGGCCTACTCCAACAGTTCCGCCACGCCGACATGGGGAACGCGGAGCAGGACCGGGAACAAGGAAGCCTCTTCCGAGGTTCTGGAATAGATGTGGAAGACGATGGTTAGATGGAACGAGTCAGCTGCCTAGGCAAGGGTCTGTCTAGGCGCGGCAACGCGTCAGGTTACTGGAACGACTACAAGGAATGAAGTGGGATAGGTGTTTGACGCGCAGATGGCGCGGAGGAGACAGCGGCCTAGTGGCAGACCGGTTTAGCTGTGTTTTTTCTGCTTTTCGATGTGGCTATACGCCAGTTTCCTATGTCTTTCTCTGCTTTATGGGTTTACATGGGCTTTTCAGGCGTCTGGGCACTAGATTCCTGCTTCATTGGTGAAGCGCCTGCATAGCTAATCGCTTCAATAGATAGGCTTCAACAGGTTAATAGAATCTTGATTGATTGATTGATGATTGATGGTTCTCTTCACTTCTCCCTCTACCCATCCTCCACCATCATTTCCACTTCCACTTTTGACTAACTCCCCAGGTCGACCAAAACTTTCCGCTCTTCTTAGTCGTTCCCTGTAACTTCACATTCTCACACAACCATCACAATGTCTGCGTTCTCTGGTCTTCCAAAGAACCTGGTAGAGTGGGAAGCCATCTCAACAAAGATAAGAGGGACAAGTCTCTTCACGACTGCGAGACCCTCTATTCTGGCGACAGCATCACACTGGAGGAGTTTATACTCTATCGTAACGTGTGTCCTGATGTAAAGCCTCGCAGTCATTTTTCCCCCAGAGCGCGCAACCTCGAAGTTCCCGAGGCTCGTCAGAAATTACAGCAATCAACCGATTTTCAAGTCTACTTGACAGCTTTGCGCAACGGAGCGGAATAGTGCAAGGGGGTATTCTCCAGCCCTTACACATCTCATCAGGAAGTCCTGGGAGGCCTCCAACCGGGGGCAAAGGACGACAAGCCGAGGAGAATCGATGTCAGGCCTGTTCGATTGGGCTTGATCACCTGGCTCATAGCCGTCATTGGGGTGCCCCCCGCAGTCAACGTAGACGCGCGCTCAGCCAGGCTTCATTTGCGTGCAGATTTTGGACACAAAGCACGCATCACTGCAATCCGCATGATTGCCAAGGCCCATCACGAACCGCAGCCCATCAAAGCGGCAATGGACGAGGCAGCTACGGCCATTGCCTGGGTGAAAGAATTCCCTGACAAGGAATTGAGGTATGATTTCCACCAGCATATACCTCTTTATGACTAACATCTCACAGGCGTGTTCTGATCTCCCAAGATGACGCCAGTGTCTCCCTCACGTTCCCTAAGTTCGATGTCACCTGGACGAAATATATCGAATGCGGTACTCAGCATGCAGCGGGGGTTATGGAGATGGTCAAATATGGCCCATGGGATATCAGGGTTGCGGAACACACGGAGGAGTTGGCAATTATTGTCCTTGCTCTCGCACACGAGGCTTGACGGTGATTTTCCAACCTCGTTGGCAAGACTGAGGGCCCTTTGAAGTTGTATTTACCAAGTTTGACGGCACATGAGCTCTCAACTATCACCGCATCGGATTGTTGCCCTTGTATTCCACCAGAGAAGGAGTGTTATTAGCTTACATGAATATGGAAATCCTATTCACGTCTTTGCTTTTATTGTGACCAAGGGAGTAATTTCTCTAGGACCTTTGATAAATCAACTCGCCATTACACGATCTCCGTAACCCGTACCAGACAGATCTACCCTGCCTTAGCTACCATTTAGGTAAGGTGCCAGATACTGACCGGCAAGAGTTTGGGAAAGTATCTTTGTCAAATACAAGAGATTGGTCGAATGTAACGCGATCCTTCAACGAGCCTAGAGTGCTCATGTAGAGCAACAACAAGAAAGGCAGGAGCCTGAGGCCAGCAACTAGGCTCTCTCTTCTGTTAAACCTTCCCTTGTTCACATTCTTCTTTTCTCAACATTCACAACCACCACACATCCTTCACCACAGTCTTCACTACACTCTCCACCTCCTATCACTAGGTACCTTGGCACTCTTTGGTAGCCTACTGCTCATTTTGGGCAATATTTTCTATTCTTCCTAACATCTACCACCCTGGCCATCACCATCACCATCGCCTCCCCCCGCAACCAAGAAGACGAAAAACAACAACAACATCATCATCATCAACAGCAACAGCAATATGAAGCTGGAGCTGACCCGTTACGGCCAAAGAGAACAAGGAGGAGAAGAGGGAGGAGGACGAGTAATTTGTAAGACTAATGCACCCCTATGAAACAAGCGACGCATATCTCATACATCTTAGCAGAAACGACCCAGGGACTGTTGTCCCATATATGGCAAGAGGGGGCATCGCCCTAACGAGTGCTGGGCCCTGCGGGGTCTGTTTGTGCTCGTAAGGCTTCACGTCACAGGGAATAGGAACAGCAGAGAAAGCTAGTGTGGCACTTAATAGGGTGCTATGCACCAGACCGGCTCTCGCGGCCGTGGTAGAGGCAATCGTTGTCTGCAGGGTTGGAACGCATTCGCCAAGTAGGCGATATACCACGCCGGAGGGGAGTGGGGGGCGGCTGACCACCACAGCCATGGTGGTCACGGAGGTTTGAACGCTCTCGCTGCCCAGGTAAGTTGGCTCTACTAAATCCATTGCGACAACATACTAATTGAAGTAGCAGCCCGCCGGTGCCGCCGTGGGTGCGGTCGCTGGCCCCGCCGCCCCAACCTCCTCCCTCCCCCGGCAGCCGCCAACCCTGCGCCCAGCGCCGCCGGCTTTGTTGCCCCCGAGGACCCGGGCGGTCTCCCCAATGCCCCAGTCGCCGACGCTAGTGCCCCCGTTACCCCCCTCCCCCATCTCTGCTCCTGCTCCCGTCGGCCCCACCCAGCAGGACCAGGCCCCGGCCACCAGTGCTCCCACTGGTGGCTTGTTTGCATTCGGGCAAATAATCGTGCCCATCCGCGGCCACGCCCCCGAGAACGATGTGGACATGAGTAAGTACTCGACCCTAGGGCTAGGACAACAAAATACTAACTAGTATGTTGTAGACTGGCGCTGCGTTCTTTTGTTTTCTTTTTCTTCTTTGTTGTGGTTTAGATTTCCTTTGGAAGGAAAATCCAAGCGTTGACCAGGCTATATGGATATGGCTCAAGCAATGGTTAGGATTGCTCGTATCTTGTCAAACATAGAAATGGTCTGTATACTAGGGCCCCAGAGTGTGTTCACACTTCTGGTAGTCTGGCATTCATTTTTAGTTCCACAAATCTTCATTGTACATCAACCGGTCGATAGTGCGAAGGCTATATCTGCTGTAGCAAAGAGCGATGCAATATGGTATTTGAAGCGCGAGGTCAGTGCACCAGTTCGCAGAGATGGTGATAGCTTTGGAGGAAAATAGATCTTAGCCTCGATCTTGTCAGCGTGTTCAATCAGAGCACACGGTACAAGAAACATATTCATCCACCCCCAGGAAACGCGTCCTACACTCCAGGTTTCCTGTATTGATAGCCCTGCAAGGCTACAAATCATACGTCTCTGGGGTAGTGTTACGTTGCACCAATTTGTTGCAACCCTGGAACTACAGTCATATATCCCACCTCAGATACCATTCAAAGCGTTGGTACTTTTTGGCGGCCAACGGTTATTCTGTTAAATATTTGTATATATACCGCGAACACGGGTGACGAACAGATCGTATCTACTAAACTCAAAGCACAGAAACTCCCGGAAAGAAAGAGTTCATAGCTTAGAAGTCTCTTTTTCACCCTTTGGCCCCCGCTCAATGTTTGCCTCAAACCACCATGGGTAGTTCCGTGGCCAGTTCCCTTGGAGATCCGCCTTGAACTCGGGTTTCCTCTTCTCGAAGAAAGACTTGACGCCTTCTTGGTGATCACTACAGTGATATCGTTAATATTCTGTTTGTTTCCATCATATACGAGGGATAGACATACTGTGACCCAATCCGGGAATGGAACACTCTCGACTCCAACAAATGCGCCTCCTCGGGTGACTGGGCGCCTTGCCAGAGCAACGCGCGACTCAACACAGACGCCATCGGACTCACATTGTCAGCCATGTCTGTCGCCAGCTCCAACGCCCTCGGCAGCACCTGATTCGCCTCTGGCAGCGCTTCTGTGAACAGATCACCGAAATATCGCGGTTCCGGGGGGTACACTCCGCCCGTGGTGATCAGGAACATGGCGCGGGAGAGGCCGATCAGGCGAGGTAGGAAATACGACGAGCATGACTCGAGCGGCAGCCCGCGTCTGGTAAAGACGAAGCCGTATTTGCTCTTTTGGTGGCAGATTCTCAAGAATAGTCAGCGATATGCTGGCTATAAATGATCGTTGATGAAGCGTACCTAATGGCTGCTGGGAGTGTCATGGTCATGCCCACGCCAACTGCAGAGCCTTGAAGTGCGACGATGGTCGGTTTTTGGCACCGGTGCATAGCCACTGCGACTCGGCCACCGCTAGAACAGATAATTGTGAGTTTGTTCGTCAGTCCGTCAGTGTCAACTCTAATGATCACGTACATATCTCGGTAGTCAGCTGGATCCCCAGAGCCATCGCCAAATCCAACATCCAGGTCAGACCCGGCACAGAACATCCTACCGGCCCCTGTCAGAACCACCACTTTCACCCTGTCATCAAGGTGGAACATTCGAAAGGCCTCCTCGAGGCTACGGGCCATGTCCGGTGTAAACGCATTGTGCTTCTCCGGTCTGTTTAATGTTATGATCACGACGGGCGTGACAGCCTTTGCGCCGTGCGGATGATGTGATAATTCGATCTGGGGCAGGTTTAACGTTTCGTAGGACGCAGGAAGTTGGATATTTGGTTTTGTAGGATACATTGTGTCTTTGTCGGGGTGTGGCCTCCTGCTCTGGTGATCCTGGGACGGCTCACTATATATATGGAATCAACTAGATCGTCCTCGTAAGCCCAATGTTTTATTCTCATCTCCCCAATGATCATCTTATGTCGTGGACTACTCGGCAGGTTACGGGCGTCGGCTACCCCAGGGCGCCAATCGCCTCGGGTCGGTACTGTCTCAATAATAGACGCACGTGCACTCAAACAACATTCTTGTTCTACATAGAGATACTCTACGTGCCCTCGGAAAGTTTTTACTCAAGACTGAACAGGTTTATTTTCTATGACGGAAAAGAAAAAGAAAACAGAAAACGACAGTATCACTCTACAACATACTAGTCAGCGTTGGTTTCCTAGCTCTAGGGGCGAGTACATACTCTAACTCACTTCTCTGGGGCGGCGGGGGCGGCCTGCTCGGTGGGAGCAGCTTTGGGCGCACCGGGGCCAGCCTCGGGGGCACCAGGGGGGTCCTGGGCGGCGGCGGCGGCATCCTCGGCGGCAGGAGGGGCTTGCTGGCCGGACTGCTATTTGAATCAGCATACATATTCATAGTGGATTCGGTAGAGGCATTCATTACCTGCCCGACGAACGCGTCCGAGGCGCCGTGACCACCGTGGCCGTGGTGGCCTCCGCCACGACCACCACGACCACGATGGCCACGGCCGCGAGCGCGAACGCGCTCCTGGTACAACTCGCCCTATTAAGTAATATATATTAGCCCTTTTCTCTGTGTTCGAGGTTCTTGTGATGTGGAATCCTACCAGGGGCAAATTGCCGGCGCGGAACAGGCATTCTGCGGCCAAGTGACCGCGCACACCACAGATCGGACATCTGTTTCGATGTCTCCTCTGCTAAAATGTATGAGAATGTGTATCTGGCTTCCTTGTGGTGAATAGGACTTACGCCGCCGCCGCGTCCGCCTCGTCCTCGTCTTCCTCCTCCTCCTCCTCCTCCTCCTCCTCCTCCTCTTCCTCTTTCGGCTCCGAAGGGCGCAGACGCATGGTGCCCGTGAGGGCCTTGGTTACTGTCCATTGTAGGTGGCAGTGGTGGTGGTGAAGGTGAGGGTGAGAGTGAAGGTGAACGTGAAGGAAAGACACAGAGAAACACAACAGAGTGGGTCCATTTTCTGGCCTCAGGCCCCTACTTTTCCTGCTTTACTCTGACAGAATAGCTGCCTTAGTCCATTTGTAGGCCCCCTAACAATTTCTACTTTACGTTCGCTTCAGATATTCGTGGTTTGCTTGCCCAATCTTGTATATCTCAGGTCGATATACTTCTCTGAATCTTTATTGGCGAGCATCCGGAATCTTTCCCAAGTTAGGTTTAACCCGTTTAACCCGCAAAGTGCCTCCGCCAGCTAAGTTTCCACCGAACTCCTTCACTGCCCCTATACTACACGATTTAGGATAGCTTTAAGCTAAAGGTTGGCTTTACGAAGCCCATGCTTCAATAAGGATACATACAAAACACTAAAGATTACTAGAGGTATTAACTATTAACTATAAAGGGCCTATATCTCTTTATCGTTATCCAGCCTGCTCTAGCGAGATCCCTTTTTTTAATATATTATACTTAGGACTAGTCGAATTCCGCGAATATAATATAGAGTTCTAGTCTATTTTAAAATACTAGGATACGTTTACTGCTGTTATCACCTAGTAGCCTGCGCGACCGTTCAACTACGACTACTTGCTTGTCACGCAAAGAGTCCATAAGTTGAAAGTAACGTCCCTATCGATTTCCCGTTGCCCGTGATTCAGGTAATGCTTAGAACTCTTTAGTTCATATCTTGAAAAGTGTTGTTCGAATCGCAAGTGGAATCAGATTTATCTCCTTGTCCTAATACTCATTCATTAGGTACCCGGATCCGTAAAGCTTTCAGAATTCCATTTTATTGAAGACAGTTATCTTGATGTTTAACTATTCCCTAACTCATTCTCCAAATAGCCTTTATATCATTGAGAATCGTGTGAATACTATGGCTCCGAACTATCGTCCGTTGTCTTATTATTATCCGTCACGGCCCACAATACACCCCCCCGTGCATTTCATGGATATCTTCCCACGAATTCCTCATCTCCTCGCCATCGCCCATCATCTTCCAGAGATCCCACAGGGCCCGGGGCGAACATTTCATCCACCCCGGGAAACTGTCGTACTGGTCTAGTATTGGCCACGCCTCGAGCACCTTCACGAACCGCGTCGTTTCGAGAACGTGGTTAGGCCCCTCCGCCTCCAGGGCCTCTACCGATGCATCCAGTAGCGTAAGCAGGGACTCCTCGTCGATAACAATGCATATGCGATCTGAGTTAAAGAAGTCGCGTCGGCCCTGTCCTTCCACAACGGCCTCAAAGTAATTCCGAACTGACTCTATCGAGGCCCCCGCGAACTGCGCCGCATCTTCAACAATAGTAGACTGATATCTAGCCCAGATATCCTGATAGATAGCGGGATTTACGCCGGGGGACTTCTCGCTATAGTAAGCGCACTCGGAAAAGAGCGATTTTTTAACGCAGGCGTCGAGGTAGCGGAGAATAGTGGGAAATACGGTGTTTGCCTGGGCAGAGAAAGTAGTACGGTAGATAGTGTATCCCCAGTGCGGCTCGCCTTGGAGTCTGTTATACAACTCCTCAGTGGATCCGGGCGGCGGTGCGAATGACATTTTGGGTATTAGGAGGGAAGGGGAGACGGCAAAGAGAGAAAAAAGATAGGAGAAGAGGGAGGAAGAAGATTCGCAATGGGGAGACGAGCTAAAATAGTCGCTCGACTTGTCTCACTCACATCCTACATTGATTCTAGTGCGATCGCTTTTCGTTAGTACTAGGTAATAATAATACTAAATTGGTTAGGCCTCAGGCACTGCGGCCGATGATTAATCAACCGCAGCCCTACCACGTGACTACTTGCCACATCAGAATCTCCACCGCTGATCTCCAGCGAACAGTCGTGTATCTATCTATCCCATAGTCCTCCACCAGCTATTCATCTAATTCCCTCTTCTTCCTATTACATGCTCTATCTTAACACGTTAGCTCACCACCTCTAACAAAAACACAATAAAGTAAATAGTACGTCATAGTGGCTGGCCACTCATTTTGTTAGGAAGTATTGCTATCTACTCTACGTCTCAATCCAACCCGGTAACCCCAATCTCGGCGTCCGAGGCGAGTCTCCTCAGACTCACCAGGATCTCGTTCACCTGCTGCGCTTGGTCTCCCGTTCGGACCGCCCAGTACTGGACCATCTTTTTCGCCCACTCTTCCACCCATTCACGCACGCGCTTCGCGTCGTGCTTAAGGCTGTCTCGAATCCATTCGTCCCACCAGTCCTGCGCAAATTCACCGGCGTTCCCGCCATTCTCCCACGCTTCATCCGCCAGGCCCCAGGCGGCACGGACTGTATTCGACGTGCTTATCATCCGGGAATTCACGACGGGGTGGTTGAGGTACGCGAGGACTGTGAGAGGCTCCTGAAGAAACTTCAAAGCGGCCGTGGATCGTCGTTTTTGATAGCAGCCTTCATCGTCGTGTTAGAAGTGGGGGTTTCTCCCCTCCAGATCTGCATATAGAGATCCCAGGTCAGTATGCGTGCGTTCAAACTCAAAAGTCTCCTGGCTTGCCCGAGGAACCCATACCCGGGACTTCACATTGTTCAAGCGGGTGAGGAGGAGAGTGAAATCGGCGCTATTAAGATTGCTTCCCAACGCGTGCATGGCGCGCGAAATGGGAATCAGCGATTGGTCGCCCCCTGTCATCACTGGCGGGTTATTGAGAATCGGTGCATCCAACGCCTGTCGGACGAAGGTGGCTGATAGGCGACCGTTTCTAGCTGTGGCGCCAGAGGGCAGTGTGCCGGCGTGGGCATTTCGCAGAAATCGGACGATCGTGTTCAGCTCCATAATGTGCTTAACTGGTGTGGATCAGCAAGCGCTATTTTTTACTCCCGGGGAAAAGAAACATACTTTGATAAAATGTGATCCTATTGACGCCGATTTGGGTAGTGCCAATGTCGGTGTTCAGACAATCATCTGCATTGGCATACTCATATATAGCGTTCAAGATCGGATCATTGGGTGGGATGGCGCCGCGTCGTGGGTACTGGAGTGTCGAGTTAGAACCTTCACGTTCTGTAGAGCAGGATCTAGGCAAGAACGGTTATCTTACCTCCCACGAAACAACCATAACATTTTCACGGCCGTCATCAAGCCTAAGCGTGTTGGACCGTGCTCTTTTCTCCAGATCTCTTTTGGAGAGCCCATCATCGTCAGGGTTATCCGAGCAGGCGCCCTCACCGGTTGAATCGCAGCAATTCTTCGTTGTGCACTTGCAGCTGACGACGTCGAGATCCCCCAACTTGCTATTGAACAACGCCATGTTGCAAGCTAGTAAATCCAAGAACGCTCTTGTACCTTGCTCGACCCATTCTCGCGCGGTGTTTATGTATGCGCGGACGGTCTGCACCGCGAGATTGGGGAACACGGAGACCACATGCTTCTTCCAAATTTCTTGGGCGGCTGCATTTGCCGTGTATGTGACGAAGAGTTGGAACATGAGCTCATCCATATCCTCGCGTGCTTTGCTGCTTGCGCGCCGTTTAAAAGTTGACAGGGAATAGGCACCATCAGACAGCGAGATATTGCCCATGGAATAAGTAATGCCGGCCAAATCCCGCTTCATAACATAGTCGTCTAGCCCACAGCTTGGGTCATCCATGAACTCTTCCACACTGGCCTCGAGGTTCTTTTCTGAATCGGTATATGATCTCTTGCTGACCGTGGTATACTTTGGCACGCAGCACTTGGCCCGACCACCGTCGCCTTTACACCCACCGCCATGCTGATCTAGAGCTACACGCACTCGATCATACGGACAACCACTCCAGCAGAACCCATCGACCATGATACTGGCGTCCATCAGAGTTCCTACGTTATCATACCACTGACAATCGCTCCACTTCGTATTGTCATCCTGCTTGCAGCAGTACGGCCGCTCCTCGTACGTGGCCTCCTGGCCCGTCAGAGTTAGCTTGACGGTTGCTGCGTTGCAGTAAGTGCCTCCACTGCCGGTGGTGGACAGCGCCACCTCCGTTTGGTCACTGGAGCACTGGCCTTCTTTGCACTTGGGCGCCTTCCCTTCCCAGCTGCATTGCGAATAGAGCTTAGTGCTTGGGGTAAACAGTTTATATTTTTTGGCCAGCTGTCGAATTACCTAGACATAATAGTATATCAGCTCTACGTCCTATACAAGATAAGGAAGAATCGTTTGGATTATAGCTTTGTGCTTCGGAGAAGGACATATTTAAACATACACAACGTATCTAGCGGTTTATTTACTTTATAATCTTCTTCGAAGTTTCTCTTTTATATACCAGGCGAAACACCTTCTAAAAGATATTAAGTAAGCTCTTACACTTTATACCTAGGAGCCGCCTTCTATCTTTCCCACGCCGAAGATTAAGAACCTAATCTAGAAAGATATATATAATTAAAATTAATAGGCGTATAAATTCCTCTCGAGGGTCTTTCCGTAGAAAGACACAGAATCTATTAGCTAGAGTTAGGTAAACATATATTAGTAATTAAAAGGGTAAGTCATACTGCGACTACTTTTCTTCCACCTAATTAAGTAGGGCGGTAGTACCCTTTCCATAGTTCTTCTTAGTATAGTCGGTCTCATCAAAGTTCGCAAGCTGCTAGATATAATACTCTAATAGATGCTTATTATTCGTAAAGAGAAGTGCCGTATTACTAATATTTTTGTTCTGCAAGCCCTCGTCTTCAGGCTCTATTAAGTCCGTATTATAGTAACTATCTTCGGTGCTCTCTAAATCACTATCGTCGGATAATAGATAAACTGTCTTTCGTTGTCGGCGAGCCATTATACAATATAATATAGTTGATAACAATATACGTTTTAAGATAGTCCTCCTGCTTCAGGTCTTTATAACACTATTACTCGGCAGTAAATCGAGAAAATTAGTAAAGGAATCGAAGACTCAGGTATAGATAGCAACAAAGGGACAAAGGATTGCCTAAGTAAGGGGCCACCGCTTATAATGGCACCGTCAAGAGAGCGCTATTTTTAGCGCATTTCAGAGACCGCAGCGATGTATATAAGAAGTCAGTATTAGCCGGGAGGTATACTGCACTGCGGACAAATAAGGTTTAGATAGGTCGACGATCCGTGCTTAGCGGTGCGTGGACATAAGTGCACAAGGGAGTGGCGGAAGGCGTGGCAGATGGACGGCCAAAAACGGCGTCGACTGCGGCCGTTTTGGGCAGCCCATCTGCCGTCTTCTAGTTTAAAGTATTTAGCCGTTAGTTAGAATAATATAACCGAAATATTATCTGTTTTACGTGCTAAAATCTACACGGAGGTGTAATTAAGCCGATCTCTAGATCTACTGGAGAATGGAATCTCTGTGCGTAATAGTTAGAAGAAAGCTAATAAGACTTCTCCTTACACTTATCTCATCATACTAACTAAGTTTAGCTATTATAACGCTGAGTGGACCGTGCGATATAACTTCCCTCTGCTATATAAACAGACTTTCAAAGACACTAAGCCCCGGATAATCGGGGATATTCTGCTAGACCGCCGCGAGGTAATTTTGAAACTCCACTAAATTGTTAAGTGTTATCTAGGCACATTACATTTCTATAGTAAGATTATAATTATTAGTATTAAAGATAAAGGGGTCTTAAAAGGCGGGCAGATAGTCCTGTATAAAAAAAAACTGTTCCGGAGTAGCAGCGGAACCATAAACAAGTACTTCACAATCGAAGAGGGATTTAAGGCGGAGCCCGGCCCTGTAAACACTGTCTTTCCATTCTCTGACTGTTCGTGGGATGCTGAAGAGTCTTAACTTATCTTCATTCGCTTCTCCGGCTCGATGCCCGACTAGTTTGACAGGAGCTCCCTAACGCGGCATTGTTAAGGAAGTCTTTGATGAAGCCGTGTCGTCAAGAGGATGATTGTCACTATAATAGGCTCGCGGAGCTGTGGAAGACGGGGCTATTAGAAGATAGGAGGGGAGTCGGTGGTAGAAAAGAAGAGAGGTCCTGGTGGGAGAATCGAGGGCAAGCACAACCACGCACGTTTCGCTTAGGAAGGTACCTCGCTGGTACCTAGCTACTCGTATATAAATAAAGATGTCGGAGAGGTAGTCATGTGTGGCTCAAGGTGGCTCGAGGTGGCTCGTCGTGTGTGGCTGGCGACTGTTGTTGTGTTTCTCGTCCCTACAACATCTCTCTCTTTTTTTTTCTCTCTATTCTTTCTGTCTTCTTCTTCTTCTTCTTCCCTCCTCACCCGTCACTCGATTTCCTTGATCGACGACTACGAGCTACCAACTTGTACTCAGCGCCTTCCCACCACCTTCTCTCTCCTGAACGTGACATCTGTCACACACTCTATCCCTTTCTTCTTCCGCGACTATCATGGCGCAAGTGGAGGACAATTATGAGGGCCCTCCTGCCCCTCGCATCGTGGTGGAGATGGAAGAAACCACCCGATATACCGATGTTGCTATACCAGGGCCCCCACGCGGTGTGGCAGGGGGTGGATGTGTTGCCCAAACGGCATATCTCCGGAGCATTTGGTAGTTTCTCATGTTTCATCTTAAAGTTCCTGTGGACGTACGGTACCGATGAATGCAGAATGACATATATAGATCGTCAGGTTGACGGGTTGGTTGCCTATAGCGTCAGGAGCCCGTCAATCCAACTTTCTCTCTCCCCACTGCTGCATCCCATCCGTCTACCCCAGTATACCACAAGCAATACCATGCCTCCCTCTGTTGCCCCCGAGCTTTTGTCGAACGAGAGGGCCCGCCTCATCCAACAGCTTAGCGACACATGCAAAATCCACCATGTTGATCTCGCCACACACTCAATACTATGGCTATCCGATATCGAGGTACTCCGGACTATGCTTCGTGAAACACAGTCTGGCGGTATAAGAGCAAATTTGGTTTTCTCGTGTCTCACGAACCCCGAGCGTACTGTGAGGACCTTGAAGTATTGGCTCAGGGAGGAAATCGACCCCGAACTCGAATCCGAACTCGATTTCGACAACCCACCTCCTCCTGATCTCGCAGATCAGTCTCCCACTACTACAGAGATTCCCCAGCCCTCACAAAAGCGCAAGTTCAAGGGGGTAGATCGGCCTCCGAGCAAGATCCCGCGACGCAGCGAACGGGTAGCAGGCCAGGACCGGACTGAACGGTGCTATACTGCGAAGAGGGTGGCCTTTGAGAGGGATGATGGGCTATGTATCGTTACGAGGATGGGTGAACCCGTCTCGCCCTGCCACGTATATCCCCCTACGATACAAAAGATGCCCGCACAGAAGCGGCAAAGTTTCTGGAGTCTTTTGAACCTGTTCTGGTTGGACAAGACAATCGCCAAGTGGGAGGAGTACATCTCCGGCCCAGACGGCACAGAGGTTATTAGCAACCTACTGTGTCTCTCGGAGAGTGTGCATGGCCTCTGGCGTAAGGCGCGGTTCGCCCTGGAACCCGTTGCGATGTCCGAGGACAAGAAAACCCTTGTACTGCGGTTCTGGTGGCTACCTTTACGGAAGTATTCCAAATGGGTACGCGTGACTGACTCTCCCTCGCTCCCCTCCGATTTGGACGCCGGTCCCTTCAATGCCAAGCTGTGGGATTGCGTTACGGAGGAACGCATTCGGTCCGGCCAGCTCTTCACGATGACGACCGCGGATCCGGAGAGTATGCCTCTTCCGTCTTTCGAGCTGCTGCGGATGCAGTGGATTTTGAACCGGGTCGCTGCCATGTGTGGCGCGGCTGATGTTTTGGAAGAGGAGTATGTGGAGTTCTTCGATGATGATGACTAGGACGATTTTAGGTCTAGATAGGTGCAAGCTTTGTCGCCAACGTACTTTGATGTGGCTCTCCTACTATTCCAGACCGGAATATTCTGTCAGACGTAAGAATGGCCGATAGGCCACCAAAGTGTGAACACATATAGTCGTAATCTTGATTGACATATTCGCTCATGTGTCATAGGGTTCTGAATTCCGGGAGAGATAGCAATACAACACTTACGTACCAGATGTGATGTCGATCGATTTCTGAAAAAAGAAAACAGGACACAAGCGTAGAATATAGGAGTCTTTCGTCCAACAAGGCTAGTTAGCGTCAGACCAGACTAATCGAAAGACCCTCTCCCCAGCTTCTGCAAATCCTCAGTCTTCCAATCCGTGACCAGCATGTGTCCCGGTTCATGTGCAAACACAAGGCCATCAATCTGATCCCCAGCCGATTCAACCGCCATCTGCGGCGTGACACCACAGGCCTATCTCATATCAGCCATTGTACAAGACATCTACGTATACAGGAAGGAAAATACCCAAAACACAGGAACCTCGCCATCCTCAAACACTTGAGGCTGCCCAAACTCAGGCGCATGAATATCCCTAATCCCGAGCTGCTGCACCGCCTCCCACCCCCAAGCCACCGGCTCCCCATGCGTCGCCAGATACGGCCTTGTCACATCGCGGACTCTCTCCACATCCTCCGGCCGATACGGCCGCATCGAGACGATACAAGTAGCGCCGGTAAAAACCCCCGCCGGCAGCAGCGGGATATTCGTCCGGTAGATGGCGACGATAGTATTAGTCTTCTGGTGACGAGGCTGCAAGCCCGCGTCGGTCAGGGCATCCTCGAACGAAAACGAACACCCAATCAAGAACCCGACGTGGTCGTCTGTCCACACATCGCGCAGGTCGCGTCGACTGCCGAGATACTTGCCATGCTTGTAGATGCGGTACATGGGGAAGTCGGTGCGGATGTCGAAGTCAGGGTGTTGGATGCATGCTGCGGGGCGGACGATGTGCGGGTTGCCGGGCGAGGTGATGCCCAGCAGGGGACAGGAGACGGGGTTGCGGAGACAGAGGTCGTGGAAGTGGCTGGCATGTTTGGAGGGGAGGATGAGCAGGTTGGCTTGGAGGTAGCCTGGGGCGAGCCCGGAGGTGTTGGTTACCAGGTTGTAGCGGCTTTGAAGGCGGGCTTCATGGCCTGGAGAGGTGGATTGTGAGGCTATTAGAGCTGTGATGTTGTTTGTCTCCGGAGACGTTGGTTCTACCGGGGGATTCTGCGTTGTTACCATCATGGTGGATCCTTGTGCTATTCAGATGTCGATGATAGTTCTAGCACAAGTCAGTCAAGGTGATAAAGAACTCCATGATCAACCTAAAAGGTCAGACCATCAGCAGCGTCCGCGTGGAAGCCCACCAAGCGAAAGCTTCCCCGTACGTCGGAGCCCACATCCCGACGTCTGGGGGTCCTGTCGGAGGCGAATCCTCTCCGCACCAGAACCAGACAGTCTGATAGCGAGCGATGGGGACGAGCAGCCCACAACAGCCGATCCAGAAAGCGCAGCGGCGTGCTCAATGGCTGATACCCGGGGTGGCTGCCGTTCTCCACCGCTTATCAGACTCCATCGGCCCGACGATGGAGGTGCATCGGCGGAGACGCTCCGACGGGCAGGGAGTGATTGGCAGAAGGCAGTTTTCATTACTCACAGAATAGATGCCCCGGGCGATAGGAGGGAAATCCCAGGGAATCACGTATGGGGATGATAGATTGCGCCGGTTATCGTAAAGTCAGATAGCGTGGGTGGTTCGTTAGGGTTTTTGACCCCGGATCAGCTAGCTAGCATAATAGACGGTGGTTTCCTATACTCCTAGACCATTTCTAAAGTGCACCACATATCAGCCATCCTACAGAACCGTAAATCAAATTACTTCGCCTCATGTCGACCGACAAGAACGAGATCCCCCTGGAAGATGCCAAATCCGACATTCGCAAGTCCATAGACGACGCCAGCGTGCGTGCGGTCGAGGACATCGTGCTGGACCCGAAGAAAGAGGCCAAACTGCTTGTCAAGCTGGATGCTGCCTTTGTTCCGATCATCATGTTGACCTACCTGACCTGTTTCTTGGATCGGACAAACATTGGTAAGTTTCTGATCGTCAATTCTTTACGAGTCCGTCTGACAGTGTCCAGGAAATGTCAAGGTGGCCGGCATGCCCGAGGACATCGGCGCCTCAGAGACGCAATTCTCGACCGCCGTGTCGATCTTCTACGTGACCTACGTGCTGCTGGAGTCGCCCTGGGCGGTGCTGATGAAGAAGCTCACCCCGCGAAACATCCTCACGGGCCTCTGCATCGTCTGGTCGGTGGCCACCATCTTCACCGGGTTTATCGAGAACGTGGCGGCCCTGTATGCCGTGCGATTAATTTTAGGGGCCTGCGAGGCCGGCCTCTTCCCCTGTCTCAACCTGTACCTGACCATGGTGTATCGGCGTGAGGAGCAGGCGAAGCGGGTGTCGTATCTGATGAGCTGCGCCGCGATTTCGGGAGCGGTCGGGGGGCTGCTGGCGTACGGGTTGCTGCATATGGACGGAATCGGGGGGAAGGCTGGATGGAGGTATCTCACGTAACATTTATCTGGCACTGTACAACTCATACTAACTGGAATAGATGGGTCTACATCATCGAAGGACTACTCAGCGTCCTCTGCGCCATTCTCATCTGGTTCGGCCTCCCCAACGACCCAGCCAACGCCTACTTCCTCAACGACGAGGAGAAATGGATGATGCGCGTGCGCAACGAGCAGCGCCGCAAGTACATGGGCAGCGAGGAGTTCAGCTGGGAGGAGCTGCGGCTGGCGATCCGCGATCCCAAACTGATGTTCAGCGCGGCTGTGCAGTTCTGCCAGGACATTCTGCTGTACGGGTTCAGCACGTTCCTACCGACCATCCTGAAGAGTCTGGGGTATAACTCGCTGATGAGCAATGTGTTGACTGTGCCGGTGTACATCTGGGCCGCGGCTGTGTTTATTGTCTTTGCGTTTTTGGCCGATCGGTACTCCAAGTTTGCTGTGGTATGTTCTGTCTTACAGATGGGGATGCTGTGCGATACTGACGACTCCAGTACATCATGGGCACCAACATCTTCGGAATAATAGGCTACATCCTCCTCCTTGCCGTCCCCGACGACAGAGTCAAATACTTCGGCACCTACCTCTGCGGCGTGGCGACCTACACCGGCGTCGGGCTGAACATCGCCTGGCTGAACGTGAACGTGGCGCCGCACTACCGGCGTGCGATGGAGGTCGGCCTGCAGCAGACGATCGGCAACTGCGCCGGTATCGTCGCCGGGCAGATCTACCGCCAGTCGCCGTATGTCCTGGGAAATGCGTTCTCCATGGGCGTGCTGGTCGTGGCGCAGGGCGTGGTCGCCGTGCATGCGTGGTACTTGCGCCGTGAGAACGCGGAGAAAGCGAGGATCGCCGAGGGCAAGGAGGATACGCGACGAGTGCGGACGGGTGATGCGGAGATTGATTTCAAGTATCACTTTTAGGTTTGGGTATTGTTGTTCCGAGGTGTGATGGATGGTTCGGGTTGTGGATGACGCCATGACTTGGGGTATATATATCGGATGGTGGCCGCCACTACAATAATACAACACTCTTTGCCCACCTCTCTTAATCACACTCTCAATCTCACCATATACCTCTTGAGCACGAACATGGGCGTCTGTTTCAGTCTTCCCGGTCGACGTCGTATGGGGCCCCGCATGAGAATGGGCGGGATGGGAATGGGCCCTCCACCTCGGCCTCATCGGTACAGCGGCGGCGGATATGGCATGGGGCCGATGGGTGGTTACGGACATGGAAGACACCACGGCGGCATGGGAATGGGTATGGGCGGAGGATATGGCGGAGGGAGGTACGGAGGAGGATATGGAGGACGTGGAGGGGGCTATGGAGGTGGTTATGGACGGCGGTGGTAGCCGGTAGGAGCCCTCTGGGATGATTATATCCGTGCTAATATCATGGCAGATCTCGAATGCGTGCACATGACCCCCTAACCCCTGGCGGTGCATGATGAAGAAACAAGCCTCCCAGTCAGAATCCACGGAAATAACAAGTCTTGTCTCCCATTACCAGAATGCTTATCGGTTCACCTGCAACCGCGCTAGCCAATAAAAGAAAGCGCGAGTTCATCGATGCTATAGACGAATCTAGGCTTGCGCGGGACGTCCGCAGCATGTTCTCCGGGCTTAGCCCCATCCCCTCCAGTATGATAAGATTGGAATTTTATCGTCGGGTTGTTGATGATAGGACCTATGAGCATGAAGCCATACCTATTGAAGAGGAAGAAAAACACCGTGAAGCCTAGTCATATCGACCTAGTGAAATGCTGGCAATGACGACACACGATCCAGTCAATAAGTCTGTCGCAGAACAACATGAAGGCCGGCTCTGGTACGAATGAGTGACTCTTTTTCTTTGTCACAGCCGCCACTCTTCCTTTCCTCCTCTCTTCTCTTCTCTTTCTCCAACCTGGCGGCATCATTTCCATACTCAACTTCGACCACTACCCTCTATCGTTCTTCCCTTTTCCGTTTTTACTCTCTCTTACATCCATCTACATGGCCTCGGCGTTCTTTTGTCCTCTAATGGTCATGGTGATCAAGACCGCAGCCATGTACCTAGGTATTACACCTGACGTACCACTAGGCCTGAGAGTCTAAATTTCCGTATCCTGACGAGGAAAACGACGCGAAAAGGTTGTATGACCACTATCTACCCTCATGGCAACGGAATTGGTGCATGGGTCTAGAGATAGCTCTTCTCCTCGAACGGCTTCAGTCCAAAGTACTTCCACACTTCTGCGCTCTCCATGTCTTCGCGTGTGCTCTTCGTCGCCATGGTCATCTCGGTTGATCCATCACTCATCCAAACTATTATTTTGTTCTACTCTGGTCAGCAGGTTCTCCATTCGGGGGGTGTTGACGTACCAGTCCCACCGACAACCGGGTCATGCCCTCCCACCAGCGGACATGGTATTCAATCTGCTTTTGCGAATTAAGCGCGCGCACGATGTTCTCGGCGACCACCTCGGCCTGTTCGATAGCTCCGCGTGCATTCTTCACGCCATCCGACTCGATCACATCGCCTGCAGCGTACGTTCGGGTGAAGAGAGGTCCTGTAATCTGAAGAGTCGGCTGCACCTTGATGTGTCCTGACTCGGAAACCGACTCTGTAGATAGGGCTTCAATCAAGCCCGAATTCGGTCTTTGCCCGACACAGTTGACCTGACATCCATTAGCCAGTATCCGAGACGGGGTGTGAAGATTCATACCAAGTAATCACAGGGAATAGACTCGCCCGACGGCAACTCCACAGCTTGGTCACTCTCCTTCACCACCCTCTCCCTAAGTCGCACATTCACCCCTAGGCCCGTCAACTCCTTCAACGCAGCCTCTCCGAGCTTCCGCCCAAACCGCGCATTTAACAGGCGATCCCGCGAATGCACCAGCGTAACGTTCTTCTCCGGATAGCGTTCTTTCGCATCAGCAGCCAGCTCGACACCGACAGACCCTCCCCCCACAATAACCACATCCGTCGCATCTCGGAGCGTGTCCTGCTCAATCCGCAGCATTTCCATGCCGCTTTGCTTGTCTAACGCCGGCACACGGGACGGCAGTCCTGCCGACGCCCCCGTCGCAATCACCAGGTATTCGTAGTGTACTGATTCTCCGGACGCCAGCTCCACCGTTCCACTGCCATCTTTATCTGGGATAATCGTCTGCACCGTATTATTGATCCACTGGTAAGAGCCAGCGGGCGCCGAATCCAGATACGGCCCGTAGGGAATAAAGGCCTTGTGCGCGTGCCCTGAGACGACGCTGAACCGCGGCAACACCCATGTCAGCCGGAAATGGCTGTGTTTCTCGATGATGACCACCCGGTACCCCGTAGGCAGTGAATTCGCCAGACATCGTGCGGCGTGGTATCCGGCGAAAGAGGCACCGATCACGACGACGTTGCGGGGATCCTCGACTGCGCGGTAGGTGAGACGGTGGATGCGCTGGGCGAGGAGGAGGTGTAGTTTTTTGGGGAGGAAGGAGAACAGCGCTCCGAGAAGCTTGACGCCTAGGACGATGTTGGATAGCATGGTGGTATGCCTTGATATGACGGTTGGTGTCTAATATCGAGGGGAAAACCACAGCAGGGACAATGGGTGACCCCTTACATCCACGATTCTGCCTACAAGTGTCTGCTTATGTGGCTGATCTTATCTGATTGCCTGATGCTCCGATTATCGGACCTGACACAGAGAGACAACAAAGGGCGCATATGACTGCCACTTCTTGGCCTTTCCTTCCGTTTAAATGCTCCGACATCGCCGCTTTTTGCTTACTGAGTAGAACTGAGCAGGCTGATCAGTGAAAGAGTAAACTATGTATTATAGTTAGGGCAGAGGAACCGGCTCGAATGGCGGGGCCGTAGTATCCGCTTTGGCCCTTCCCTTCCGGGTAGGGTGTCCTCCGGGTGGGCCCTATTTGGCTGCCCTGGAAATCTGCGGCTTTGTCCGCAGTCTAGGTCCACACCGCTACAACTCACAGAGGCCAAGAGGTTACAAGTGCCGTACAGTGTATTTAACCCCTGCCACTACCCATGGACCATGCTCATCTCCTTTGTTTACTTCATGCAGAAATCGTGTATCTTTGCAATATCGGCTACCACAACTCGACCGTCAGATTTCGTCCAGTTCTCTTCAGTATGTTGACACCTCCGTTTACAGCATCAACGTACGTATTGACCAAGAATGTCTGGGGGATCTGAAGCGAAATGTCGACTCTCGATAACGGCAGTACCGGTGATGACAAGCTGGAAAGAACCCAAGCAAACACCGGGATTTCGCATGATCGCTCTCCTTCGCCTGACGGATGCATTGCCTTGACATTCGAACGAGGGTATTATCATTGCGATCAGCTCTTCATCAAGAGAAGTCTGAGACCTAGCGAGTTTGGAACCTCGCAAAGCGGCCTTGTTCACGTCCCTCGCCTAGGGAAGGAAAGGCTTCAAAATGAGGCAGAGTCGCTAAGGTTCATTCGGCGCACCACCAACATCCCGGTTCCAACTGTGTACGGTGCATTCGAGGTGGACGATTCGTTCTATCTGATTACGGAATATATTCGAGGTACAGCGATGTCTCGGCTGTCCGAGGGTCAGAAGAAAATAGTCCGTGACGAACTCCGTCAGCACCTGGCCACCCTTCATAGCATTAGGTCGAAAACCACCGGCGGGCCGTCGGGGATTGTGATCCCTCCCTACCGGGCCATGAAGAGCACGATCAATGACCACTGGCCAGTGAGGTCATCTGAAGGGGCAGAATACGTATTCTGTCACAATGATCTATCTCAGCCAAACGTCATTGTTGACCCCGACACACTCAGGATCCGAGCCATTATCGATTGGGAGTATGCAGGCTTCTTTCCCGAATACTTTGAAGCTCCGTTCTACGAAAGACTGGGTCCTTCAATTCCACTCGAGGGCGAGAAAGACGACGTGAAAGTTTTACTTCAATTTCTTGGAGACTACCCTAAAAAATGAAGCCCAATGCGACCCATTTCCAGGAGCACAATAGCGGGTTGATAGTCAGAGTCATCCTCCCTGATCAGGTTCAGCCCCCTTGACACTTATCAAACACAGTTATATTATTGACAATGTTGTTAAACGCAAAGGACTAAACAAGAACCATCTCAGACCACGGTAATGAGCATCCTTCTATCCTTTCGATCCTTTGGTGCTGTATACTGTTGGGGATAGTATATGGATGTCGAATATACCGTTCGGTCTATTCGTTGTATACTCCACCGTCTACATCTGCAGGATCAGCCGTCCGGCGCTAGTACATAGACTAAGCGCCAGCTCAACATGAGGAGGCTGGGCAAACCAGCACGGTCGCCCAAAGCGCCCCAGAAAAAGAAAACATCCTCTAACAACAACATCCTCATCCTCCAGGCTCTCCCTCTCCCCATACCTCCAACATGACTCCAACCCATCGACCATGATCTTCAACACCTTCCGCGACTTCCACCTTGACATCGTCGGCTTCCTTGCCATCCTCGGCGAAGCCTCCGTGGCCGTGAACTACCAGGTCTCCACGCTCTCGTATTTCATCTTCCTCCCGCGCCTGCTGCCCGCGCCGCAGGCCTTCATCCGGCCCGCGCGCCCGCTGCGTCTCGACTCCGTGCCCGGCGTTGTCATCGGCGTCAGCTCGGGCAACCTCTGCCGCCATGTCTACCGCATCCCGCACATCATTCTGCCGGGGGAGAAACTCAACGCCAGCAAATGCGACTACACCGTGCGGCGCGTCGAAGTCCGCATCACGCCGCACAGGAAAAACGGCCCCCTGGTCACGGCCAAGACGTTCGGCCTCCTCTCGCTCCTCTCGGTCGTCGGCTGCGCCATCTCCTTCGCCCTCCTGGGCCTCTCCATCCACTACAACGACGGCTGGGCGCTGATCGCCACCGTGCTGCTGTCGTGTCTGTCGACCGTCATCGGGGTCGCGGGCAAATGGGAGCTGAAGCTGGGCAAGCGCATCGCGAACCGCGACATCCCGTCGTCCGATGTCATCGTCTGCTACCCGAACGGGTCATTCCTCATCGTCAAGTGCGACGAGGACGTCGCGCGCGCGCTGTTCTTCGCCCCCGAGCGCTGCGACTACCTCCTCGGGTCGGTGGCGTACCGCTCGCTCTCGCTGCTGGGCACGCTGATGCTGATGTTTGGCGTTGTGGCGCTGGGGAATTCGCAGCTCGAGCTGCAGCTGGCGTTTGGTGCGTCGTATCTGCTTCTGAACGTGGCGTACTGGGTGGTCGCGGCCATGCCGGAGCGCCTGCACTGGGATTACTCGGCGCTGGAGATTACCGAGGAGGAGATCCTGGTGAGTCCGTCGGCGAAGCGCAGCTTCACCGATGCGCTGTGGCAGGCGATCAAGCAGACGAAGGCTACGCGGTGGGTGCGGACGGGCCAGGTTGCGCCCGATACGAGGGCGTGGGACGAGTGGTTGAAGAGGGCGCAGGAGGTTGCGAATCGGGAGACGGAGGGGGAGGGAGTGCTGCCGGATGAGTGGGATGCTGGGAGAAACCTCAGTGAGTGTATTAAGATGTATGCGATGAATACGGAGTCGCGGACGCATGAGGAAGTCGTCGGCGAGAAATGATTATGCCTGTGCTTGGGATATGTGAGATGATTGACGATTAATGCAGCGTCTGATGCCTTAGTGATCACTATAATGATATTATCAATATTCTGTTACAGTGATTTATGAGGGTCGATATACCGTAACCTAACCCTGGAATAGGATACTCCCGACTCTAATAAATGCGTCTCTGGTGACTGGGCGCCTTGCCAGAGTAAGGCACGACTGGCACACGCATCCTGCATGCGCCTGCGCTAAAGTGACAGGAGAGTGGCTGATCAGTCGCAGTGGCAGTCTAGAAATGGCAAGGAGGCGACTTTTATTGCTGTTTATCGTGATTTGAGTCAGGAAGAGTTTGCTGTCGCAAAGGTGTTGTAGACCTGGTTGAGGGCGGACGGTGCATAAATGCGAGTAGAAGCAACAGGAGCTCATGTACAGATCAACCGTACTCAAGTACTCTGTATAGTTCAATCAGACAGATTGGCGGGGTCAAAAGCTAGATCCCGACGAACGAACAGACGGCGCCGATCAGCGATATAGATCACATCCGAAGCAATAGTGCCGCGCATTCCTCCCCCTTACATTCCAGTCGCATGTCAACAAACAGCAGCATTTATGGCAAAGAGATGATGGAGAATTTATCTGCAGACTTTGGACAACTCCGACGTGCTGCAAGATGAAGATTCCACAGCTGCAACAGCTACAGCTCCCCTCGTTGGGATTCCCCAGACATAATGAGTTTGATGTGAACGGAAAGGTAGGATGCCACATCCGTGTAAGATCTCACGCTGACTGCTCCAGCTGGTGGTGATCGCAGGCGGATCCAAAGGTCTTGGAAAAGCGATGGCGCTGGAGCTGGCTGGAAAAGGTGAGCAACCATATCATTTTTCACCAACCTCGTGCAGGTGCTGATAAAGACCCGCAGGTGCCAATCTCCTGCTCCTCGCGCGATCGATGACCACCTTGCGTCTTGCCCGGCAGGAGATCCAGGGCGCATGCACGTCGTCCAAGCAGATCGTGGACGCCATTTCGGTGGACCTGACGCAGCCTGAGGAGGTACCACCGCCTATCCTGCCCGAATGCACCATACTGACGAACAGATCACCCGCGTGTTGAGCCACTACCATCCTCCTGATATCCTCATCTGCGCAGCAGGGGGCGTCCCGCAGCAGACGGGCTTCCTCGCCGACATCTCCCCCGAGTCCATCACCACCTGCATGGAACGGAGCTACTACACGACCGTGTTCATCGTGCAATGCTGTCTGCGTCTCTGGCAGCGCGTCCCGAACACCCCCTCCCCCCGACACATAGTTTTGACTTCGTCGAGCGCCGCGTTTCTCACTCTCCCAGGATATGACGCCTACACGCCGGCGAAAGTTGCCATCCGCGCGCTGGCGGATACCTTGCGCCAGGAGGTGTTGCTGTACGGGGAGGATGCGATCCGGGTGCACTGCGCATTTCCAGGTCCGTTCGCCTCGGACAGTGATCTGGACATGCACGAGCATAAGCCGGAGCTGTTGAGGATGCTGGAGGGAACACCGCAGTCGCGCGATGAGTTGGAGCGCAGGCTGCCGTCGTCGCGGACGGTGGCGCAGAGGCTCATTGGGGGGCTTGAAAGGGGGAAGGCGTATATCACGGTGGATTTTCAGACGCAGTTGTTGCTCAATAACATGCGAGGACCGAGTCCGCGGTTTCGTTGGTGGGCGCCGTGGGAGTTTGTGTTGGGGATTGTGGGTGCGATGATATGCTGGTGGGTTCGGTCGAAGGCGGATAGAGCGACGCTGCGGTACGGGCAGACGCACAGACGGCGAGACAGTCGGGTGTAGATATATAATGGCATGCGTTATTCTGTATAGTTGTTGAGTAGTGTTGTGTAGAAAGATATCCGGAAAGCCGAGGCAGGCAATTTGTCAGCACCGCGTTTCTCCTCATTGCGCTTCGGATCACTTCCGATCTATAAATCGCGAACATGTCTCCCCAGACACCTCTCCTCGCACACCTCTCTCTCCCATCGCCTTCTCCACCATGACCTTCTCCTCTCCCTCGGTGGCTCGCGCCCCGCACACCCCCTACTTCACCCCGGCCAACAATGCCGGCGCAGCGGTGAACCCCAACGACCCGTCGACGCCGACGCTCTTCCGGCCGCTGCGCATCCGCGACCTAACCCTCAAGAACCGCATCATGGTCGCCCCGATGTGCATGTACTCGGCCGAATCGGACCCGGCCTCCCCGTTCGTCGGCGCCCTGACGCCCTACCACCTCGCGCATCTGGGGCATCTCGCACTGAAGGGCACGGGGCTGATCTTCATCGAGGCCACCGCCGTCCAACCCAACGGCCGCATCTCGCCCAACGACTCGGGGCTGTGGCAGGCCGGCACCGACTCGGAGCAGTTCAAGGGTCTGCAGCGGGTGTGCGAGTTCGTGCACGCGCAGGGCGGCGCGATCGGTATCCAGCTGGCGCACGCGGGGCGCAAGGCCAGCACAGTCGCGCCGTGGCTCGCCGGCGCGGACGGACAGCGCAAGCCCAGCATCAAGGCGTCTGCGGCGGTGGGTGGATGGCCGGACGACGTGGTCGGGCCGAGCGGCGGTGTCGAGCACATGTGGGACCCGACGGGCGACCGGTTCTGGGTCCCGCGGGCGCTGTCGACGGCGGAGGTGAAGGAGGTGGTGCGGGCGTTTGCCAGAAGCGCCGAGCTTGCAGTGCAGGCTGGGGTGGACGTAATTGAGATCCACGGGGCGCACGGCTACCTCATCAACGAGTTTATGAGTCCGGTCACGAACAAGCGGACGGACGAGTACGGGGGCAGCTTTGAGAACCGCACGCGGATTGTGCGCGAGATCGCCGAGGCGATTCGGGCTGTCATCCCGCGCGGCATGCCGCTGTTTCTGCGGATCAGCGCGACGGAGTGGCTGGAGGGGTCGGCGGTTGCGGCGGAGTCCGGGACGTGGGATATGGACAGCTCGCACCGGCTGGTGAAGCTGCTGTCCGGGTGGGGCATTGATCTGGTGGATGTGAGCTCGGGGGCGAACCATCGCGAGCAGAGGATCCAGCCGCATACGAACTATCAGATTGATTTGGCGGGCCAGCTGCGCAAGACGATTCGCAGTGCCGGGCTGCCGCTGCTGGTCGGGACCGTGGGTCTGATCACGGAGGCAGACCAGGCGGAGGAGATCATCCACGGTGCTGATGAGGCGCAGACGGCGGAAGCGATGCTGTCTGGGAGCGAGCCCAAGGGGGATGCTGTGCTGCTGGGACGGCAGTTCCTGCGCGAGCCGGAGTGGGTGTTTACGACAGCGAAGAAGCTGGGGGTGAAGGTGACGGTGCCGAACCAGTTTGGGCGGGCTATTCAATTGTAACCTGGCTATAAGTAGTAGACATAGATTGCGAGAATGACATACGATATACAGTACAGATGTAGCTATACAGACTTGATGTCCTAGATTTAATGTAGCTTGGGGAGTTCCCCGTGGCTTATAGTTCCGGCCCATCTTGGTCTTTGCATGATAAAGGTACTAGGTAGTATTGGAGCCTGGAGTATGGTACATTCAACACAGCACCTTTTTTTATATATATGTATCTACCTCAGCTCATATACCTATTATCTGTACACCACCGCAGTAAGAATCATCATGGCTGTACCAGACATCCTGATAGCCCTCACACTCGCTGCTCTTGGTTTTCCAAAAGCTCGTACTACATCCAGAAAAGCCACAAGAACGCAACATGTAATCCCACAGTACATCCGGACGAACACAGAGCACAGAGCCCAATGATAACCAGTAATCCCGAGGAACGCCAAAACAATATCAGCTGCTAACCCCACCCGATCCCCCTCGCTCCAGCATACATCTATATCTTTTATATAGATCAATCGAGTCCAAAAATGCACCCAAGATATGCACTATGGTTAGCCCTTTGATTAGGTTCAAGGCACTGGATACTATCCACGGCATGTGCAGAATGCCAGGGCCACCGACAGTTTCTAGTCCTTCCAGCGTGCTCGAGTCTCGAGGCTCAGATGGAAGTGATGTGGCCCTAGGCGGAGATGGTGTTGTGGGATGAGTCCGGTGCCGAGCAAGGCGCATAATTGTCGGGTTGTTCAGCAACCAGGTTACGATTCTCCTGGCTGAGCCGGCTGTGCCATCATGCGAAGTAACTGTGGATCCGCCGTCGATCATGTCTTTCCAAAATTTCTCTTTTAGTTCGACTGCTCGGGTGTGTTGGCGGTCGTTCTCCTCTGGGTCCATGTTTGGTGGTTTGGCCCATTTCGTTGTGACCAACATGATGTTCTCAAATGCTTGTACTCCACACAGCTTTTCGAAAAGATATATATGCTTTGAGGCGGTCAGTGCTGGTGCCTATCATAACGTCTGAGAAAGGAGAATACTCGCATTCGCGGCCAGTCGGCCGAATCGGGGCTGCGTGATATCGTGCAGATAAATCAGGCCCTTGAGTAACTTGTCCCTCTGGATCGTGTCTACTATGAGCGTCATGATCAGCTCGTCTGTCAAGCGCATATCGTCGAATCCGGGCGTGTCAATCAGGTAAATCGGTGTGCTATCCACTGTTGCTTCATAGTAGTCAAGTTCGCTCGTGCCTGGTCCTGGTAAGCTTCACAAAGCAGAACCCAGGAGGTACCCGGGTCATACAAGATTCCAAGCCATGGCAGATTTCTGGCGGATGCCCTGATCTATTCCGTCCGCCGAGAAGGTCGATAAAACTGCTCTTCCCGACCCCCGTCTTCCCCAGAATACCAAATATTGGGCGCGTGGGATCTAATCCCCGATCCACTGGCTCGAGTGGCGTCGTCTCGGGGATTTCCCAACGGGCAGCCCAAACGAGCAACATAAAGCTCATTGGGAGAAGCAACAAGGTTAAGGGAGTTAATAACCGAATCAGATTAGCTTTTGGGTAGGCCGACTTCATTTCGAATGTCTGCCTTCGAGGAGGCTCCAGTTTAGCATTTGGGTCCACGTCCGCGAACTGCTTGAGAAAGGCCTTCATGCAGGCTGCAGCGACAGCCGCAGAATATGGCTGCCAGTCCTTGTCCTTGTGGCTGTCCGCGTAGTCACTGACGCTCTTGATGACGACCGTCGACCGGTTATCCCACACTCCTGCGCCCTCCATCTCGAATGCGATCACCCCGTGGCTCTCGGCAATACTATCACGACGGGTAGCAGATCGAATGACCTGGTCGCCTGAAGCAATCGGACCGAAAAAGATGCGCAGGTCCGGATTGATGGCGCCCTCACACCGACTCTGATTGAGAGCCTTTTCTCGCAATTTTTGAAGACGCGGACGCGAGAGCAGTTTTCTCTCGTCGCACCCGAGCTCTCTGCAGCTTCCCCCGATAGCTTTCTCGCACGCCCGACCCTCAGCTTCAGAACAGACACCACCACACGTCGCCGCGATGCGATGCACATGGTGATAATTCACGGGGAAGAGCCGATCAGCCTCGACCCCCGGATACTGTGACGAATGAAAGCCAGGCTTCCCCAGTAGTTCCATCAGATACGCGCGTGTGTCCTCCGTCAGCTGGTTCCGCCCAGTAAACCCACTCAGGTACTTGATGAACGTCCTCAGTTCGCTGGGCGCTCGTCCTAAACTATCTGCTACGGTGTGCTTTTGCTCGAGCCCGCCCTCGTGCAGTCGACCGAAATCAAACTGCTGGACCTCGGTGCTGATGATCACATCGCCGAGAATAATCTCGTCGTCTCGGCGGCTTGGAGGGTTCGGGACCCCGCCACATACCCCGGCCACAATCACGAGCTCGATCTTGGGGAAGGAGGCGAGGAGCATGGCGCTCGTGCTAGCGGAGGATACCTTGCCTTTGTGTGGGAGGTAGGCGAGGACGACATTCCAGTACCCGATTTGACCGAGGGTATAGGTGTTTGGGTCGTTGTTGGATTTTCCTAATCCTGTTGGTCGGGGCCAGACCACGTCGAAGATTCCCTCGACGGCGTTTGATTCGGATCCTAAGGCACAAATGACGGCGATGTTGAACTTGTCTCGGCCGATCGGGAGATTGGAGACGGCCATGCTGTCATTGTATGTTGGATTAACTGAAAATACAGCGGCCGATACTGTGAAAGGGTTAGGTATTCGAAAGTCGAGAGATAAATCGAGGGAGAGGGAGAGGGAGAAGTGGTGGGTCGGTGAACAGAGAAAAAGCAAGCAAGAGAGAGATTGAGGAACGAAGTTGCATTGCTTCTGGTGGCCTTTTGCGCCCGACTCAGCCCGCCTTGCTGGCCATCATTGGATTCTTGTATCGCAAAGCTGACCTGTCGCTTGTTCTTTCACGGTGGCTATGCGGTTCATAGATCTAAATAGCTGGGATCTCTATGATGTTTTGGTTGGGGTCAGCTTTCGCGGTTGATTTTTGACCATACACCCTCCTCGCCTTCGCTCGCCCCAGTCAACAGCTGGACCATGGTTTGGTCACCCCTCAGCATTCTACGAACCAGTTGTTTCCCTGTGTAAGAGAGGTTCTTGCATGCAGAAGCGGTCTGGCGAGGATAAACTCCAGAGCTCCCATGGTAGATTGTCAAACAGGCCCCAAAGTTCAAGAAGCATGTTTGTAATTCCCAGGAGAAGAGATTGAGAGATTGACCACCACTTGCTTCAGAAACGACCATTCTGCTAATACTCTGACCTACTCTTCCAATCCGCAGTATTCGTCTCCTCCCTCCCGCCGACTCAGCAAATGCCGTCGCAAAGGGACCCAGAAGTCGCCCTGACAGAAGGCGCTGGCTCCCCCGTACTCACCGGTGAATTCAACAGCATCGGGAGTAGTTTTAGAGAAAGAGGCGCTCTCAAACAGGGTCTTCACCAAAGACATATTCAAATGATTGCTCTGGCCGGCACAGTCGGTACGGGCCTCTTTCTCAACTCGGGGCAAGCCCTCGCAACGGGGGGGCCTCTAGGAGCCCTCCTTGGATACTCGATCGTTGGGCTTGCGGTTTCCAATGTTGTCCTCGTCGTTGGGGAGATGGGTGCTCTAGTGCCTCTGAGTGGAGGTCTCGTTCGGTATTCGGAATTCTTCTTCGACCCGGCTATGTCCTTTGCTAACGGATGGAACCAAGTATGCTCATATTTGGTGACCATCCCGGCTGAGATTGTGGCGGCTTCGATCTTAGTGGAATTCTGGGTCACTGTTAACAGCGCAATATGGATCACGGTTTTCAGCATTCTGATACTCGTCGCAGCGCTGCTGTTCATCAGGATCTATGGGGAGCTCGAGTTTGTATTTGCAATAATGAAGATCTTACTGATCATCGGCGTCAATCTATTGGCGCTTGTGATTACCTGCGGGGGTGGACCTAGTGGCCAGTCGATTGGATTCCGGTATTGGAAATCGCCAGGACCTTTTGTTCAGTATCTCGGCATCGAGGGCTCTTTCGGGCGCTTTCTCGGTTTCTGGTCGACTCTCAATAATGCAGTGTTTGCATACGCAGGAGCCCAGAACATCACCCTGGCTGGTGCCGAAACCAGGTCTCCGAGACACGCCATTCCGAGCGCAACAAAGCGCATCTTGTTCCGCATTTTGATCTTCTATGTCCTGTCGATCTTCATGATCGGTTTAGTGGTCCCTTCTAACGACCCCAGCCTTCTTCATTTAACTGGCACAGCTTCTCAGTCACCATTCGTCATCGCTGCTCGGCAAGCACAGCTAAACAGTGTCCCCTCGATTATCAATGCCGCTATCATCACTTCAGCCTGGTCTGCTGGCAATTCATTCATTCTTTTCGGCTCCCGGATCCTATTTGGCATGGCGATGCATGGCCATGCTCCCGCGGTCTTCAAGCGAGTCAACCGCTTCAGGGTCCCTTATGTGGCCATCTTGTTTTTGGAGCCTTTATGTGTTTGGGCTATATGGCCCTGAATCAGTCAGCCATCACTGTCTTCGGATGGCTACAGGCTGTTGTGGCAGTCTCTACGTTAGTGGACTGGGGTATCGTCTGCATCGTATACCTCCGACTGTACTACGGTTCGAAAAAACAGGGCATCGATCGGCATGGAGAGCTCCCATGGGCAGCCCCTTTTCAACCTTACTCCACCTGGGCCTCTCTTGCTCTCTTCCTGCTTTTACTGCTCACTGGAGGTTTCAGCACGTTTATCCATGGCCACTGGGACACTGAGGTATTTCTTTCATCATACATCAACATTCCGATTGTCTTGGCACTATACCTCGGATACAAATACTGGAAAAACACACATATCCTCGCTTTGAAGGATATGCCCATCGTGGGCTTGATTCAGTTCTATCTTCTTCAAGATCTGGAGGCTGCATCTCCACGGAAAAGGGGCCTTGCGAGACTTAATATTCTCTGGTCCTAGGGTACCTGGCTGCGCCTCATTTCTGTGCGACAGGGCCATGGACATTAACGCTATAAATAGAAGATCCTTTGCGCGGGCTGAACTGGTCTTAAATCACGTAGGGTTTTTCGTGAATATTGGGTTACCTTAAGGACCTACTTAGCCCTTCATGATCTTATCTGATGGACGCTTTGCAGTCACATGTAAATCCTCTCCACATTTATCCTTGGTAAGGAATTTCGTTCTGTGGTGGACCGGGTGGACCTTTGGGTTCTGCATTGACATGACAAGTAGGCTAAAGAATATAAAAGGTGTGGGCTAATATACATGGAGGGCTTGTGCCAAGTGAGCCACTCTGTTCTGAGAATGATAGGCCTCAGAAAATTCGCTGTATATTTGATTAGAGGCTCTCGCTATTGACGTGCAGGACTGGCGCCTCGGCCGACCGACCGCCAGTTGACGTTTGCTCAAGATGATGGAACATGTCCTGCCGTTGAAAATCCTCCAGGGTTGACGGGTGCGCATAGATCACAGTCAGTAGACTGTTGAGCACTGTGAACTCCATTTTCAATTTCACGCTGTAGACCACCGTCTTGTAGGTGGTTTGCACGTCGAAGTTGTCGGTATATTCCGTGGCCAGGAGGGATGCATCCAATAGGACCGCGATGGTGTTGACGATCACGAGGTTGCCAATGACTCTCTTGCCGGCGCGCCCCTTCATGATGAGCACCGGTCTGAGGCTGGTCATTGTCTCCCAGATGTAGAGACTACTTATGATGATCTCTTGGGCGGAGAAGCCAGCCAGTTGAATCCGCTCGTAGACATTGAATGGGGCGACGAAGCTGCGTACGCCAGCGTTACTGCCGAGGAACAGGATCGTGACGGGGACATGCAGGATGAAGAAATTTAATACAATCATGTAGAGCACCCAACGACGACGACGAGCGCCTGTCGTCACCAGATGCAGTCTTGAATACAGCACCACGGACTGGCCGGTCACCATCGCATACCAGCCAATGCATACCAAGACAGACATTGGGAAATTCGGGGCCAGGGCGAAGAAGCGAAGGAAAACCGAGATGGCGTGGAGTAAGATGCCCCAAGTCGCGACCAGCATGCTCCAGAAGTAGAGCCCGTGACGACATCGGAAGGTGGTGAAGATCGAAATGGTGATCTCGAGCACATTGTAACATGATATCGCGAAGAATGCGGCGATCAACATGGCCATTGCCCGAGAGACATTGATAGGTCCGGTTTCGCCTGCCATGTTGTACGGCTGCCGGCCAAAGGTGAAATGTTGCCAGAGGAGGTGGTTGACTCTGCTCACAGTCGGATCGACCGCGCGGGCCGTCGATGAGACAACCTATGCATGCTCTTCTGCTGCCACATATGTGTCAAAAGGATATAGGGGTCGGTCGGCTTCTCAGGTTGGAGTTGGCATGTATTAGAGTTTTCGGGGTTTATTATCGGGGAACGAACCCCAGCTAGCAGTTGCTGTTCTCTGGTCGACATGGGCCGTCAATACGTCATCAAACCGAGCCGAACCTTGCCAAGAGGTCGGGCCGCCACTATTCTCTGCTCTGGAAAAGGGGTCAGGATCTTCATTTCTAGTTAACTACTCGGGAGTATGAACATAACTTATAACCCCCTGAGGTGGCAATGCTCACGAGGTTTGTTCCTTTGTGCCGGTATGTTTTTGTACCGACTGTGACATGTACTTATATATCTATCGCCACACCTATTCCGCGCCTTATTTCAAGCAATATATTATCTAGCCATGACAATGGCATATATCAGGCATCTGAGACCCCCTCCTCAGCCGCAATACTGGTCGACTTCATCGTCTGCGCAGCGGTTATGTATACATTGTATCTGAGCGGGATTTTCGAAGGGGATGGCGGCCAGGTGCTGGTGGAGGTGGCTCAATGCTGGGGATGTTGGATGTGCGATTGGTGAGGAGGGTATTCAGGGTGGATTAGGGGAGGCGGATGCGGGGTAAAGTAGGCCGTCACTTCATGCGACTGTGGACCGTGCTCTAGCTACGGAGTAGGTCTAAGCTCTGTTAGGAGAGTTTAAGGTGGAACGCTACTAGTAGGACTCAAAGAGAGATATATAGTTCGTTACGTATAGAAGATGGGGGCCGTTAAGAAGAGCTATAGTAGAAGATATTAGCAAGCAATCTTATTATAATAAATTAATAAAGAACAGTGTATAGTATACGACTATCGGTCTGTTCGTAGTTCTACTTTTGTAGCTTGGGGAGTTCCTCGTAGGTTATAGTTCCGGACCCATCTCGGTCTGGGCATGGTTATGGTACATTCAACGCAGCACTTTTCTATCTTCAGCCTCCCCACTTCTTTCCTTCGACCACCCACCCCCGCCCCTCCACACACCCACACACACACACACACACACACACACACACACACGCGCGCGCGCGCGTGCGTGCGTGCGCTCTCTGCCTACCTACTCCATGTCTATCACCGTTTATAGCACGCGCTCAAATCCGAAAGGCAGCCAACGGAGCTTCTTCCGACCAGTATCTCCTGCGGTCATATGTGTCAGCTTAGTGTCTATGTGCCACGAATTAAGATGGTGAACAACTCATGCCGGCAAAATGCTTCTTTCGGTACGCGGGCCATTCATCCTCGATATCCCTCTTCCATGTCGCACGCATCAAGTCCATGATTTCTAAGTTCTTTTTGATCCCTCTAAGACCTTGTCCCTCGATGAGACGGGTAGCAGTTTCTATCCGCTTTTCCTCATCTGGCCCAAAAGACAGCAGGCTGTTGCGGCTGTTGGGCCATCCATTCAGATAAGCCATGATCGCCGCGCCATAGTCTAGAGGGGGTTCTTCTCCGGTGCACTCGGGTACGGAGTGGTCCGGTGCCTGAGATGCATGCTGGGATGGCTCGCGCGTGTTTTCCTGGTCGCGGATTCCACGGCTGTGACAGGTGCGTGACATCGGTCAGGGTCCAAGGCAGGTTAAAAGAATATTTGGGAGAAGCGAGGGAAGGATTGCTGATGCAAATTGCAGGAGGGGAAGTTGGACCACTAAATAGGTCAAACGGAGGGTGCCTACGTTCCCCCCTCTAGATAATCATCCATGAAATACCCTTGGGAGTCTCCGAAGGTGACACATCGATATGCCCTCGAGATCCACGTTCGGCGGGGCAGGGACGTATGGTTGCTTTTTCCCAACTCGCCGCGATGATTCCCCTGCTTCTAGCTTCAAGCGTCGGGAATTTCCCCGGTGCCCCAAGCACCCACTGCTGACCACTTTTCGTCCATCCTGAATTAGGATCTTCGAGGTCTGGATTTGGCCGTCGAGGGAAGCTCTCCGGCACTGCCAATCAATGAGGCGGCTTGATATCCATCTTCGAGCCTATCATGTCATAGGAATTGACGGGAAGCTAGGTATGTATCTGCCTCGGGATTCCGATCTGCTAAGATTTTCTTTTTCTTTTCTTTCCGCAGCTCCTGTCTCTCTCTCAAGTCCCAAAGGGCGCGTACCTGGACTTTGCTGGGCAATTTAGGGGCCGGGGTTTCCTACCATCCTCCTGGAAGGGGCGCCAAGTTGACCGCCATTTCTTCGCCATGGATGAACCGGATTATTTGGGAGGCCTTGAGCAACAGTGGATACCGTAGCATAGATCAATCGTTCTGTCGGTTTTGAAACAACGGGATCCTTTGTTGTACGCGATTGATCTTGGCGGAAGACGGGTGCCTGGTGAACCGTGATCGTCACGGGACAGGCCGATTCGTTCGGGGAGCGGAGGCTATCTGCAATACCCTAATTAAACTTTCAGAGGCTGGTTGTTGAAGGTACTAAAGTACTAACTCCGTAACAACCACTGACTCCCAGACTTTACTCGGAGATTCGGGCAATTTCTGTAACTCCGTTGCTGCGAGTGTACAATCTAGATCAACGGGGAACTCTGTTATGCTAGTATTTCCACACCTTACAGCAATGCAAAGCTTCCTCCAGGATTGTTATCCTATTACACGAAAGTGGTGATCCCTTTTACGTCGTGTCACATCCCAGGAAAGCAGATGGTTCCCAGGTAGTACCCCCTAAGCGTCCTGTCAACGTGGTCACCCTTGCAGGGCCAGGGGCCATATACGTGACTCGTGCTACTGTCCAGGATGATCGGGCTAGGGCCCTGGATCTAGATGTGGCCCTTGATGGATCCTGGATCCGAGTAATCTCGCTTACTCCTCGGGTGCCGGTCCGGGCTGGCAGCAGTATTCGGCCGAGGTTCTGAATAGATCTATTGAGGAAGTCTTCCGTCGGAATTCGAAACGCAAAACCAAAGTACTTTTATCGGGCAACCAAGAAAGCCCCTATTTTAGCTTTGTGCAGCCGATCAGTGTCTCCAAAGCTGGAACCAGCCTTGTCTTGTCTGCCACCCGAGTTTTCACCACGCCTAGCCGAGCCAAACGAAACACCATCTGCATCGGGCGTTGATCATGACTCTCCAAATGCGCCCAGAGCCTATCGATCATGTCCTTTCCCGTGGGCTCCAATTGGGCTTGACGTTCGTAAAATTTCCACGGCTCGTCTCCATGCAGCCATTCCACCATCTGGGTGACTCGATTCCATGCAGCTGTGTCCCAACTCGTATTCATCACCAGAGCGACCCGCTCTTCCATACCGAACAGATGACTGACCAGGACGAATGAGTCAATGATGGCCTCGAGCTTGTACTTGTTTTCCTCTCCCTGCCTCCGCCGCATCTCAAGTCGGCCAGCAACGCTTCTCTCCCCGTAGGCGGACCGAACAATCTCATCCATGATGTAGTTGATAATAGTCGGTCGAATCGTATGTCGTCCGACGGTGACCGGAGAGAGGCCTTGCGAGTGCACTGAAAAATCCAATTTTTCCAAGACTTTCCGAAACTGCTGCCGGCCATTCAACCCGGTCGCCCTCAGCAGCTGCCAGAGCAAGTCCACTTCCCCAAGGTTTTCAACAAGGTTTTCAAGGTCGTCAGATCTGCCATCCATTTTGACCTGCATACACTGCAGCAGGTACGAACCCAGCTGATGGACGGTCTCGAAAGGGCCGTTGAATCGCTGGAGGTCATACAGCTGGTCCAGGAAGCGCTCGCCCAGGTCGATGGCGCCGCTCAGTCCATTGAGGGCCTGTCGTTCCGCATCCCCAGCCACCGCCAGATTCTTATACACCAGGTCATGCTCTACCTCCGCCCAGACATGGCGCAGGATTGAGACGACCTGGATCTCGACCCGGCCTGTTTCCCAGTTTTTTCCTGGGGGCCAGTCTTCCGGTCTTAAATTGACGTGGTAATGATCGGCGCGGTAGCCGGGAAATAGCTCTGGCAGAGCGTCCAGTACATCGTCTTCTTCGTCGGGCGCGTCCTTGTCACTCAAAACTCCGTCACCCTGATATTCGTGGGCTGCATCATGTGTTATGGCGGTGTTTTTCCCATTCACAGGCTCTGGAAAAATCTTCTCGTTTTTCACGACGAAGACTCTTCTGATGATGCGACCAACAGCTCGGCTCTGTCCGGGGAAGTAGAGCCGAATCCGCACACCGGCAAGATCAACAATATCGTTTGGGATGTCGGCCATATTGTTGTATGGCCGCAACCTTGCCTTCTGTCGCGCATACAGCTTTCTCTCCAAGCTAGCAGTTTCTTTGATCCGGGATTCTGCCGAGCATTGGATGCCACGTTGTTGAAGGGACTTGACGCATATGTCCCTGGCCGTGGATGCGATGGCCTCATAAAAGTGCTGATGTTTTGGCCACTCCTTCAGGAATGCCTTGATCGCACTTGTGTCCATCTCGATAGATCCCATGATCCTTTGTCACAGTCACCAGGTATGGAAGATGCAAAGTGAAATATTATTTTTGTTGGGGAACATCGGCGATGAAAATTGATGAAGATGGAAGAACTGACGCTCTCACCTCCAGATACTTATACGTATATCCAGCCCTCTCTATCTTCCACACCGACGAAGCCCTCCTAAGAGAGCATACCACCAACAAGGCCCTTCAAGCCTATCATGTCACCTACTCTACACCGACGGATATATCCTCCTACCGACAACGATACGTGGTTCCCTTCATTTCCTGTCCGGCCATCCTCGAGTATCAGCGAAGGGACACGGTATCCAGCCCAACGCAAAACGCACCATTCTATTCGCAAACACGAGGAAGCGGTCTGAAAATTTTTCAACCCCCCTGGAGGAGTTGAACGGGTAGGGAGGGCGACATCAGACTACTATTGACGAAAACCGAAACCACTGACGTGGGCAAAGGCCAGTCGGTAGTTGTCTTATGTCAGGCGTTAGTGACACCCGTGGGAACGGTTCATGTGAGTCGTCCATTATTCTCTGCATATGCATGCCCATGCATGTGTATGTGCGGTCCGGCACGCAAGGCTGGCGCTAGATTTGAGATCTAGTAGGAGAAGAGAAACGAGGAGGGGCGGTGAAGATAAAAATGAAGATATAATGGCCAATGCTTTCGTTCCAGGTGGCTCCATCATTCGTGGATGGTTTCTATTTGGCTTATAATGGCATTATCTTGGGCGTACCGGTTGTTTGGTATGGGCTGTGGTTGGTTCACGGGCTTGGGTTGACAAGAGGTAGAGATGCCCAATGTCTACCCCCGGCCATGATCTATTCTGCTGAAGGGGGTTATGCCAGCGGAGACTGTACAAATTTCCTAAGTGGGTAGCAAGATGTTGTTCTTTCCGGTAGAGGGGCCTGGAGTGACTTTTTTTTTTTTTTTTTGAAGAGGCTGAAGGCTTGCATAATCCGCTCGTTACTGCTAAGGTGGCCATACAGCGTCTATCCTCTGCACAGGTGCTCCCCATGACCCCTAGATCAAGTGTTTCAGTCAACATGAGTATCCTTTGTCGATGAAGATGGAGGATTCAAGACGTCAGAGTGTATACTTGTCTTCTTTTGCAGGGAGCTTTGTATTTTAGACCCACTCGCCGTAGGTGTAGGGTCGAAGAGATAGCATGGATGCCTTAAGAGCCTCTTACGAGTACGGCGGCTTTGCAACGTTCTTAGCAGTGGGTTACTCCAAGTTTTCGTCTACGGTTGGCCGATCGTTTGGTGAAGAATAGATCAATAAAAGGGCAGGAGATGCTTCACTAGTGGTCATTCCATGTCGTAGACCTCCGTTGAACTGTCTCAAAACCTTGACCACCTCGTTATGGCCCCCATCAGTGGCTAATAACGATGCTGTTTCACCGTTTTCCTCTTGAGCTGTAGTGTCAGCGCCTCTCTTCTGGGACAAGGAGACCACGGGCTCGTAATCTCTGCCTGCCGCGTTCCTAAGCGGCGCTTTTCCCTCTGGGTTGTTACACTCAATATACGCGCCATGCTCAGGAAATGCCGTGGATTAGGAGTTCGTTGGCCTCAATTCATTACTCGCTGACACCTGTGCCAGACACAAAACAGTACGTATAATCTCCGCCTCGCAAACCTTCCCTGGCCGCATGTCTAGCACCTCCGAAAGCATATGTAGACCGACAATCCTTCCTTATCAATCATCCTGATGCCGTTCACTCGCACCAAGGAGCTGCCTTTAGATCAGGTTGGAACCTTGCATAAATGCCATTCATGACATACTAGTTTCTGCTGTTTCCAGTCATGGCAATCACTAATGGATTTCGGCAGGTATACAAACCCTCTCTGCGCCGACTTAAACCCGTGTTTTGCCTTCATCTCGCTGAGTGTGATTGGTTTCGAAGTTCATACACCGTGACCATCTTGTAAGCAAAGTCATATCCTGTCCAATCTGGATGTCGGGTGTTGAACTCCACATTGTCCAGGCCGTCCTCCGACAAAGAGGCGTCCCCGGGATTTCGTGTTCGAGCTGGCAGTGTCTTACAGACATGAGTGATGCTTGAATGTGGCGCGGTTCGATAAAACCAGAGCCTCTTCACCTCAGGACTGAGACGGTATCTTCTGAATTCGTAGTTCTTTGTCCCGTCAATGATTTGGTCCATATAGGGATCGCGCATGGGTAGGATAACATCGCTGTGCAGAAAGCATTTGCCTTGTGGATTAATGGCACAGGGCATCAAAAGTCGGTTACCCAGACCCTACAGGAGAGGCCAGAGGCAGAGGCACTGTAAGGGCATCAAAGTAAACAAGAGACGGATGTCAGGGGTCTTGTGTGTAATTAGGGAGGGGATACAGACTGGTTCTTCGAGGAAACATTCTAACAAACATGAGAATAAGGAGAATTGAATGCATGCATATACTAGTAGGTCTTTGTGAAAGAAACTACATAAGCAGCCATGCAAAGTCTAAAAAACACTCAACCTCCAGCCAACGCTCACCGCTCTGGATAGGATAAAGAACACAAATGCACAAGCATAGGCGATCCCGCAAAGCAGTATAACGCCAGTGTAATCGTCCCGGCTCGTGGTGGCTTTCCGGACCTTCAAGAGCTCGCCTGCAATTGGAATGGCAATAAGCGAACCGATACTGACTAGAAAATACGCTGTCCCATAGCGCTTCCCGAATTCTTCGGTCTTCGAGATTTGCGCAACACAAACCGGAGCGAGACTGATGGCAGTGCCGCTCCAGAATCCGAAGAGCACGGTGAAGGCCACCGTGGCTGCCTTGTTTGACTGGGATGGAAGCCAAAGGGCAAGGATAAACACCGCACAGATGGAAGTGGTGACGATCATGATATTGAACCGACCAAACCGATCGGCAAAATATCCAGGGACGATCCGACCAAGAATCGATGCGCCATTTAGGATCGAAGACAGGTTGTATGCAAGGGATTCTCCTAGGCCCTGAGACTGAGCATAGGATGGCAAGTAGGTCAAGGGAAGTAGAAGGGCAAAATCGATGAGCACGATAGCCGCCGTTAACAGCGCGAAGCGTAATTCTTTTAGAGCCCTAATGTCCACCGTCCCTTTCTGCATCGGGTTCAAGGGGAGTCTGGTCCTTAGAAGGGCGACACTTAGAGAGCAGAAAATAGCGCTGATGAACCCAATAATCCGGATAGTCCAAGGGAAGCCGAGACGGTCAATGAGGGTGGAGATCAAGACCGGGAAGACAATACCCCCAATACCACCGGCAGTCGCAGCGACACCAGTAGCCAGCGCACGACGCCGCCCAAACCAATGCGCTATGCATGCTATGCTCGGGGTGAACACCATTGAGGATGAAATACCTCCCAGGACACTGAATCCCAACATAAACTGGTAGTATTCTACATGAAAGTATGGCGTCAGTCCCGGGGAGTCACCCTGGTCAAAAATGCGTACCTTTGGCAACACTGAAACTCATCATAGATGCAACCAGACCAATACATCCCGGGATAAGTAAAGGCGTGAGACCGTACGCATCGAATAGAGGTCCTTTCAGATATTAGCCAATGGTATGGGCGCTGCGAAGAGATTGCGTGAGATCTTACCGACTTGTACGCTCCCAAAGTAGAGGAAGAACATGTACAGACTGAATATCCAGCCGATGGAGGCTTTCGAATAGTCCCTCAATTGATGGTCTGCCAACCAAGCCTCAAACACACCCAGGGTATTCATCAGTCCGAATGATGGCACCATGGCGCACCAAGAGCCAAGGACGACGCTCCATGCACGCCAACCGCCGTCTGGGAAAACAAGGTCATTATCTTGCTCCATTTCATTTGGAGACATGTCCAAAAGTTTCCATCAGGTGTTACCATATACCTTTCACTCGAACTGGATTGATTCTCTCTAATTTTGGTTTTTATGGTGCTCTGTTGAAGCTAAACCTTCTTTGGACGCCGACAACGTCAACCGTAGTGGACCCTTAGAATGTCAGGACCATTCATTGCTCTACAGGACAGACCTCCCACAGCATGGGGTGATAAGTAAGAGACGGTGCTTGGAGCCTATTATATATCCAAGTTGTAGTAGCGTAAGAGTACTATAGCTAGTTATAAGTTGACTCTTAAGCTTGTTCCTGCACCGGAAGAAATTCGGCAAACATCGTACAAAGAATGAATCAGAAAGCCAAAGGTGGAAGAGATCTACTATGCAGCTAGTTATAGAAGAAGCCTCATCTCTTTAGGAATACCTAGAGCGAGTTCGGCGTATGAATGACGTCCAGGATGCTCATCCCAGGCAGGCTTAGCAAAGACACCTCTTCACTTGACAAATGCAGTTCCTGTTCAAGCATAACGATACCCCTGCTGGATGAAATTCCGAACCCGCGCATCCAGGTCGATGAGCCAGGGATACATCATCTGAACCTGCCCAGCTTGCATGTAGCCACGAAGCTGGGCCAGCCAGTCCCCGCACCCCTCGATGAACAACCGGAGACCGCTGTCATCATTGCTGCACTTTTTTCTCAGATCTTCCAGCTCCAACTTTAGACGTTTGTTCATTTTGTCCAGTCGGTCATCCTTGTCTGAAAGCATTTTGTTTTTCTTGTCCAAACGGTCATTCTCGGTGGAGAGTTCGTTCTTTTTCCTTTCTAGCCCGTCGTAGTCGTCTTGGCTGGGGCCTGCAGATTTTGGCCTATCAGTGACTCACCCATCTATTGATGGTGATAGTCAGAAGAGAACCAGCGTTGCGCAAGCCAACAGATAACAAAAGACGATATGACCTACCGATCCGCCTGAAATTAAACAATGAGACTCTCGGTCCCGCAGAGGGACCTTTGGACAAGATAAGTGGTGTATTATTTTTCATATTGTTAATTCTATAGACCTTTTGGCCTCCCCGGGTCCAACTCAGCAGTGTATCAGCATCCGCGATGCAGGAGTTGCAAACCAAGAGACCCGTTCTGTGTAATTTTGAACTTGCTGGTGTTCTGCTTCGTTATCCCCGGATTACCGGCAATTGGTTGGACGACATAATTATTCTCGCTGCTCTCGTATGTCACGATGGTGTTCTTCTTGGGACCCTTGATTGCGTAGGTGTCTCCGGACAGGTGTTGAAGATAGAAGATCTGCCTCGGCATGCGGCTGCTTGAAAAGGAGTTTTGCTCCAAGTTTGTTTTCCGCGTCATCACTTCGGTGTCGTTGACGAAGATAATATACAAGCCGCTGGAGAGCATTTTGATTTAGGGTCACAAGGGCGAAGCTGGTTAGGTCGTTCATGTCCCTCCGGGGTTAGGCAATTATCTCCGGTTTCGCGCTCTATGCATCCCCAGCCTTTGTTGACCTTATTACAGGGACATTCACATTGACGTCTTTCACTAGCAATTCGGACAACACTGCCCCTATGTGAGCTTCTAGGTTCTTTACCAACAAAAGGATTGTATTTCTATATAAGTACATCAGTGGACGAGGGTATCTAGCTCTAGCATGTCCTCGAACACGACTATTAGAACGCTGCAGTGGCGCTCGTACGCATGGTCGAACTGCAGAAAGCGCTGGAACTATGACGAGATAAAATTGTTTACGTTACGGGCCTTCTTGTGTGCCGCATAAGACAATGCGGTTCATTTCGTTTCTTCCATTGTCCCAGCAGAGGACATCACCCCAGTATATGCAGTATGCCTGACAAGATCTGCAAGCCACAAGGACATACCGGCTCATTGGTCAGGAAGCAACGTATGTACTGTAAAGATGGGGTCACAATATTTCGGTGATTCTTATTGCAATCTGGTCCGAGGGTTGTGCGTTTGAGAGTACTATGCAACTTATAGATTCAAATGGGAAATATATTGATATCATCGGATACGGGGTGGTTGAACCAGTTTAGGAACGCTATCCAGCACATTCAGGAGAACGCATGGCATACTCAGAAATGCAAATAAAGTAGGCATCTTGGATTTCACCTCTGCCGCTGTGGCATCTGCAGCTGCTGGCGTTTTCGATGCTGGCGACTGGCATCGTCACTATTCTCTGCGTCTTCCTCATCTTCACTGTCGTCCTCGCTGACTTCTACGCTATCGTCTTCGCTGTCTTCATCCTCGTTCTTATCCTCATCTTCACCTTCGTCTTCACTTCTAGCGTCCCCAGTATACCATTCCACAGCTCTGGGGACAAGCTCTCTCTGGAAGTGCTCTGCGAATTCAAAATCCATCCATAGCAGGAATTCACGTTCCTCCCTTTCTTCCTCGTCCCCTTCCGCGGGAACTGCAGTAGGAGAGAAAAAGTCAAAGAAGGAGCCCGAAGCATCTTCTTCGTCCACATCAGTATTTCCTGTGTGGAACACCATCATTAGACCTGTACAACAACGTGCACCCGAATTTCGTTTGCTCACCTCCACGATTCGCAGTGAGCTGTTTTCCGGGCTTCCAATCTATGTGGTCCCCCTTCGCCTCTAGCGGATCCGGCCGATTCCCCGTAAACTCCTTCTGATAACAGAACGTAGCCTGGAGCGCTGAATTGGAAAAGAATTCATTCGGCGCAAAGTGGAATAGCAGAGTAAAATCGAAGTCTTCCAGGTGCTCCACTTGAATATTTGTCAAGGACTTCAACGCCCTCTCATCGCCATCCTCGTTGATCCGCATCCCTATATCCGGATGATTCTTCATGGCCGTCAGCCAGAAATCCGGAATGCCCGGAGGCTCATGGCTGTGGCTGGGGTCTGTGTGACCTGTGATAATCTCAAAACGTTGTTGGTAAAGGGGATTATACTGAAGCCAGTATTTCTTCCGCAGCGCCTGGATCTCTCGCTGCAGCTTCGTGTGGATGATATCCTGTTGGCGTTGGAGGTCTTGAAGCTGGGCGACTCGCGTGCAGAGATGGGGTGGGAGAGAGTCAACGAATAAGGGAGACTGATATATGGCCATGATGGCACAGTGCCGCAATAAACAGCATCAATTGTGCAAGGCAGGCAAAAAGGGTGGACGGGGTGGGAGTTGGGTATATAATGAACGAACGGTCTATCAAGATAGGTGGCCCAACGATCAGGTCGCAGAAACGGACTTGAACAATTTTGTATTTGCAGTTCAATCAACCAGACGAAAGTCTGACTCAGGTTGGATCCTTGCAATTCCTCAAGGCTTCAGCTAAAGCTAGGAATGGTAGGCCGCCTCATGTTATCACATTCGGTCAGCCAGCCCTAAGGCACGGCAATAGTACCGGAAGTGGCGGATTTCGCTTGAACCATTACTTCTGGTGGTGGAGAGGACTGTGAGGTGAAAGTCAAAACCGGGGTGTATACCTATCTAATGGCTCAGTCGCCGTTCAGGACATGCGCCTTAGGGGGAGTATGTCGTGTCGATACCACTTCTAGCCTCACTTTAGGCACTTCCCAAGTCGTCACTATAACGGACTTGGGGCTGTAGAAGCGTAGAACTCGCTCGTAGATTTGGATGCCCCAAGTGAAGATACTGCCCAGATAGATCTGAAACTCAGGCAAAATATGAATGATATCTACTCTTTCTTCCCGTTCTTATACCGCACCTTGGACTTGACCCCGGTGGCCCGCACTGTGACCGTAAATTCCCCATCAAACCTGTTCTCCTTCCAAGTCCCTCTGTAAACATGCGTCGTAGTCACCAAAATCCCCGCCCCATGCTTCAGTCCCTTCTGGTACAGCCCCGTGTACGTCGACCCGTCCGCATACGTATACTTGCCATGGCCATGTCTCTCCCCGTCCATGACGGCGCCTTCATAGGTATCTCCACTGCTCTGGTATCGATGAAAAGCCACTCCCTTCCCCGCCCGCTTCATACCGTTCCATTCCCCGTCGTACCACGTCCCATCTGGCCAGTGGCATATCCCACGCCCGCTCATGCGGTCTCCCCTCCACTGACCAGTGTATTTTCTTCCCGTCTTGGTCCATGTCATGGTGCCGGAACCTTCGCGACGCCCGTTCACAAACCACCCATCATACACCCCCGCTGTCTTCCAGGTCTTGACCCCCTGTCCATTGGGTTCGTCGGCTCGCCAGGTGCCGTGGAATTCGTAGTCTGGGCAAACGTATTTCCCAGTGCCATCCCGTTGGCCCTCGTGCCAGGCGCCTTCGTACCGCGAGCCGTCGGTGTAGGTCATCGCCCCGTAGCCTTCGGGCTGGCTGTTGCGCCAGTCGCCGTTGTAGACGGCCCCATCCGAGAGTTTCTTGAACACCATGGTAAAAGGTGCAGGACGTACCGTCGCCTGGGGGGATGTTACAGTAGCAATAACGATTTTGCGGGAGATGGAAGGAGGAAATGAGGAGGGTATGTGCGATTCGATCCGCAAGGGAATGAACCACGGGGACTACCGGGGGAGTCTTAATGATCCCTCAATCGGTCGAGGCTAGTTATACAAACACACGTTCTAGCCCACTGATTGCTTCCCGCAGGTCTACCCCTGTAGTTAATGTAGGGTGGGATGGATGCCAGGCTGAAGTGAGGCAGCCAGTAGTATCAATTGTGTCTTTCGATGGAAAGTTTCAGAGCCTGGTAAGTAGCCACAACTCCTCAAAGCTACCTGGAGGCTGACAGGTGATTCCCAACTTACGAGGGCGTGAAAGGCCATCCTGACCCTGTCCATGAGCACATCCTACGGTTGCTTCCACGTCCTATGTTTCATCCATGTCGATTCGTCATGCCCTTCGCGACGAAAGGGCCCTAGCTAATAATGTACTCTGGCAGTCAAGTGTTTGCTCACATCCAGCAAGACAAACTGGCAGTATGAGGCCCTGCCATGCAGCGAATTCAATCCAGCAACTGTCGAGTGATAGACAAGATGCTAAGTATACTAGTCAAGCTAATGGCGACATATTTGTCACGAGTAAGCCTCGAACCGGACATGCTAATTCATCTCTTTCGTCTCCCTCTCCGGTACGACGGTATGGAAACCGACCCACATTCACTCCTCATCATCGTCATCAAAAGCCTCGATCAACCGTAGAATCTTCTTGTTCCCATACTTCTTTGCCAGCCCTCTGGGAGTCCTTCCTTTGTTGTCCTTTCGATCAGGATCGGCGCTATTTTCAAGCAAGACATGGACCACCGCCCGTTCATCGTCCTCCACAGCAAGATGCATAGGCGTCTTTCCATTCTTGTCCCGCCTATTCACGTCGGCTCCATGCTCAGCCAAGATACGAGTAGTCTCATCGTCGATGGCAGCCCAGTGCATGGCTGTCTGGCCATTGCGGTCCACGGAGTTTAGCTTTGCTCCTTTGTTGATAAGAAGTCTCAGGATGGACTCGTTTCCCACAGAGGCGGCCAGCATGAGAAGCGTTTCACCCTTGGAGTTGGTTTCGTTGACATTGGCGCCGCCAGAGATGAGATTTGCGGCGAGAGTAGCGTTCGATTGCATGATTGCTTCTTCGAGTGTGTACTCTCCCAGATCGTAGGTCGGGTCGGGGAGGACGGGCTGTTCCGGGGGTTAACCAGAGCTTTTGAGCTGTGTGAGAGTGCTCACTCCGTAGTCAGACATGTTGATGCGGGTTATATGCCCAGTTGATCTACCGAGAGTGGAGGTTGAATAAAAGGTATGAGGACTTAGGGGGAACTCTCCGGAACCCTCTTCTAGCTGATGACATTGCCCAGGAATAAATACCCTCCTGGAACCCCAAACCCACAGTCCTAATCTGTAAACAGGATGGATGAAACAACATTCAAGACATCAGAATCCCATCCGTATCGACGAAAGGCTTTCAGATTGCACATTATTTACGCCCAGGATCAAGAACCCGTCGCTTGGAATATCCCTATTCATCGTCCAATAATTGGTCACAGTAGACGCGGACAGATCCTATTTACCCAGAATTCGCTGTGCGTGACGCCTTATACAATGTCGTCTTATCTGCCGTACAACCTGGATGTCCACCCCGGCGGCTTAGTGGGGGTGGAGTATTCACGAGACGATCGATACACGTTATGCCATGTACCTATATTAGCAGAGCTTCATAATGGCAGCAAGGACGTGAGCCATTGCGATATGTTGGAGACCGCTGTACTCCGTATTGTTTGGGAATCGTCGGCGCCTCAGGCCTTCCTCTCGCCGGTTTAGGCCTAGCTGGTGTCTAGTCTGTAGAGGTCACACACAACGACCATCAATCTGGATGACTTCTTGAGTCTCGCCTTGTTCTTCTCCCTTGACATGTATTATGGTATGATTGTAGGGATTCTACATGACTATCGAACATAGTAGGGTTATCGGCTGGGCCCGCGACGGCGGCCTCCGAGAGCTCAGGTCCCTGACCCACTGTTATTACCGCTATTATTTGCTCTGTTTTCATGGATTCGGGCTGTTTAATGCTGGGAGGGAGATGCGGTGAATGCGCCGCTGTCAATAATATTAATCCTCCACACCCCGCACTCCGACAATTCCACCACCACAGCTCCAACTCTCCAGATTCTACACAACCTATACAATCATACGGATATATCTCAATATGGCCCTCAAACCCGGTGATCAGTTCCCCGAGAACGTCGTCTTCCAGTGCGTCCTCTTATGGAATATCCTACCTTATGTCCTTGTGCTAACCCCGCAGGTACATCCCCTGGACCGAGGAAAAAGGCGAAATCACTGCCTGTGGCATTCCCATCAACTACGAGGCCTCCAAGGAATGGGCTGATAAGAAGGTCGTCCTCTTCTCAGTGCCTGGTACATTTTCCGTTCCAATATACCCTTTCATCTGGCGATGCTGACCATATCTGTAGGCGCCTTCACCCCCACCTGCTCGGTCAACCACATGCCCGGATATATCAAGAACCTGCCGCAATTGAAGGAAAAGGGCGTCCAGGTCGTCGCCGTCGTCGCCTCCAACGACCCCTTCGTGATGAGCGCGTGGGCCAAGGCCAACGGCGTCAAGGACGAGATCCTGTTCCTGTCGGACCCGGAGGCGCGCTTCTCCAGCAGCATCGGCTGGGCGAATGGCGGTCGCACCGGTCGGTACGCCGTGGTGATTGACCATGGCAAGGTGACTTATGCGCAGATTGAGACCAAGAAGGGGGCTGTCGAGGTGTCTTCGGCGGAGACGGTGTTGGCGCATCTGTAATTAGACTGTTGAATGCATGCATGCGGTGGACCATTCCATAGGCGATCTGTCACTCATCTTAGGATCTCGACAATTCTACAAAGATCTGAAGCCGAGGAACCAGACGATCGGCCGTCCGAATTAATAATCTGCAGCGCCCGCTGGTGATGTCATGCATCTCCACCGCTTTTTGCTTAAAGTGCCGGACGGTTCTACCAGAGCTCTCCATTCCGCAGACATCTTCTGGAGAATCACCAAATTATCTGCATACAAACAGCTCACTATGGCCCCCAAAGTCCTCGTCGTCCTTACCTCCCACGACCAACTCCCCAATGGCCACCCGACTGGATGGTACCTGGTACGTCTACGCTCCCTCCCCTCCAGCTACCCCTCCACCCCTGCCACTAACGCCATGCACAGCCTGAATTCGCCCATCCCTGGGAGGTTCTGCACGACAAAGCCGAGCTGGTCATCGCCTCGCCCAAAGGAGGCGAGGCTCCACTCGACCCCAGCTCCGTGAAGATGTTCGAGAACGACCCGGTCTCGACCAAGTTCCTCAACGAGCAGTCGGCGCTCTGGAAGAACACGCACAAGCTGAGCGACTTTGTCTCTCGCGTTTCCGAGTTTGATGCTATCTTCTACGTGGGAGGACATGGCCGTAAGTTCCTTTCCGTTCCCGTGTACAGACCGCAGAGGAATCGCTAACCCGCACAGCCATGTTCGACCTGCACTCCGACCCCGTCTCCCTCGCCCTGATCCAGTCCTTTGCGGCCGCCGGCAAGCCCGTCAGCGCCGTCTGCCACGGTCCGACCGTCTTCCTCAAGGCCACGACTCCCTCGGGCGAGCCCTTGATCGCCGGCGCCAGCGTTACTGGCTTCTCCAACACCGAGGAGGACCAGGTCAACCTGAGCTCACTGATGCCCTACATGCTGGAGACGGAGCTCAACAAGGTCAGCGGCGGCGGATACGTCAAGGCCGACCAGCCGTGGGGCGAGAAGGTGGTGGTGTCCAAGACGGCGGGCTCAGGGGCGCCCTTGATTACGGGCCAGAACCCGGCCAGCGCGACGGCGGTTGGCCAGGCACTTGTGCAGGCGTTGGGATTGTAATCAAAACTGTTGTTACCTAGTAGCTTAGTATGAGTATTATTCTTCCAACAATACCTGTCTGTATGTCGGCTGAGTGGCTGGAACCCTAAACCCGCTAAAGGACCTAAGATATCGGGCTCTCTTAGTGCTCTTCTAGTCTGTCCGTCTGCTCCACCTCTTTTCCGCACAGGATTTGGGGGCCGAGTCTGATCTCTTCCCCTTCCATCGTAGTGGACATGGCTGACACCAACTACGGAGTAAGACTCTGTCTGTCTGCTCTGCTCCATCATGCCTCCCAGTGCGACTAGCCTGGACTGTGCGTCTGGCTGATTCTCCCCTCCTGACTGCATCCATCAACCCTCCCCCGACACAATGAGCGCATCCACCTACGACTCCCCGATCGGCTTCGCCCTCCGCCGCAGCGGCGGCTGTCTCACCGACGAGGTCAGCTGCGGCCACACCTGGGGCGACTTCTACGCCTGCTGTCCGGGTTCGACCGTGTGTCCTGGCTCGCGCGCCAACTACTACAACCAGGTGTGCTGTCCGTCGTGGTCGAACTGCACGATCCCGCTCGTCGCGAGCCCGCACTGCGCCAATGACTCCGCCAGCATGTTCGACCACACGGGGTACTTCTGCTGTCTGCCGGGGCAGACGGGCTTCTGGACGTCGAATCCGACGGATGCAGTGGGTTGTTCGGATGAGTTACCGGATAATGTGAACGAGACGATTATCGCGGCCATTTCCCAGTCGGGTACCACGCCTCTTATTGAATCGGACATGCGTCCTTGTTGATGGGGTGCTAATGTGGTGTAGGCACGGTCGCATCCTCCACCCTCGCGACGACATCCGGAACGAGCACGAGCACGGGCACGGGCACGGGCACGACATCCTCGACTGCGACCTCATCCCCCGACGATACAGGCTCTGGCACCAACACGGGCGCGATCGCCGGCGGCGTGGTGGGCGGCGTCGCCGGGCTGGCGATCATCCTCGCGCTGCTATGGTTTTTCCTCCGAAAGCGCAAACAACCGGAGAATGCGTCGGTCCCGTTGGACGCGAAGGGCCAGGGTCCTTTGCCGCCGGGAGAGCTTGACGGTCGGTCGCAGCCGTCGGAGCTGCCGGGGGACCATGAGATGATGCACGAGTTGCCGGCTGGGAAGATGGGTGCTTAGATGTATATATGGGTTGATGGGAGGCTCGTGGCCTGCAGGGCAGGCACTTGAATTGTTTAGTATTGCGCCTGGCTGCTCGTGGGATATATAATGGACATACGAGGCTAATGTTACGGCATGCTGATCACACATGCCCTGGAATCTTACTGAGGCGATCGGCATGGAGATACAACCTAGTACTTGCAACCCGCCGGACTCCGTGCCCGATTAATGTATATCCGACACTGAAGACCCCGTCGCCAGCCAAGCGCCAATCGCTGCGTCTGCTGGCAGATCGTGGCCGGGGCAAGTGTGTGATAAGAAGCGCGCGACGTTAGACCATGCAGCGAGGCCCAGCGAAGGCCAATACATTCCAGAGTAGTGCATTTTCGCCCTCTTCTGCCCTCTGCCAAGCAAGGCGTGTTACACTGGTGAATGTGTGTTGGTCAGCTGCGTAGAGTGGGAGATACCCTTCAGGAGACGTATATAAACAACCCCATGAGCCAGTACTGTAGTCTCACTGTCGATTATACTCACACCACCAGCATGGCCCGCTTCCTCCCTGCCCTCCTGGCCCTCCCCCTCGTCGGGGCTATCCCAGCCCCGGCTCCCATGCCAATGCCCACTCCCCCGGGCATCCCCTCTGCCGCAACAGCGCAGAACCAGCTGGCGGGGTTGACAGTAGCAGCGCAGGGCTCGAGCGACGGCTACGACCGTGATTTGTTTCCACACTGGGACAGCCAAGGGAAGTAAGTAGTAGTTGTATCCTTCCCCGTCATCCCCGACAAACATCATGGTGTAGCGCCCGGCTGACAGGCCAGCTCGTGCGACACGCGCGATATCGTGCTCATCCGCGACGGCACCAACGTCACGCAAGGATCCAGCTGCGCCGTGAGCGGGACCTGGTACTCGCCCTACGACGGGGCGACCTGGACCGACCCCAGCGACGTGGACATTGACCATGTCGTGCCGCTGTCGAATGCCTGGAAGGTAAGTCCTGCAAGCCTGGCAAGCCGAGCGCTGCTGATGCGTATAGTCCGGCGCGTCGAAGTGGACGACCGACCAGCGCGAAAAGTTCGCCAACGACTTGACGAACCCGCAGCTGCTGGCTGTCACGGACAATGTGAACCAGGCCAAGGGGGACGATGGGCCGGAGGAGTGGAAGCCGCCGCTGGGTGAGTTGCGTCCATACACAGTGGTAGAAGGAGGCTAACGTGTGGCAGCGTCGTATCACTGCACGTATGCGCGCATGTGGGTGAAGGTCAAGTCGGTGTATGATCTGACGGTTACTTCGGCGGAGAAGGCTGCTCTGGTGAGCATGCTGGACACATGTTGATATAGTCCATAGCTCTTTATCTAAGAGGCGGTAGATGTTCATGGATAGGACTGTTATTCGCCCGGATGACCGGCAACTATATACGACCTCAGTGGCTGGCATGTAGAACGCTCTTGGCCATGGTCATTAGCGCTTACATGTCATGTTGACAAAATATATAACTGTCAACTGTTAAAAAGCTCCCCCATCCCATCTACGCGACACCAGTAAAATGTCCGCTAAATACGTCCTCATCACCGGCTGCACCGACGGCGGCATCGGCTCCGCCCTGGCCATCGTCTTCCACCGCAAGGGCTACCATGTGTTCGCGACCGCGCGCAACCCGAACACAATGGGCGCGCTCAAAGACCTGCGCAACATGACCTTCCTGCGGCTCGATGTGACGAACCAGACGCAGATCACCGACGCCGTCGCGGCAGTGACCAAAGCAACCGACGGCCGTCTGCACTACCTGATCAACAACGCCGGCCACAACCGCTACATGCCGATCCTCGACGAGAACATCGCCGAAGCGCGCGAGCTCTTCGACACCAACGTCTGGGGCTCGCTCGCCGTGACCCAAGCGTTTGCCCCGCTGGTCATCGCGGCGAAGGGGACGATCGGATTCGTGACGTCCCTCGCGGGACACGTCAACGTGCCGTATCTGGGTGAGTCCGCGCATGTATTTACATCCTGCAGGATGCTGATGAGACAGGCGTGTATGCCGCCTCGAAACGCTCGCAGGAAATCATCGCCGAAACCCTGCGCCTCGAGCTCGCCCCGTTCGGCGTCAAGGTGCTGTCCATCATTACGGGGGCGGTGGGCACGCGCGGCCAGTCGTATTTTGCCGACTGGCATCTGCCTGAGGACTCGCTGTACAAGAGCATTGAGAAGACCATCTACGCGAGGGCGCATTGGGAGGACGGCGTCCCGCGCATGAATGCGATAACGTATGCGGAGAAGGTGGTGAATCGGCTGACGGCGGGGTCGACGGGGACGGTGTGGTATGGGGCGTCGGCGTCGACAGTCAAGTTCTTGTTGAGCTGGTTTCCGACGTGGATTTTGGTGAGTCTCCCTTCTGACGGATTTCTGCGAGGTGGCTGACGGGTGTAGGACAAGGCGTTTGCGTATGGGACTGGGCTGGAGAAAGTGGGGAGGAAGTGAGATTATCCATATTGTTTATACGGTTGATAGTCCTAATGCCAGATGGTGTTGCATATGCGCATACAGATCAACGCCTGCTGATAACGCCGCATGTCTCTAATAGCCGCTGCAACAGTCCTCCTCCGTGCTTCGGAGGCACTTTCTCAAGATTGCCAATCGACACCCATTCATCATCCGAATCGTCCTGGTACACCGCTGTGCGGGTCGCTGCAATGGAATGAACCTCCAGGAAAAAGTCCCCCTCTTGTGTATCGAAGAAGCTACCACCGTCAGTACACACCATCCCAAGGAACGAGAGTACCCACCTCCGCATCATCAGACTAATCCACTTGATATTCTCCAAATCCAGCGGCTTCGCATCCTTCTGCTCTCTACCCCGATAGGTAGGCTTGAACTCACTCCATTTGACGAATATCTTCTCGTTGTCCGCGCGAAAATCATACTCCCAGCTCAGTGTGCTCTCGTCCCGGCCGTCGCTGCGTTTCGGCGGAATCGTGTCCTTCAGAGTGATGGTGTACGTCTTTCCATCGGAGCGGCCGATGTCCAGTTCCAGACCGTCGTCGTCGGCTAGATTCCACGTGCGGTCGCCTGTCGTGCGTTGCGAGGCAAAGCCCGCGCCTCCGAGCGTGTGGGTGTCTAGGTTTCCGTGGAAGAGCGCTGTCGGGGATGAGGGATTGCAGTCCAGGATCGAGTAGGAGGATCCCCCTCGCACTTGGTCGTCGGATGCGGTCCAGTCTTCGGGGGACCATGGGCTGTTCATCGTTACTACTGCGTTGATGGACGATGGATGGAGACTTACCGGTCGCCGCCGAATAGGTACTTTTTGGATGTTGGGGACATTTTAGTCTGTCTTGATTATGTGCAAGTGAGTAAGGGATGGGGAAGAGCTTTTGTAGTTGTTGGGTCGATCGATCACCGGTTGCGATGACGTCGACGATGTTATTGCTCCATCGATCGATCTGTATGTCTACAACTATCAACAAACCACCACCACAAGTAGCATGGCATTATCTACCTGGCCCCGACTAAAGCTTCGCTCTGGTCCGCTCGTCGCGCACCACGAACCGCTTCCCGCTGCGATTCCCCTTCTCCTGGTCGCGCAGGACCCGTCGCAGGATCTTTCCGCTAGGGCTCTTCGGGATTTCATCAACAAATTCCACCTCGACAATCCACTTGTGTCGGACCTTCTTCGCGCGCACATACTCGATGATCCTGCGCCCGGTATCGACCAGCCCGCCGGTGCCCCCTAGCCGCTCCTTGACCGCCGGCTTCAACGCGACATACGCCTTGGGCCGTTCGCCCGAGTACGCGTCCGGGATGGACGTCACCGCAACATCTTCAACATCCTCATGCCCTAGCAGCAGATCCTCTAGCTCCGCCGGCGACACCGCAATCCCCTTCACCTTGATCATCTCCTTGATGCGGTCGGTGATGTTGATGAAGCCCTCCTGATCCATGAACCCGATGTCACCCGTATGCAGCCAGCCATCCGCATCAAAGGTCTCGCGGGTCGCCTTCTCGTTATTCAGATACCCCATGACGATCTGCGGGCCGCGAGCCAGGATCTCCCCGGCCTGGTTATACCCCAGCTCTGCGCCCGAGTCGACATCGACGATCTTGACTTCCGTATTGGCGGCGATGCTGCCGCCGCGGTCGGCGTACGCGTACGACTGCTTGTCCAACGGATGCATGGTGATGCAGCTGCACGTCTCGGTCATGCCGTAGCCCTGCTTGAAGCCCGTGTGCGGGTAGCGCTCCTGCAACTTGACAAGCACTTCGCGCGCGATCGGCGCAGCGCCGGACGAGAACTTGCGCACGTGCGAGAGGTCGTAGTTCGCGACGATGGGGTCGGAGAGCAGCCGGATAACGATGGGCGGCACGAGGAGCAGCTCGCGGATCTGGTACTTGACGACCGTGTTGAGCATGCTCGCCATCGTGAACGCGGGCAGCATGTACACCTCCGAATTGAGGAAGACGGGGAGGTGCATCTGGTGCACGAGGCCGGTGACTGCGTGCGTTAGCATGGGTATCCCTGTGGGCTTTATAAAGGCACGCACTGTGGAAGAGAGGCAGTACGGCTAGCGACCGCTTGTGGTCCGGCGCTGTCACCTGCTGCACCTGCATGCACTGCGCAATCACATTGTGGTGGCTGATCATCACCTAGCAGACGTAAGTATTTACCAGATGTCTGCAGCCGAGTCAACGCACCGCTTTAGGCAATCCAGTGGTACCACTGCTGAAGCTCAGAAACCCGCACACCTCGCGGTTCGTCTGGCCCGGGGAGAGCTTGAACGACTCGGCCTGGGCATCGGCATAGCTCTTCCCGATCTGGATCAACTCCTGCACGCTAGTGTACCCCTCTTTCTGCCCGTCGAGGAGGAAAATGCGCTCCTGGGGGATGCCCGCGTTCTGCGCCGCGGGGATGGCCACTTCCATAGACGACGGGACGGTCATGAGGTACTTCGCCTGGGCGATTTTGAGCGCGTAGGTCATTTCCTGGACGTTGTACGCGGGCGAAGCGCCGGATATCACGCCGCCTAGCATTGTTAGACGGTTCTATCTCAGGAGCGAGCGACTTACCTGCGCGCACGGCGGACAGCATGGCCACGGGGTACCAGATGGTATTGGGACTGAACAGGGCGACCGTTTCGCCGGGCTGGAGGCCATATTTCCGGACCAATGCGGTGGAAATGTACGTGGTGTATTCCTTCAGCTCGTCGTAGCGCACTCGCTCCTCGGTCACGGCATTGACGTAGGAGCCCAGCTCTGCGGGAGGGAATCGGCGCAGCGGGGAGTGTTCCGAGTCAAACAGCCAGTCCCATATTGGGAGGTTTGTTGGGACTATCGTCGTGAGAGCGATTCTGCCGGCGACTCGAGGAAGTACTTACTCTGCAGCTGGGGTCGTGTCGATGTGAAGATCATGGTCTATACTTGTTTCCGCGAGAAAAACATGCTGGAAAGAAAAAGACGGCGCAAGACGCGGGGATCACGCCTAAATATCCGTCGTCTCGATTATTGCCTGGGCAGTCGAGTGGTGTTGTACGGACCTCGGTCAGGGCGCTACAGGCCTTCCCCGCATCGAGCATCGGGAGTATTGTCCGGATGAAACCCGCAGCAATGCAGGCTGCATCCTGCAGAGCTGAGGTTGACGACTCTTGCGCGATCGACATGTTGTGAGTGGTGGGGAGACTCATTCCAGTGGCGTGTGCCTTGTTTATGAAAGCATGCGCTGCATTTACTTTGATAGCTGGTCGTGATCTCCGGATAAATGGCTGCTTACGGTCTGGTTCGCTGTTGTGCGGCGAAGGGTGCTGCATTGGCTACCTACTTTATCGGGGACTTCCCTGTCACAGAGTGAGGCGGTAAGATGCCTGCAGCACTGCATTCTCCGCGGAAATATCATGCAGCTCCTTTACAGGCAGCCTTGAGATCCTGTCTAAGCCTTTGCTCGTGGATCGCGCTGCACGATTGACTCCAGCTGGCGGCATCAAGTTCAGCACGTTCGTGGTCACCATGGCGTCGGAGTCTCCTCTCGGAGAGCACACATGGATGGTCATTCATCCCCCTGGTGGGGTTGCACACTGTATTCATGGATTGTCCTCGTCGTCGTCAGCGCCTTGTTCCTGTCGATGGTCGTCCCCCAGCTCGTACACCTGTAACGCATACGGGAGTCGCTCTTGTTTCTCGGCGGTAGCCGCCCCGTGATCAACAGCATCTGCCATATCTGTAGACGTCGTTAGAGCCAGAGTACAATCGACAGAAAGGTACACAAGCATATAGTTCAAGAGACGCGAACAGAACCCGACTCAATAGCTAGCTGTCGATGTTCCCTGCATATTCGAAGCTAAGGACCTTGGATTGGGATTCTAGATGCTATCAAGTATCCATACACTCACTCATCTAAGCTCCGATCCAAAAATCCAACTCCAGACCATCCAGACAGAATGCCGAATCTTCCTGCTCATCCGGAGCCCGAGAAAGAAACCATGTTAACTTTCGTCCCCAGGATATCCCGAACATAGTAAGATCACGATGCTCCATCTCCTGGTAACCCTCTCTCCAATACACAATCCACATGTTGTACACGTTCTGTGCTCTTGAGTCGCGAGTCTCCAGGATGAGACCGCGCGGCACGTCCCCAAGTGGCTTGATAGAGAGTCCGTTGAGATTGGAAAAGGCCGAAAGTCCAGCAGCATGCGGTCTAGCTGGATCGGATGCCCAGCGCGGCCGCACCGGATGGCTACCCTTAGCACGCGCGCTGAAGAGCGCATTCGGCTGGGAAGACGCACAATCTACGTCGTGGATGGAGATAGAGCCACACGGAAGAAAAAGGCTACAAGAATTATAAGGCTCGACGCAGCTAATCCAGCTGTATTCCTAGTCACGCACTGGTGAAAACTAGGTTGTCTCTTCATTATGTGTCATAAAGTCTTTCCTCCAGGGTCTTCCCATCTTTCCCACCCTCTGGAAGCTGGCGGCCCATCGTGTCGTGAAACGGGCTATTATTAGTTTCAGTCGTTGGATTCGGCAGAGATTGCTCCCTTAACACTTGCAGATGATGGGCCACCGGGCTCCTCGTCTATACTCCCTTGGTAGCGAGATTCAACGTGATTCTCCCCTGAGAACGGGCCTCTTGTATTAGGTCACGGGTTATCATTATATCTGTTGCAAGAGCAAGAGTCGAGTCAGCCTTCTGCTAACAAGAGAGAAACGACATCATAAGACAGCCACTCCACCTCGCAAAGATCAGAGGGAGATATCGCACCATCACCGTCATCCTTTGTCAAGTCGATGACATCGCCGACGCGTAAGGCCACGCCACCCAAAATACCCACGTCTGACTTCATGACCCTCTTCTGGTCTCGTATCACGATATACAGATAGCTATCTGCGTTGACCCTGCTGTTGGGGATCGCCGTCAATATTGGCGTTTCTCTTCGGGACAGCATATCCCGTACCAGTCTGGTGGGGTTGGGATTTACTTACAGGCTAAACGACTCATTCCAAAACGGATTAAGAGTCTTCTTTTTTACAGACGTGCGTTGCAGTGGCCCCTCCGTTTCACCCATCTTAACTCTGAAAGCGGCGAAGACGTGAGGAAATCCTAGAGTGAGGAGGGGAGGGCAATTAATCAGCCAACTGGCTTCCAGCAAAATGCATCTAGTCTATCAGGCACTCACCGGTCTTTTTTACAGCGAGGTAGTCGGCGCCGATAACTGAATTACATCGTTAGCGAGCGTGATCAGTATGTAAGAGAACAACCCGGGTAATGCTAACTCGTCAGTCTGACGTTTCGGTAAGGGGGAGCTTTGACGGCGGCTTTCTCTACATCCCGCTCAGTTTTCAACGGCTTGCTCAGCATCTGGTTGATGGCTTCAAGACTTGTCAAGGTTATCGCTATATCTGGATGGTCCAATCTAAGAATATCCTTCCGGAGAGAGAGAAGTTGTTCGTAGCTCGCTTTGGCCTCCGCGTAATTTTGCTGGGCAATGTATGTCTTGGCAAGACTATCCAGGGCGTTGATGGTCTCCGGGTGTTTGTCCCCGAGTAGTTGCCGACGCAGATCAAAGACCTCTTTGTATAGTGGCTCTGATTTTGTATGTTTGTCCTGTTCTCGGTAATTGTCCGCGAGAGTTACCAGGGCGTTTATGGTGGCCAGGTGCTTGTTGCCAAAGGCTCGACGCGTACGACTGAGCAGCTCACCTCCAAGCAGCTCCACAAACCCGAAATCCTGTTGCTGGCGGTAGAGCAGGGTGAGTCCTGCCAAGTGCTGTATCATTTCCCTAGTTTCATGGTCAATTATGTTTGCCGCGCCTTCTCTCTCGCCACCGCCCAGTTGCAGACTGTCCAGGCCTTTCTCTAATTCGTTTTCCAAGTGTTCTGCCTGTGACGCGGTCACTGCGGTAAGGGATGTCATCGGTATGGCAGGTGAAAGGGGTCGCAGAGGTTGGATTCTGGTGCTGCTGTATGTGTTAGACCAGGCGTTTGATGGGGATACACTCCACATTGTGGAGGCCGTCGAGGAGGGCACGCTTGTGTCAACTCTTTGAAAGTCAATATAACCACCCAAATGGAAATGGAAAACTATGTGCCAACCCACCCCTCACTCGCCGTAGAATGTTGCGAGAGCCACTCGTGAGCCAGCACATGTTCAATTGTTAATCGTCGCTCAGGTAAGTCCGCCATTGTTCCCAGAACAAAGTTCATACAAAAGCCGCTCGAAGTCCCCAGTGGTCGGATTGGGAATTGGACCCTATGGTCGTGAGCGTAGTCGAGCAGGTGTTTGATTGTTCTGAAAGGAGGAGAGCATGTGCGCAGGCAAAAAGCCACGGCTCCCAGTGCCCATACGTCGACTGCCGCGGTATAATGCCGAGAAGGGTCACCATACAGCTCCGGGGCCATATAGCCAGGGGACCCAATATAGTGCGTTTCTAGAGAAGTGCCATCTGTCTTCTTTGCAATTCCGAAATCGGCGAGTTTAACATGCCAGTTTGGACGCGGGGATGAAACTAGGATGTTCTCGGGAAATGTCAGTGGATGGTTGACGCTGAAGGATAGGGGCAGGTACCAAGGGCTTAACATCACGATGAACAAAGTTGCGCTGGTGCATGTACTGCAATGCTCGTGCCACTTGGGTGATAATTCCTGCGGCTTCACGTTCCGGGAAAGGCGCACTTATAAAGCTCTGAAGGTTGCCATGCTCAACAAATTCCATCGCAATATAGAGATTGTCTGGATCATCAAACCAGCCAAGGAATTGGACAAAGTAATGCTTGTACTGCGACACCAGCGATTAGTTCGGTTGCCAGCCGATCAATCTTGCTACCGCTACCTACCTCAGTCGCAGAAAAAGTGACAAGAGCATTAAGCTCTCGCTGTGACATCTCCAGGAATTTAGCCTGTCGCTTCGGAAGATGTTTCACAGCGCGAACGCTGCTCCGCGAGGGTCCTGAGGTGCATTGCTCCTGCCAAACCTCGCCAAAGGAACCGCTCCCCAGGCTTTTGACCGGGCGCCAGGACTCAATACCGGTTGACTGTGTATGGTACCAGTCCCCATGGTTCTTCGTGGTTTGGAGTCTCCAGCCACGTAGCGGGGATTCTGTAAATACCTCCATGTGTTGTGCTTATTTGGCAGATGTGAAGCAATACCAGGACGAAGGAAGACGGAGCCATAAGCGCCTCAGTGGGGGATCCCACAGCATGTGACCCAAAATGAGGCTGATGGCGCCAAATGGGGCTGGTTGGCCAAATAAAGGAGATCACGTTCAGCTGAAATGTTTGCTTTTGATGCCTCTTAGTTCTTGTCTTTGCTCCAGGTCTTGCGAGCGAACTCCTCCCTCTGAGCGCCTAAGAACCCAGGGCAACTATTTCCAGCTCGATCACGCATTATCACGACCACCTCCTCTTATAAACGCAGCCTAGAACCCGTATACCAATTAAGCGACTAGTCTTTGGAGTTTGTGCATGTGCTCCCAGTCATCATGGATCCAGGTACGATAATCACCCTCGTGGATATGTGCTACAGGTATGTTTAATATTCCCATTTTTGGCCTAAAATAGTGTCCCTGACCCTGTTAGGATTGGTGCCAAGTTGATAGACGTATGCTCGACTTGGAGGCATGCAGAGACTGAGGTAGAGAAACGAGTAATCATTGTCGAGTCCTGCTGGGACCGCACGAAACGACAAGTGGACTTTGTTGTCCGCATCACACCTATCATGGATGCGGACCATTGCCGTGTCATAGACGAGCTGTTAAACCAGCTCTTGCTCAGCCTCTCTATTGCTGTGAACACCCTAGAAGAAGTCGCCCGAAGGCCGTCGCCTTCTCGACCGAAGATCTTCCTCTCTCGCTTCAGATCCAAGGCGGCTTGGGTGTGGCAGAAGGAGGGACTCGACAACGTTGTATCCGAGCTTGAGGCGTGGCAGCGCCGCTTTGACCCCTCGTGGTACCTTCTTATCAAGATCGCCAGCCCAGTCTTGGATACCGAGTTGGCCAAGGCAAAGGCTGCAGAGGCGAAAGTGCGTGGCCCTGCAACTGCCGCTAAGAACCCTCTTGCTCTCGCTGCCGGACTGCGAAATGTGCTGTCACCCTCTAAAGAACAAACCAGATCGCTGTTCCTACCGGAGATGCAGATGGAGTGGGCTGATATACCCTTCTCAGATGCCAGAGCAGGCAGACGACAAGACGCAAGAGAAGACAAGTGGTATATTGTTGACACCATCGAGGTCGGACACGCGAAACAAGTAGGCACTATTGCCCGAGATGTGCGTGTTCTCGCGGCGAAACTCGCGCAAGCCGATCCTTTGGCCTTCGGCCTTCTGAACTGCAAAGGGGTAGTCGCAGTTCCGCGACCAAATACATCTTCTGCCGTAGCCCACCAGTTCGGCGAAAGCTTGGAGCCTCCTACTTCCGGACCGCCTCGCCTTCACTCACCATCGCCAGGCCAGAGAGAATATTCTCATTTCCAGATTATCTTCCGCTCGCCGCAAGGCATAGAAAAACTGCGGTCTCTGCGCCAATTGCTGCTCGACTCAGACGATGACATCTCATTATCCCGAAAAATCAATATATCGCGTGAACTTGGAAAAGCTGTCAACTACGTCCATACCTTTGCATTTGTCCATAAGAACATTCGCCCCGAGTCGGTACTCTGCTTCGAAATGCCACAGTCCAAGTACAGCCACGCTGTTCTCGTCGGCTTTGATGCCTTCCGCGCAGCAGACGCCGGCACGCTGATGGGAGGAGACATGACCTGGGCTCGCAATGTCTACCGCCACCCGAACCGACAAGGTACAGACCCGTCCGAAAAATACAACATGCGCCACGACATCTACAGTCTAGGCGTCTGTCTACTCGAAATTGGCCTCTGGAAATCCTTTGTGAAGTACGAAGACGCACCTGAAGCGGCATCTAATTCTCCCTCTGCTCCGCAGTCCAAGTTCGGCGAACCATATTACGATTTCATTGCGTGGTGTCAGAGAAAAAGTCCGATATCCTCGTTCAACGATCTAGCGTGGCAACTCAAGGACTTCCTAATTGAGCAGGCATCTACGAGGCTGGCACCGCGCATGGGTGATAAATACGCGCAAGTGGTGGTTTCGTGCTTGACGTGTTTGGATGCCGACAGTGAAAGCTTTGGAGGGTTGGAGACTGAAGACGCCGACGACGACGCCATCGGTGTGAGGTTCATAGAAAATATTATGAAGGTATTAGACAGGATCTCGCTGTGAAAGGGAGTTGGACTTCATATATGAAAGTCGCCAACGAACTAGATGATGTCAAGTGGAGGGAGGCCGCGGCACGGATGTCGACAGCTGTAAAGCTGCTAAAATTCAGATAGGAATAGGCAGGGATGGCTCTGGTCCCGGTTCCAGCGTTGGTTGGCACATCGTCGAACTGAACTTGGTTGAATAGGTCTGTTGTTGAAAGAGTGGTGTTGTATCCTGGGCTGTAAGGAATGTTTTCAAGTAGTGGGCGCTCTTTTCGCTGGTGTCGGCGCCCAATACTACTTGGATGTTCTTCGCTTGGGTACCTTGCAGAAGTAACAATAAGCCCGCCAAGGCTATATGAATGGAGATGGTCATAGTGAGAGAATGGAATGGACAGGATAGCCATCATCCTGGATAGGCTTTACGTCTTATATCGCGACGTTGGCCTATATAGATGCAACCTAATACCTACAGTATGACGGTCAGTCTCTCCGAGACTTGTACACTGACATGGCGCCTGTTGAGTTATATTACACCCTGTTATTGCTTCAATCATAAGAGCGTAGGTTGGGAACCATGTAAAGTAACAGTACAGTTGGCCAGGAGCGCCTCAGACGATTGTGAGATCGATGATCTAGTTTTCTGGTCCCCAGCGTCATGTCCTGATCAGTTCTACCGAGTACTAATCTCTGGTTAGTACCCTCGCCACCAACCCTTCTATTAAATTCAAAGGCTCTAGACCCCATGATCGTGGGCAGCAGATTGCTTCTAATGTACATCCTAAGAAATCAAGTGTTGACGTAGCAGCCAGTTAACCTTCGCCGTAGAAAGTTGGGCGACCCAAACAATGCACCATGTGCCAAGGGAGGCTGTGTATGTTGCCATGGACAAATAGATCGTTATGGATGGCCAACATCAACATTTTGATTCTGGATCTTTTAGGTGCCGAGTGTAGCTACGTAGTCATTTCGTCGATGGAAAAGGTCATACCACAGATAAGGGAGGAACCACACGTATCCCCATCGAGAATCAATCAACAGCTACTTCAAAAGGTATACATTGCCACAGTTGGTGACAGGCTAGCGTAGAAACATATCTGGTCACGGTTTCCGTTATATATAAGTCACGGTCGAAGCCAAAATATGGACATATGGTAACAAGACCACTTCAATGATGACTTGCTTGATTGGTACAAATGGCCAAGCCTAGCATACCACGCTACACCAACGAGTCTCTGCTCGAAGTACTGGCTCCAGACCCCCAAGATGAGAAAGGAGACCACATAACCGACAACAAATTCGCCTTCACTCCAGGCCAGTTGAATAAGCTCCTGAATCCAAAATCGCTCGATGCTTTCCATGCTGTGGGTGGGCTCCCCGGCCTAGAGTACGGGCTGCAAACCGATTTAACGGCGGGATTATCAGCGGATGAGACTACACTGCTGGGTTATGCCACCTTTGCGCAGGTCCATGAAACTAGTGGATCAAATAACAAAGGCTTTCTAGAATATTTTACAGGCGCTTCTGTGTCCCTACCGCGGGCGCCGTCGCCGCCGTTCTCGGATAGAAGACGGGTATTTGGGCGTAACGTCGTCCCCACCGCCAGAAGAAAGAGTTTCCTGAGACTCCTTTGGGATGCCTACAACGACAAAATCCTGATTCTCCTGACCATTGCAGCTGTCGTGTCGTTGTCCCTTGGCATATATGAAGCCGTGAGTGGGCAATCTCAGGTAGACTGGATTGAGGGGGTTGCCGTGTGCATTGCTATCGTGATAGTAGTTGGGGCCACGGCAGGGAATGACTGGCAGAAAGCGAAACAGTTTGCGAAGTTGAACAGACGGGTAATGTGCATGCCGATCGCGTCATTGCATGGTCTGACCTCTGCAGAAATCCGATCGCCAAGTGAAAGTGGTACGCTCCGGGAAGACCGACCTGGTGCACATCAGCGAATTAACCGTGGGGGACGTTGTGCATCTGGAGGCTGGGGACTCTGCTCCCTGCGACGGCGTGGTCATAACAAACCATGGAATCAAGTGCGACGAATCGTCGACAACCGGCGAGTCGGACCAGGTTGAGAAAGTCAGCGGGACTGAAGCGTGGGATAGTCTCAGCAGTGGCGGACCATCGGAGGAGCTGGACCCTTTTATTATATCCGGCGGCAAGGTCCTCGAAGGACTGGGCACATACCTGGTCACCAGCGTCGGAACCCATTCAACGTATGGCAAAATATTAAGCGCCTTGGGAAGCGACTCTGAGCCCACCCCGCTGCAAGTAAAGCTGGGTCGGCTGGCTAACTGGATAGGATGGTTTGGATTGAGGTATGCGAGACTCACTGGTGTCCTCAGAAAGGCCAGATGCTGATACAAAGGGATCCAGCGCGGCTCTGCTGTTATTCGCCGTCCTCTTCATCCGCTTTTTGGTGCAGCTCCAAGGAAATGACGCCACGCCTGCGGAGAAAGGCCAGGAATTCATGGACATCTTGATCGTAGCAGTCACCGTCATCGTTGTTGCAATACCTGGTATGGAAGAACGTTTCTGGATTGGGAGTAAGTCCACTAACGATGTTTTCAGAGGGCCTCCCACTTGCCGTGACGTTAGCGTTAGCATTTGCAACGGCTCGGATGCTGAAGGAGAACAACCTCGTACGGCTTCTTCGGGCTTGCGAGACGATGGGAAACGCCACTGTTATATGCTCGGATAAAACAGGAACGCTGACAGAGAACAAGATGACCGTAGTGGCCGGCTTGTTCAGCACTCATGAGCTGTTCGGGGAGCTGCCCGCCAGTCCCGTTCCACACAGAGATACAGTCACTGTTTCGGAAACATTGCAGAAGTTAACAGGGGCCTTTAGAGAACTTCTTCGCGCAAGTGTCATTCGCAACTCTACTGCGTTTGAGGTGCAAAATGAGGATGGAATGGCTTTCAGTGGAAACAAGACGGAGGTAGCTCTCCTTCAGTTCGCGAAGAGTCACCTTGGAATGAGTAGCCTCGCCCAAGAGCAAGCAAACATGCAGTTATCCCACATATACCCTTTTGATTCTGCTCGCAAAGCTATGGCGGTGGTGTACAAGACTCCAACTGGATATCGGTTGCTGGTGAAGGGAGCTGCCGAGCTTGTACTTCGGTCTTCCACAGAAGTAGTCATGGCAGCTAAGGCTGAGTCAAGTGCGGACACGATTGAAAAAGCACGCATGCGAGAGGCAGATCGCCAGGTAATCTCCGACACGATTGCCATGTTCGCGGAAACGGGCCTGCGCACCATAGCCGTGGCCTATCGGGATTTCCGCCTCTGGCCTCCTGCAAAACACAACGGCCTGGAAGACGACGCTACGGGGTTCGAGACAGTTGTCAATGATCTGACATGGATTGGGGTGTTTGGGATTCAGGACCCGCTAAGGCCGGAAGTTGCAGAAGCAATTCGGACATGTCGTACAGCTGGAATCCAGGTGAAGATGGTTACCGGTTGGTATTCTGGCCAAACGCTGCTCAGTCCGCCTGAGATGCTCACATAGAACAGGTGACAATGTTGGCACCGCTCGAGCAATCGCCACGTCATGCGGCATAGCATCCGAGGACGGGGTGATCATGGAAGGGTCTGTCTTTCGGAAACTGGGAGATGGCGAATTAGACAGCGTCCTTCCACGGCTCCAGGTCCTGGCGCGCTCATCCCCAGAGGACAAACGGGTTCTGGTTGAGCGTCTAAGGCGCCTTGGAGAAATTGTGGCCGTCACTGGCGATGGGACTAATGATGGACCAGCTCTGAAGTCGGCCGACGTGGGTTTCTCGATGGGAATGAGTGGTACCGACGTGGCCAGAGAAGCCAGCTCGATCGTCCTTCTCGACGATAACTTCAAGTCCATTGTTACTGCGATTGCCTGGGGACGTTCGGTTAATGATGCTGTCGCCAGGTTCCTACAGGTATACCTTTGATGACAGGATACCCTTAACAGTCGCTACTGACACCACATAGTTCCAGATCACCGTGAATATCACGGCTGTCTTGATCACGGTAGTGACAGCCATTTACAGTGACGATAATGAAAGCGTTTTCAAGGCGATTCAGTTGCTATGGCTGAATTTGATTATGGATACCTTTGCTGCATTAGCTTTGTGAGTATCCGCGGTACATTTGACAACCTCGACCTCTTAAAGAGAAGATGAAGAACGTAATATCGCATTCTAATCTCCTATCCTTAGAGCAACGGACCCGCCTACAGCGGGCATCTTAAATCGCCCTCCGACCCCTAGGAATGCTCCGCTGTTCACTACCACAATGTGGAAAATGATACTGGGGCAATCTATATACAAGCTCGCGCTCTGCTTCACCCTCTATTTTGCAGGAGGTAGGATCCTTGGCCTGAATACCGAAGACTACACGGAACGGCTCCAACTCGACACCATTATTTTCAACACTTTTGTCTGGATGCAAATATTCAACGAACTCAACTGCCGCCGCCTCGACAACAAGTTCAACATCTTTGAGGGGATACAGAGGAACTACTGGTTCTTTGCGATCAATGCCGTGATGGTGGGAGGCCAAATCCTGATCATATTCGTCGGAGGGGCCGCCTTTCATGTCACTAGACTTGATGGGCCACAGTGGGCGATATGCATAATATGTGGCTTCATTTGTATCCCTTGGGCTGGGATCTTAAAGTTCATTCCCGACAGTTTTGTTGGCAGCCTTCTAGGCGCGGGCACGAAGGCGATCAGAGCACTTTTTCTGCCGGTAAAAACGGCATGCTCTTTTGCCTGGCGGGTTATCGTTCGTCGCCCTGGATTTTTCCGGATCAGGTCTGGTTCAGGAGCACAAACAGACGGCATTGCTTAGCTGTGGCTGCTATGGTATTGCAATATGACCTTCACTTCCCTGCAACCTCGGCCGGGATATCCGACTTGTGAAACGCCGGCTCGAAACCGTCGGCGAATGGAACTGCAAAGCTATACTTCTAGGAGGGGTAAACGACGGTCCATCGCTACAATTTAGGGGGTGATATGTACTCCGGATCATCGGCATGCCGACCAAATCCTTCCGTTGTTATACTTAGATCAGATGACGTCTAGACCTGTTTAGCCCTTCATAAGTTATGATACGAAGTTCCCTACTCTATGTAACACCGTCCCTTTTGGCGTGATGGTGATATAAGAAGTTGTCTGGTCCATCCTCGTCATATTTCGGTCACGCCCAAGCTAGGAGTGTAAGTCGGGTAAACGGCAACCGAAGTGCCTGACAGACGTTAGCCGACAGAAGCTATGTGGATCATCGTGGATTAATCTGGACATGCTTGATGGTCTTGACCCATATATAACCGGTTGGTGCTCGATCTATAAAAAAGCGTTGCCACGCGGGTTGTGATGTTTTACATGGCGAGATTGATAGCGGGTATGCTCGGCTGTGCGCGGGTGCAGTCGGCAATCCTCGCTTAAACCAGCCACAACGCCGCTTCTTTCCGAGGACCCTGTGGCTGATGCGTCAAATCGCACTCTTTCATTGGCCAATTCCATACAGCCGTCGGCGTTGTGGCTGAAGCAGCCTACTAACAAGCGAGTCTTGTATAAAAATTCTCCATCGCGGAAAAGAATGGATCTGTCGCGACCACACCAGGAGCACGTCAAGGTGACAGTCGAGCCTGATAGTGGAACGGTGGATGATAGCACGTAAGAGAATAGAAAAACACGATGAAAAAACCGGTCCTGAGGCGAGTGGCTCCACTGCACAGGGCTATATGTATAGCCCACCAGCCCTCAACATGAAGCCATACAGCCTAAAGCAAGATACAGACACAGCTTCCTGACTGCGGTCAGAATGGACCATCATCCGGAAGACCGAGACAAATACCCCTCCATCAGCGATGACACCAGCGATGAATATGAAGACTCTGACGAGACCGCCGACAACCTCGACTCGCTCGAGCTGAACCGCATCAACACCTACCGCCTGCAGCAGAAGACAACCGTCGGGTCGACGCGAGGCCCCCTCCCCCGAGACGAATGGCTGCCTATGGGAGCGGGCAAGGACTATCCGCCTCTCCTGCCGGACCCGGAGACCTATGTGGTGGAATTCGACGGCGCCGATGACCCCCTACACCCGTACAACTGGTCGATGCTGCGGCGGATCGCGCTGGTGTGCATCTTAGTCTACGGCACCTTTGCAGGCTCCTTCACCAGTGCCGTCTTCTCCGCGGCCATCTCCTCCGTCAGTGAGGAATTCCACATCAGCCAGGAGGTGGGCTCCCTAGGAGTGACCCTGTACGTCCTCGGGTTCGCCGCCGGCCCAACCATCTGGGCGCCAGCTTCTGAACTCATCGGCCGGCGCTGGCCACTGTGCATCGGCCTCTTTGGCTGCGGCGTCTTCACCATCGCCTGCGCGACAGCAAAGGACGTGCAGACGATCATGCTAACCCGCTTCTTCGCGGGGCTGTTTGCCGCGAGCCCCATCTCGATCGTGCCCGCCGTGTTTGCCGATCTGTTCAATAACACGCAACGGGGCATCGTCATGTCGATCTTCTGTATGGCAGTGTTTATCGGGCCATTCGCGGCGCCCTTCGTGGGCGGCTTCATCGCCATCAGCTCGCTCGGCTGGCGCTGGATCATGTACATATCGACCATCATGGTGTTCCTCGGGTTCGTTCTGGTTCTCTTCTTCCTGGATGAGACTTACGCCCCGGCCATTCTTGTTCGCAAGGCGGCTACCCTGCGCCTCCAGACCCGTAACTGGGGGATCCATGCAAAGCAGGACGAGGTCGAAGTCGAGCTGAAGGAGCTGCTGCGGAATAACTTCGGGCGGCCGATCAAGATGCTCATCACGGAGCCGATCCTGCTGCTTGTCTCGCTGTATATCTCGTTTATCTACGGGCTGATCTACGCGCTGCTGGGCGCGTACCCGGTTGTTTTCCAGGGCGTATACGGGATGAACATGGGCGTGGGCGGACTGGCCTTCGTCGGGCTGATACTGGGCGAGCTGCTTGGGGGTGTTTTCATCCTCATGCTGCAGGGGTCGTATGCGCGCAAGCTGGCCGCGAACGGGGACCGGCCCATCCCCGAATGGCGTCTTCCGCCGGCCATTGTGGGCGCTGTTACCTTTACCGGAGGGATGTTCTGGTAGGTTCATTGTATCCAGTGACAGGTGTATGGACGTAGCTGACGGTTGCAGGTTCGGTTGGACAGGATACACGTCTTCGATCCACTGGATTGCGCCCATGGCGTCGGGCTTGCTGACGGGGTTCGGGATCTTCTGCATCTTCCTCCAATGCTTCAACTATATCGTTGACTGCTATCCCACACTGTGAGTCTATTCTCGACGTCATTGAAGTGACCATGCTAACGGAACAGGGCTGCATCGACAATCGCCGCGAATACCATCCTCCGCTCTGCGATAGGATGCTCGTTCCCCTTGTTCTCGAAACAGATGATGGAGAACCTCGGGGTGCAGTGGGCCGGCACGATGCTGGGCTGCATCGCCGCCATCATGATTCCGATTCCGGTCGGGTTCATGATCTACGGGCCGTGGCTGCGGGGGAAGAGCAAGCTGGCCTGTTCACCGATTTACGACGTGGAAAAGAAGACTTACGACGTATGAGTGCATTGTGATGATTTTTAGCGGATACCATGCATAGACAGCGAAGCAATTCATTTCTGTTTTTGATGATCTTGGCGTAGCTATCTTCTGTACACGGTGAACTCGCAGACGAGGAAGGCTGCGTATGCGATGACGAGAAGTGCGCCCATCCACCGGCCCAAATCTAGGAATACGACTGCTGCGAGCAGTGCAGCAGATACCCAGACCGATATGAGTTCAAACAGAGTCATGTAGTCTGACATGTTCCCACTGACCTCGCCAGAGAGCGCTATAACACCCACACACAGCGTGAGTAGAAAGATGTTGCTGCCCGCCGTGTTCGCAACAACGATACCACTGTGTCCACGCACGCCGCTCATGACAGCGATGAGTTTCTCAGGGATGGTCGTCGCGATGGACAAAATGGTAAACCCAACAACGGTACCCGACAGATGCAGCGAGTCTGCAATAGCGCTAGCACTTTGAGCCAGGATATACCCCGACAGCGAGAGCGCAACGAGGCCGATGATCAGCTGCACGAGATGATAAGCCACGGACGATGCATGCCGTCCCTCAACGGGAGACGGTAGCTGATCCCCCAGCAGCCGCGATGTCTCCGAGGGGTGTATCCTCGACTCAACATCGTCGCTGTCACTATCACTGTCGCTGTCGTTATCGCTATCCGACAACTCCGGCGCGTCGATAACCCCGCGGTAAATCGCGAACCCAATGGAAACAAGGTATATCGCGAACGTCGCGACGAGAATACCCCCCGTCACGCGGTTCAGCTTCCCTCCCCACGTCAGTCCAGCCGACATGGTTGTCAGCCCCAGGAGGATAGCGGTGTAAGACCGCGCGCTGCGGTCGAATTGCATGCGTCCGGGATGAACGAGCAGGCCCAGAGAGAAGGCGCCGAGAATGTTGGAAATGGTCGAGCCCATGACGTTTCCAAGGGCCAGGGAGCCGCGCTTTTGCAGGACCGCCGCGATGACCACGGCGAGCTAGATGATATTAGTATATAATTTCCATGTATGTCGTTGAAGCATACCTCTTCGTATTCTGCTCCCGCGGTGAGCAGCGCAATGAGCGTCTGCGAGATGCCTAGACGTCGCGCCAGGAGCGCTGTATGGTCGATGAACTTGTCGGCGCCATAGTCGAGGACGAAGACCCCTGCGATCAAACAGGCGCTGCTGTAGCAGAGGGTGTCCCAGTCTATAGACGGCATAGTGTTGGACTAGTAGTGCGAGTAGAGGGATAGGAATGATGCTGAGTCGTCATCTCCATTTAAGGAGAGAGTTTGAAAGTCAATGTCGCTTAAAGTTCTTCACCGCAGAGCATCACGAATACTTCTGGGTTGCATTGGCATTTCTATCGTGGACTCTGGTAGCAGTTGTTCATTCTGGAGAATTACTCCGTCTACCAGATGGACACTGATCGGTGGCATTTTATGGGTGACGTCACCTCGTTGGCCCGGGGACGATTGGAATGACCACATCCTAGACGATTTAGATCACTTCTATTCTTTACTACTGTACATTGGATATACTAGCTTATGCCTCCAAATCCAGGCTTTGCGATTGTAACTCCAGCCTCCAGAGGCCTAGGATTCGCGTTTGCCCGTCATCTTCTGGCGCATACCGATCTGCCCGTGGTAGCAACCGCCCGAAGAAACTGCGATGAGCTGCGAAACAACCTGCTGAAGAGGGTCAACGGCGTATCCCAGGCTACGGACAGACTGCGCATATTTGAAGTCGATGTAACCAGTACGTTAGATCATTCACAGCTCGATGGCACAGAGTCTGAGACATCCAGATGAAGCAACAATATCATCTATGGCCTCCCAAATCCAGCAATCACTACCAAACACACCACTGCGACTCGCAATCACCGTCCCCGGAGTCCTGCACGTAGAAAAGTCCCCCTCCCAGATCGACGCAGCCCTCGCCCTGGACAGCTTCCGCGTCAACACTCTCGGCCCAATGCTCCTAATGAAACATCTCTCTCCCTTCCTCCCCACCAAAACCTCATCCCCATTCGAACCTCATCAGCTGAATACAAACGGAGGCGAAAAGACTATGCACCTCCCGTCCCACGCAATCTACGCCCTAATGGCCGCGCGCGTGGGCTCCATCTCCAACAACGGCACCGGCGGCTGGTACTCCTACCGGGCGAGCAAGGCGGCTGTCTTTCAGCTGGCGAAGACGTTGGACTTGTATCTGCGGACGCGGAGTAGGGACCGGGCTTTGGCGGTTGCGATGCATCCTGGGACTGTGCGGACGGAGTTTACGAGGGAGTACTGGTCTGGACGGGAGATGTTGCGGCCGGAGGAGGCGGCGGAGAGGTTGTTGGGGGTCTTGTGTTCTGTAGGAGCTGGGGTTGGCGATGGACGGGGGAGGTGTTGGGATTGGAGGGGGGAAGAGGTTTTGCCTTGATGCTCTGTTCGATTGGTATAGACTGACAGCAGATGATTGAAGCTTGGGTTCGGTATAGTGCAAGAGGACTTATCCATGAGGTGTAAATTGCATTCAGTGTACCTGGTACCTCACCATATACTCATTGCAGGAATGTAGGGCTATTGTGCAAAACTCCTGTGCTAGAAACTCATATAGATCCGTATAACATCCAGTCCCATTACTACAATTAAGCATGATGCTCACCCTTGGCATGCACATTCTCGACATTCTCCTCTGTCGTCCGATCCTTGTTGAAGATGGTCGCCTTGGATTCAAAGACTGCGACACGTTAGCACGACCCAAACATCTATAAAAGCACAACTCACCCTCCTCCATCTCCTCCAATGACTTGCCAGTCGTCTCCTTAATAAACAACCAGGCATACACAACCAGCGCCCAGTTAAAGATGCAAAACATCAGAAACGTCTTCCACCCCAGGTTATCCACCGCATGCGGCGTCGCCTGCGAAAAGACAAAATTGAACAGCCACTGCGTCGCCGTGCCGACAGCGATCCCCATCTCACGGATGCGCGTGGGAAAGATCTCGCTCATGTACAGCCAGGGCACCGGGCCCCACGACATGTTATACATGCCCGCCTCGAGGTACACCATTGCGATGGAGGCGATCGCGGGCGAGGAGATCGACGTGGCGTTGGGGTCTGGCGGGAAGACTTTGCTCAGGATGGCCACGATGAGCATCAGCGAGCCCATCATGAACGCGCCGCAGATCAGCGACCACTTCCGACCGACGCGCTCGACCAGGAAGACGACGAAAATGAAGCAGGCGACGACCTTGATCACGCCGAAGAAGCCGCTGATCAGGAGGCTGTCGTTGCCGGCGCCGACGGCCTTGAAGATCTGGGGTGCATCTGGACTGTGTTAATGGGTAGGGCCCGTAAGAAATAAGATTGCACGTACAGTACGCGAGTGAGGTGTTGCCGGTAAGTTGCACGCCTGTTTGTGTTAGCCGACAGAGCCATGTTTAGGGAGAGGACACCCTTACCAATCTGGATCGTGATGGTGATGAACATCCGGTACATGTTGGCCGGCATGCGCAGCTCTTTCCACGTCACGCCTTCAGTCGCGCGCAGTTCTGCCTCGATACCATCAAGGATCTCTGCCATCCTGTACCCCGTCAGTAGATGACTGCCACTCCACTCAGGATACATACTCAGCGCGCACTTCGTCCGTCTCCTCGCCGCCACGGATCCAAACCAGCGACTCCATCGCCTCGGCATGCCGGCCCTTCTTCGCCAACCAGCGCACACTCTCCTTCAAAAACAACATGCCGATCCCGAGTATGCCCCCCGGCACCAGCTGTAGACCGATAGGAATCTGCCACTGCCGATCAATCGACGGAACATGCTTCTCCACGCCGTAGTCGACCCAGTACGAAGTCATCACCCCGAGGGTAAAGAAGAACTGGAACATGCTGCCGAGCATACCGCGGATCTCCTTGGGGGCCATTTCCGCGCTGAACATGGGCACCATGACGGTCGCCATGCCGACGCCGACGCCGCTGATGACTCGCGCGGCATAGAAGGCGCCGATGGAGTGGGTGGGCGCGACCTGGATGATGGCGCCGATGCAGAAGATCAAAGACGCCAGCGCGATCGACCAGCGGCGGCCGAAGCGCGCGGTGAAGGGCCATGCGAAGAAACACGAGAAGAAAGCTAGCACAGTTAGCTGCGGTCGTCCCAGGCGGTCTCGTGTCGCATACCTCCCGCCTGCAACAGACTGTTCGAGTTGGAGCTGATGGTGGATTTCTGCTTCGCGGTGTATCGGAAATGGTTCTGGAATGACTCCAGCGTGAGGATGCCGCCGATGATGCCGGTGTCGTAGGCAAAGAGGAACGAGCCCACGCAGCACAGGGCGACCATGTACACAGCGCGGATGTTGCCCAGCGTCTTGCCCATGGCGACGACAGTCAATTCAGAGACAGGGACTGAGTGTTGTGAACAGAAAGAACCCAGCTAAGCAGCTGCCACGGCGTCCTTTGTACTCCCTTGTGCGGGGAACGCGGCGGGTGAAGTCATCTGAGCCATGTGGTCAACACGACCGCCATCCTGGTCTGGATGAATGACAGGAGACCTTACTAAAATAACACCATTGTGCGAGGCGGGCGTGATAGGGCCGCTGGGACGGCTGGTCCGGGGGAGGCCAGGGTCATGGGGGGATCGCTTGGATCAATCACGCCGGATGGGCTCTGGTTACAGCTGCTGGGGTTGCATTAGCGGCCCAAGCCAACGCTATGGGCGGTGGGAGCGGTGCTGATTCGTGTGCAGTCGGGCCGGGCTGTTAGTGTTGAGTTTGATGTGATGATGGCGGAGATCCTTCCAGTCCAGTAGCTGAGGCTGCTGTCCGCGAGTCAAGAAGCTATGGACTTTTCCTGTCGGCTCTCGCGTATCGGCTATTGTCTCTGGATGTGGCTTGATGGCTAGTTTGATGTGTCTAATGTGGATGTGGACTAGTATAGGGGGTATGCGATGCAGGCGATGAGCACACAAGCCAAGGCTGCGATGGCGACATCGATCAGCTAATGATCTTGATGCATTTCCATATCCACCGCATTTTCTTTGTTCTCTTCGTCTGATTTAGTCCGAATGTCACATTTTCCACATCGTATATGAGGTTGCGCTGTACTTCCGCAAACGGCACCATCCGACTTGGAGTATGCCAGGTACAATGCTACATATCTCTATTACTCATGCAATATACTACATGTATAATCAAATACAAAGCTAAATTATCTACATGATGATGCTCAATCAAAATGCAACACGGCTCTCAAATCCTCAATCCGCTGCCGCAGTAAGTCCATATTATCCGCCTCCTCATAGAGCACTCTCTTCAGCTCGCGCACACCCTCCTCGACCTGCTCCCGACCCTTCAGCGCCGGTGACCTGAGCTTCTCCTCGGTCGCTTTAATCCCCTGCTTAGCTGTGCGCACCTGGTTCCAGAACTCTGCCGTCTTAGTATAATACTCGGTCTCCTCCAGCGGCACCCGCCATTTCTCGGGCGTGTACTCCACAATGTCCAGCCACTTGGACATATGGCTCCAGCGGTCCTCCTCCAGCCCCGGGAAGTGCACGAGCAGGTTGCCTCGCTTGCCCTCGTAGGCGTGGTGCCACTCGTACGTGTTGATCCACGGCCGCGGCACGTAGATCACCCCGTCCTTGTAGCCGCGCTGGTCGGGTCCGCCCTCCGTCTTGTTCAGCACGCGCGCCATGGCTTCCTGGTCAGCGGAGCGGCCGAGATCAATCTCGGGCTTGTACAGCGGGTGGCCAAGGGTCTCGACGAGCATGCCGATCGTCCACGGGTGCACGTGCAAGAAGACGATGCCCGTGTTGAGGCCGTTCTGGTCTTTCGCTGTGACGACGTGCACGTCTGTGATGTCGGGCGGCGGGAGGAAGATCTCCACGGGAATGTCGTCGTTGAGGATGATCGAGTCGCCGTCGACCCACCTGCATATCTGTATCAGCGTTGTTCTCTTCTCTGTGCGACAGAGCTTACATGAACCACTCAGCCCGCTCGGCAGACGGCTTGGTCAACTCCTGGACAACCAGCGAGAGCAAGTAACTCGGTTTGTTCCAGAAGCCGACCGAGATGTCCTCGCGCAGGACGTACATCGGGTATCCCCAGCGGTGCGCGTGGCGCTGATGGCTGCGCAGCGCGCGTTCGTACAGCAAGTTCCGCTTGCCGTACAGCATGCTCACTTTGGCGACACGGCCGGAGCCCGTACCCGGACCGCTGGGCTGCCATATGTCTCTCTGCCAGTAGCGCGAGCTGAGCCAGAAGATGAAGAGGAGCAGTGAGACGCCTAGGACGATGGATAGCGGGCGTCGGTGGAAGGACTGCCGGAGCGCAATCATGCTGCTGGCACTATCGGGGGAGCGTGTGTATTCATTTTTTGGGAGTTCGGTGGCCGTGGGGAGGATAATAAGAGCAGTGGACCATCGATTGAGGCCTATACTCCGCTGATTACGTCGGGAGTCTAGATGGTGCTTGTTGTGGCTGGGAGGTGGATCGGGTTGTTGGTATGCCGCATCCGGACAGTCTGTTTCCGGCCTCACTGCAAAGCACTTGTTCCAGAATTTAGCGTGTTCCTTTGGTTTCTTTATATTTCGAGGGATTCTGCACTTTATTTAGGTTCAGACTTGTTGTTGTTGTTCGGGATATCTGGTCCTATCGCCATATTGCTGCTATACCATCAGCGGACGCCCCTCCATGGATAAGATTCAGCAGATTGTCTTCAGTCGCATTCGTCGTACATGACACGCCAGTTAAAAATAGTCTGACATTGTCTAACATGACTCTATCAAGCATATGACTCTATCATTAATCATAACCGTTCCGGACAATTCGTCTGGATCGTGTCCATAGTCTAGCATAACTTGTGCTTCCAATGTCCAATGTCCAATGTCCAATTTCAACCAAAGACACCAGCCAAACGCATATCAACGAATGCACACAATCGTCCGTCCCCCATCCCAAGTAATGCGCTTGCGGATCGTCATCTTGAAAATCCCATGTTTTGTGTCGATTTCCTCGTTATCTTCTTTCAGCAGACACGCTGAGGGTGCGTAGATCAGCGCCTCGCCGGTTCGAAGACTTGAAATGCGATAGAACCCATCGGTTGCATCGCCGTTACTTCCATCACGCTTTTTGTCAACAGGGACATGCTTTTGAATAGTCCGGTACCACTCGGGACTCGAGAACCGATGGATGACTGTGACCGAACATAAATCGATCAGGCGAGGAGATATTGTTGGCTCCTGGGTCGAAATGATAGTCCTTACCCCGAGATGGCGCTGCTGTCGGATGATGTTTAGGAACGTTTCTGTCAACTCCTTTGCTGCCGCGGTGTTTGTCATATACTGTGCCATGGTTAACAAGAGAGCAAGTAGTTCAGACATAAATAGCCAGTACCTTATGCGCTTCATCCGCAACAATCATCTTCCCTCTAGCCGAGTGAGAGTACAGGAACAGATCGATGGCAATTCTGAACAGAATGCACGCCGTATTCGCGTCGACAAACGGACACGATAGATCCAGAATAGTCACTCCCCCATCAATAAAGTAATCTTTGTCGTTCTTCCCACTGAGGTCAAGGTACGAATCCAGCAGATCCAGTCGCTGATACAGAAAAGGAGTCTGGGCGCGGTCCAGACGCAACGAATCCAGTCGTGTGCGGAATTTCGCATAGTCGAAGTGCCCGCCACTCTCGATTGCCATTTCACGCAGGACCCGGATGACTTGGGCCATGTACAGTGGCATCGAGTCATTTTTTCCCATGGACATGAGGGACAGCATCATGCTGATGTTGAGATGACGCGGCTGCAGCTGGAAAGGGCGCACCTCCACGTTTGGAATCTGAGAGTACATTTTTCCCAGATTGTGAAAGTTCGTTGGTGACACTAAGACGCGCACGGGGATTGGTTGTTGACGGGAAGCGTATTGGGGCATGATCGATGCGAGGAAGGCCGCCTCACTGGGCTGAGAGCTGATGTTTGAGCTGTACTCGTTAAAATTGAGCACCAGGGTTGAGACGGCCTTTTTCAGGTTGCCCAGTGCAGGAAATGTCAAGGAGCAATTCTCTATCGCCACTGTTAGCGTATGATGATACCGGCCGGTGTGAACTCACCTATGATGCAGGACGTTGTATGCGATTTGCCACTTCCCTGAAGGCCACAGATAAATGCCGAGAATGGAATGTTCGCGTTGAGCATTACCCGAGAGTCAGAAACGCCCTTGGATTCTCGGGTATCTAGCTGGCCAAGCAGAGCAGATTGCGACGGCATTCTGTGTCCCTGGTTCTCTGCAGACGGGGTAACCAGAATGGCGTGCTCCAGGCTCCTCGGTGTGTCTCTGGGTGCTTCTTCTTCCGTGGGATCGGTGTTGAGGAACTGGAGTTGGTCCCTGAGAGAAGGCATAGTTGGACTGGTTGTAGAGGGAGTTTCTGGAAGGTCGCCATCCTGAACAGCCAGATGTTCCTTGAACTCTGTTTCTTGTCAGAACGATCAGCGCAGATATTGAGTCTAGCATACCTTTGAGGATGACGTTTTCTGGCTGCTCTGATTGCCCGTAGCCTTCATCGCTGTCCGTGTGAGTGATTGTGAAGCTATCGCGCTCGTCGTCTGAGGAAAAGTCGATCAAGTCTTTCAAGTCTTCATTTGCCTCTTGGGGTTGGATAGTCCCAACTCGAGATGGACCAGGCTGCTGGTCTGTAGTGGGCGTGATATTTGACGCAGAACAAGATTTCAGACTCACTCCAGCGGCCTTTGGAGATGGTGGAGACCGCTTCACAGCTGGGTTTGACACTTGCTTCTTGCAATCCTTCTTATCCTTACCCTCGAGCTGATCCGAATATCTGGGTAGATTATCAGTGAGATCACACAATGTGCAGGAATTACCTACGTGTTCACTATGTCGTTGATGGACTGTTGTTTGTTTGGGTGCTCCGCCAGGAACCTTGCCTTGATGGCATTTCTATCGATCTGCTTGTTTTGTTGATAGGCAGAGTGGATCATGGCGCGGATCTGCTTCTTAAGACCAGCATCCGCCTTGGCTTTGTTCTTAGACTTTTTCTTCGACATGGTGATCTGAGCGGATTCCTTTGAGTCGTTCAGAAGACAGATGTGTTTGTACGCACGATGCCAGATGGACGTATAACTTGGAATTTCTGGTCGTGGTGGCCTAGGCAGTCACGTGGCGGCGCAGTCACAGACTGCGTCGATAGACATGGCCAGAATCACTCCATTAGTTGGAAGAAAACAAAAGAAAACAAGTGAGCTTCCAGTGGGGAACTGCACGTTTGCATCAACCGACTCCTCCCATACGAGTCAGTTGACACGTTGTATAGGTTCGTTGGTCCATAAACCATGACAACTTGCAGGAAGGCTGAGTATAATTAAAAATGTCGACGATCATCCCTCTTCTACCTCGACACGGTGGACGTTCTAATGCCCAAGACTGGCGTTGTTCGGGGATATATATCCAGCACCAGCATTGAGCCCCTGATCAGCTTGACTTTTATGACGGGCTTCATACACGTCATCAATCTGCATGAGATCTAGAGGTCTCAATGACGTTTACAGAGTATTCTTGAGTAGGCGTATTCAAATGAAAAGATGTCTAACAGGATGAGTGTCAGTGGTGAGATGTAACTAGTTGGCTATGTGCATAGAGGTGACATAATATAACTGAATAAGCAGGATTTTCTTAATTTCGAAATATGCATCTTATGCAATGCGCCTTCCCCTTTCCGGAACGACATCTCTACGGGACTTTCTATAGAATGTAACTTCGCCCGCGAAATGAGAATTTCAAAGATACTGCTAATAACGACCAGTATTTGACTACGGCAGACTCTTGATTTTTGCCAGTTAGAAGGCTAGATAAAAGCATCACTGCATTCATGGGCAGTCGCATGACATCAACATGAACGAAAACTCGCACACTGCTCAGGAAATCTGCGCCTTTGCCAACCGATATCGCAAACGTGATGGCGGCAAAGTGGTTTCCATGCATTATGACCCCTTTACCGTTAAAGTACGGCTGCACTGGGACGATGGCGGAAGAGATTGGCTCATCCGATTCACATTCTCCGGCCGGTCTTCCTTCATCGATGAGAAAGTCCAGAACGAGGCGGTGGCTATGAAATTCGTGGCCCTCAACACGCCGATTCCTATCCCTCGAGTCATTGCCTACGGGACAGCGGCGGACAACCCTACTGGATTGGGCCCCTTCATCATCATGACCTGGGTTGACGGCAGGAAGATGTCCGATGTTCTTTGGAACACGCCTGGCCGGGGTCTCGAGGAGACCCGCGCAACACGAGAAATACTCTATGGTCAAATGGCAGACATATTGCTAGAATTGTGGAAGCTCAACTTTGATCGCATCGGAAGTCTTGTGCAAGCGGAAATCACCCGCACCTTTTCCGCAAACCGCCGGCCGTCCTCACAGGGAATCAGCGAGCTATCAAGAGTGTGGGATCTGAGTGATCATATCGGGCCTTCCAGGATTTATCACAGCGCGGTCGATTACATCTACTCTCTGCTAGAGTTACAGTCTATACGATTGGAGCGACAACAGACCATCATGGGCGACACGGCTTCCTATCGAGAGCAGTATGCGGCACGGCATTTGATGAAAGCAATCGCACTGAGCTTTATCTCCCGAGCAAACAATTATGGGCCCTTCAAGCTCTTTGCAGAGGGACTCAGACCCGAGCACATACTCGTGGACGACTCTCTCCAGGTCACAGCGGTGACGAACTGGGAGTTCTGCTACTCGGGGCCTGTCCAGTTTGCTGGGAGTATGCCAGACTGGCTCCTTCCACTGGCTCCGCACACATATATCAAACAAAGAGGCCTCCCTGCCTTTCTGCAGTCCTATATTACGGAAGCCAGTGCTTTTCTGGAAATGTTGAAGAAGAAGGAGGATGGAGGAGCACACGATGGCGATCGTCTTTCCGTGCGTATGCGACAGTCGATCCAAGATAACAGTACGTGGTTCAATCTAGCTTGCCGTTCGGTCACAGGCCTCGATATTATATATTGGAATCTTTTAGATGAATACTGCTGGGGTCCGAGAATATCGATTGCGGAGAGAGCATCCCTCATTACAAATACAGGGCTGCACAAAAGGCGAGATATTACTGCCCACCCGAACAATGGCAGTGCAAAGAACAAGTCGCGCAGGGTGAGTAGACTCCATCATTGGGATTCACTTCGTATTGCTAACCTGCAATCCTCGACAAATAGGAGAGTATATTTGAGATGAAAGGCCCACCTGTTCTGGACACTGTTTTGGGATACTTAAGACGCGGCGTGTATAGACGTAGCAGAAGTGGCGCAGGTCGCGATTACAATGTGAAGTAGTCGTGCTATATATGTCAAGTTCCTTTCCAATTTCAAAAAGTGCTAATATTTGATGTTTGACCTCCTGAAATTCATGAAGCCGACTTGGAAAAGAAGGATCACCCAACGACGAACCAGATCTTTCTCTTGAAACATGCAGTTTGCTCAATATCTTGAAATAGTAACAGAGAAGAAAAATATGCATTCTTACAGACCTTACTGTTACAGTCCTAGCGCATCGAATCCACTATTGGCATTAGTTAACTAGAACAAACCCGCTGACGCAGCATGGCGTAGTCAGTGCATGAGTTGAAGGTGGAGCCGATATAGGATGGAGAGATTGGGATAGGCGCCGCACAGAGACTAAAAGTACCAAGACACAACACTAGTACGGAATAGCCGTTTCTTTTGGTGCGGCGCAGCACGTCAAGGCCAATAATGCGGCAAGAAGCTGCTGCTTACGTTTCTTAGAAGACCCGAGTGACCCTAACGCACCGAGCCTGGGAACAGATGGACAGGCAGCAGAAGGAACTGCGCTAAGGCTGCCCATGAACATCAGGGGAACGCGGTGAATGTGCATCGTTGTTTGTAAGATCGTTGACATTTAACTAGGTAGGAGATTGAAACCGAGAGAATCCTACCTACCAAGATAACTTGCCCTATTCTTGATACAGTGTTTGTTCATCTTAGGCAAGTATAGGGCAGCATGGCGACTATCCCCCAAACCCAACCCACGCGGTGGCGACTCCATCTTAGCGAAGGTGCTCATCACTGGCAATATGTTGATGAAGATGAAGCCATTCGTTGTCCACAGTCCGCTGCTGAGAAGTACTTTCTTGGGCTACCTACAGTATGCCAAAATACAGAAGCTGTCTACACTGATGGGTGTGGCTCTGGTACATTTGTCGCTGACCGTATTAGGACCTGCCTATTTTACCTGAGGCGTCAACTTTCCATGAGTCGGCACAAAATGGCTTTCGCTTCTATCAACAGCTCCAGCTTGCCGACGGCCACTGGGGCTGCGGATACGGAGGTCCCAGCTTCCTCCTTGCTGGTCTTGTGATTGCCATGTACATCACAGACACCGACATTCCAGAAGAATGGAGGATTGAAATCGTTCGATATTTGAACAACACTGTCAACTCTGACGGAGGTTGGGGCCTGCATTCTGCCGGTCACTCTACCGTGTTCGCGACGACGCTCTACTACGTCAACTTGCGCATTCTTGGAGTCGAGGCGTCCCATCCACTGGCGACCCGGGCAAGGGAATGCATCCATAGACTTGGTATGTTTATATTTACCCACAAGACAATACCTAAACGGAGACTGACTGCTTGAAGGAGGCCCGACGGGCATCCCTCAATGGGGCAAGGTATGGTTATCGTTGCTGAATCTGTACGAATGGAGTGGAGTCAACCCTATCCCGCCCGAGCTTTGGTATGCATCCTACCAAAATTGCGTTTCAAGAAAGAGGCTGATTTCGGTGGCTACAGGCTTCTCCCAGATTGGATCTCCTTTCACCCATGGCGCTGGTGGATTCAATGTCGCGTTGTCTACCTTCCAGTGTCATACCTATATGGAGAGAAGGTGCAAAAGCCGGTGAATGAGCTTCTTCTGAGCATCCGCAAAGAGATATACATACAAAAGTACGAAGAGATCGATTTCACTCGCTATTTGAATCACGTCTCGCCGTCTGACCTGATGAAACCGTTGTCATTGGTGTTAAGAACATCAAATGCCCTTCTCCGCGGCTGGGAGTATTTTCTACGACCGACGTGGGTTTCCCGTTGGGCGGCGCAAAGAGTGTGCGCGTTGATCAAACGCGAAGACGAGAACACGTCCTACAACTGCCTGGCACCAGTGAACAAAGCATTCCATATGGTCTCTGTGTGGCATCAAGAAGGCAAAGACAGCGAGAGGATGAGGCGCCACAGAGAAAAGATTTCCACATACATGTGGAAAGAAGCCGACGGTCTGACCTGCAGTGGAACGAATGGCGTACAGCTCTGGGACACCGCATTTAGTATCCAAGCGGCCGTAGAATCTGGCCTGGCCAAGGAAGAAGAGTTCCAAGCGGCTCTAGAGAATGCACTGACATTCCTCGATACCTCGCAACTGCGTGATAATCTGGACGACCCATACCGTCAGCCAAGGAAAGGTGGATGGCCATTCAGTACAAAAGACAACGGGTACATTGTTTCAGACTGCGCCGCCGAAGGCCTCAAATCAACTTTATTGCTGCAAGAGCAATGGTGAGTTTCCACCCGAAGCGCTGATAGCTGCCTACACATGCTCACCATCGATACTAGTGGCTTCCCTAAACGCATTAGCGATGACAGGCTGCAGGACTGCGTAGACACTTTGCTTCTCATGCAGAACCGAGATGGAGGCTTCAGCAGCTATGAGAACACGCGCTCCAGCGAACTCCTCGAGCACCTCAACGCGTCGGAAATTTTCGATCGCATTATGGTCGAGTATTCGTACCCAGAATGCACTACGGCAGTAGTGACTGCCTTGTCACTCTTCCAGCGCTACTTTCCTGCCTATAGATCTGCTGATATCGAGAGGGTTATTCACCGCGCTATCGGCTATATCGAGGCATCTCAGCGACCAGATGGCAGCTGGTACGGCTCGTGGGGTATATGCTTTACCTACGCCATCATGTTTGCTGTGCAGAGTTTAGAGCTAGTCGGTCAGACATGGCAGACTAGTGAACGGGTGCGACGTGCCTGCAAATTCTTGCTTGACAAGCAGAAGGCTGACGGTGGCTGGGGTGAGCACTACACATCGTGCGAAAAGGAGATATATGTGCAGCACGAACAGAGCCAAGTAGTTAATACTGCCTGGGCTTGCCTGGCGTTGATGTATGCCAGGTGTCCGGAAAAGGAGACCATCGAAAAAGGCCTGAAGGTATGAAGCATCCTATGTAGGCCCGCCTGTTGCTGACTTGCTGTACAGTTGATCATGAGCCGACAGCAGGCAAATGGTGAATGGTATCAAGAGGATGTAGAGGGAGTCTTCAACAACACCTGGTAGGTTGTTGAGTCTGAGAGTGAATGGAGCTTCTTACTGACTATCCATTGAAGCATGATTGCATATCCGAACTACAAGTTATACTTCACTGTCTGGGCTCTGGGCAGATACGAAACGACATACCTGCCAATGCTTGCTCAGCTCCGGGCTATGGAGTAACGGATAATTGTTGCTATATACCTGGAGACAGAAAGGCTATGTATCATCATAAGCCATGCATTTCTCTCCCATGGATCCCCACAACTTATACTCACGCCACCGGAGGAACTCAGGGCTACTGTAATTGCTATAGGATGCGGTAAAAGCACCCTGTTGAATCAGCCGGGATCGACAGGAGCAGACACGATGGACAAATTAGCCAGTGAATGACCTCCAAGGATAATCCCAAATTCTTCCGTGCCCCACGACATGATTCGCAGGGCGGCTAAAAGCAAGCCAACAGACGCAGATTTAGTGTAGCACTAATGCTTCACAATCGCATTTGTCCGGTGGAGAATATAGTCTTCTAATATAACGCCCCGGTCCCCGCACCTGTAAACCATACCAACATCGCCCACGACTCTTCTACAGAACATGATGTCTCCTGGTAGGCACATAGTACTCGCCCTCGTGGCGTGGGCGTCAACCGTCCAGGCTGCGCTGGACTCGTCCAGGTACACATGGTACGAGAGTCCAGCCTCCGACTATGCAGAATCACTCCCTATCGGCAATGGCAGACTGGGAGCTACTGTCTGGGGGACCGCCGTGGAGAATATCACCTTGAACGAGAACTCCATTTGGAGTGGGCCGTTTCAAGATCGGGTGAATCCTAATGCGTACGATGGTTTCACCCAGGCTCGCTCACTTCTCGAAAAGGGCGAAATGACGGGTGCTGGCGAGGTCACTCTCCGAGACATGGCCAGCATCCCGACGTCCCCACGAGAGTATCACCCGCTTGGGGTGCTGCATGTGGATTTTAATCATGATGTGAATCTCATGACCAACTATCGGAGGTCTCTCGACTTGTATAGTGGAAATGCAGTCGTCGAGTATGATTATAACGGAGTCAGATACAGGTAGGTTCTCACTATCCATGCCAATGAAAGACATAGCTAACGACAGCTAATTGGCAGCCGGGAACACATTGCGAGTGCTCCGGCAGGCATTCTTGCCATTAGAGTCACAGCTAGCGAGCCTGGTAACCTCACCGTGGCATGTTCACTGGCCCGAGATCGTTATGTCATTGAGAATTCGGCTTCTTCACCGAATGGGACCGGTGTTCTGCGCCTAAAGGCCAATACAGGGGATATGGCGGACCCGATCCAATTCATCTCAGAGGCACGAATAATCGGCCATGGAGGTAAGTTGTATATGAGCACCCCAAAGAGCTGTCTGACATTCTCAAGGCCGTGTCGTCAGCAACAGCACAACGGTGGTCGTCCGTGACGCTACATCGGTAGAGCTATTCTTCGACGCAGAAACTTCATATAGGTACCCCAGTGAAGACGAACGAGAGGCCGAATTAGATCGCAAACTATCCGCTGCTGTGAGCCGAGGATACAATGCCGTCAAAACAGCAGCCGTGGCCGATCATCTAAGCCTGGCCCGCCGAGTGAATCTCAACCTGGGTTCCTCAGGCTCTGCCGGTCAGCTTCCCACGGATACCCGACTCAAGAACTACAAAGACAACCCAGATAGCGACCCAGAACTTGCCACTCTCATGTTCAACTTCGGCCGCCATTCGCTGATAGCGTCGTCTCGGAAGTCTGGATCGCCGGGCCTACCAGCCAACCTGCAAGGCATCTGGAATCAAGACTATTCGCCAGCTTGGGGCGGTAAATATACCGTCGATGTAAACCTCGAGATGAACTATTGGCCAGCGGAAGTAACCAACCTGGCCGATACGTTTGATCCCTTCATCGACCTCATGGACACCGTGGTTCCTCATGGGATTGACGTCTCCAAACGCATGTACCAATGTGACAACGGAGGATATGTTCTGCACCATAACACTGACCTATGGGGAGATGCTGCACCCGTCGACAACGGAACTACATGGACAATGTGGCCGATGGGAAGTGCATGGCTTTCAGAAAACCTCATGCAGCATTATCGCTTCACGCAAAATAAGGAGGTTCTTCGCGAGCGGATATGGCCGCTCCTGAAGAGCGCCGCGCAGTTTTACTACTGTTATCTGTTCGACTTTGACGGATACTACAGCTCGGGCCCATCGATCTCGCCTGAGAATGCATTTATCGTTCCGTCCGATATGACTGTTTCGGGCAAGTCGGAAGGAATTGACATCTCCCCAGCCATGGACAATGCGTTGCTATATGAGCTTTTCAATTCGGTTATTGAGACGGCGGAAATTCTCGACATCACCGGAGACGAGGTGGATAAAGCGAAACAGTATCTAGCCAAGATAAAGCCTCCCCAGATCGGCTCCGACGGTCAGATATTGGAGTGGCGGAGAGAGTACCAAGAGACCGAACCGGGCCATAGACACATGAGCCCGATCGTCGGCCTTTACCCTGGCTCACAACTGACGCCGCTCGTCAACCAAACGCTGGCGGATGCCGCCAAAGTCCTGCTTGACAGACGGATCGAGCACGGTAGTGGCAGTACGGGGTGGTCACGCACCTGGACAATGTGTCTATACGGCCGGCTGTTGGATGGAGACGCAGTATGGAAGCATGCGCAAGTATTTCTCCAGACATATCCTAGCGTCAATCTGTGGAATACAGACAGCGGTCCCGGCAGTGCGTTCCAGATTGATGGGAACTTTGGCTTCACTGCTGGAATTGCAGAGATGCTACTGCAAAGTCACCAGGTGGTACACCTTCTGCCAGCTTTGCCTTCAGCCGTGCCCACTGGCCATGTCTCAGGATTGGTCGCTCGAGGAAGCTTTGTGGTTGATATTCAGTGGGCTGAGGGCAGTCTCACCCAAGCTACGGTCAAGTCGCGGAGTGGTGGTCAACTGTCTCTTCGAGTTCAGGATGGAAAGGCGTTTACTGTGAATGGGGAGAGATACACTGGTCCTATTTCGACGTCTGCTGGGAAGTCGTACAAGATCATGCTTACGTCCTAATGGAGAGGTATACACCCCTGAGAAATGTCTGATAGAGTCGCAAGCAGTCTCAAGACAAATGAGCGAAGAAGTCCAAGTAGAAAACGCCGTTTGATCCTAATGACCAACATTCGACGCCCATCCCATTCCAAACGCTGTGACATTCACAGAGTCCTCGGTTATCCTATACTCATCTCGGGGAGGGCCCAATTCCCTGCCGATGCGAGAAAACCCGGTTAGGTACCTACGGGGTGGATCAGTACCGTCCGGTATCAGTCGAAAGCCTCCCATGGCAACGGAGGACTTACATTGCACGGTTCCTGGCATCGTAGAAAATTTGTTCTGTTTCTTCCTCAGAAAAGGTAAAGCCCTTGAGCCTAATCTGCCTGGATTGGGACGAACAAACAGTCAATGGTAGTTCTCTCTGCTGCGTTAGAACCTATTCAACAGGGGGCTTACTCAAGGGTCCTGGCCAACTGAGTTCTGATAGTCGCACGGTCGGCTGGCGTCAGGCTTCTGAGCTGATCAACGACACTTCTTCCTGGCACCTTTGACATGACGATGACGCGGATGTAGCCCCCAGGCAATGGGTCGTTTCCCCCCTGGACAAGCAGATCCTTTGCCATGTAAGTTGGAAACGCCTGGGGCCCCAGATCGAGGCAAGCCTCGAGGCTATCTGCTTCATCCCGGAAGCACCGTTCAGCTTCACGACGGACTCTAGCCGCCCATTCCGGCGCTATTCCTGCGTTGGGCAATCTGAGTTCTGTCAGCTTCGAGATGAAGGAGGCCATGTGATGGGCAACTTACTCAAACCGGGCTTTCACAATAACAGGTGCAGGACCGTCCAGGGAGGTGGCTTCGAAGACAATCCAGTATTCATTAACGTGCCGATCAGCCTGCTCCGATAGGATGTTCGTGATGGTAAATTGCCTGCCTTGGATGCTCATGGCAGTGCCGATGTATCGCCCAAAAAGAGGGCCGACGGGTTGACGATGCGGCATTGTGGAAGCTACTTGGAGTGCTGCGGTCCATGAGAGAGGAAATTCTTATTAAGAACCGGGGAAATTCGTGTAATTTATATGTCGCCTCCATGGGTGGTACAATGAATGCTCCTGATTAAGGGAAGGTTGCGACATAATGACGCCTATCAATAGTTGAACCTTGTGGTATTGATATTCGGCAGAAAGAATAAGAAAGATTTTCTTTCTATCATACCTACCTACAGACTAATACAGGTAAAACTAAGCCTGTAATGATACTATTAAAGACACCTATCTAGGTACCTATCCATTGCAAAATGACCGCTAGTCTACCAAAAGTATAAACACACTAAAGCCCTATATTGTCCATATGTGGCTTCATAGTACCTATTCGCCAATTCATTAATTGTCCATGGACGGTTTACCTGCATTCATACCTACTCATTACTGGAATGGGGCACGAGAATCTTGCACTGGATATCTTGTTTAATTAGGAACACAATACCCGTTCTGAAATCCAGGGACGCTGAAATGGCATTGTTCCTGGGTGTGACCTTTCAAACATCAACGGTTTCATGTTTTCTACCTAGGCTTATTCAATCCAACAATACCTTGGGAATTACGACCCATGTGTAATAGGCCAAGCATAGTTTGTTATTGAAATCCGTGAATGTGTTTGTGTTTCCAGGGCTTATTCAGAGTTTCGTCTAGATGGCTCTATGCTATCCATTATCCAGGGCAGAATGGACGAGGAACGTTATGTACCACATAATATGAATAGACTCATCCGGTGGCCAGATGGACAATTAGGTAGATCTGTATACAAGGCTCTTCACATTACTCTATCAGGAAGGGCAATGTAGACATATTATTCCCGTCGACAGTAAACACCGCCCACTCCGTTCAATAGATTCAAAACACTCTGAAAACCTTTGCCATCAGAGTGGCTCGCCCTCGTAACTTATAAGTTCAATTAGCCAGGTCCTGGATGGATTCCACATACTTCACACTGAGACTTTTGTGGCATTTTCTTCTCAAAATACCTTCATGATGAACGACATGCAGAGAAGGAGATCTGTTCACTCAAGACTACCAGATCTCAGAGTCAATGATGATCACACTACATATCCGGGCGTTAGGAGCCTGCATACCCTTCGACCGGATCAGATCGTCCCTTGGAACAACTTCGCTGCAGATGTCCGTGCAATCACAAGCAGTGCAATTGGCCATCCGCCTGGCGCGGCGACTCTTCCGATCCCTGACCCGGAAACGTACTTGGTTGGGAACGAGCTGGGCCTACAGGGTAGGTTCACCGAAACTGCGTTGGGACCTGTGGGCAATGCAATTCAAACTGCCAATCCCAGGGCAACATTTGGTGACATTCATTGCGTGCCGCATGAGGCCGCGCTCCAGGACATCCCAGATGTCGTATGTATCAACATCCGACGCGGCAACCATATGGTAGGGGCAGTTGTGGAATTGAAAACGTATCGGACAATGAATCTACAAGAGCAGGATACATTGAGAGTCAGGAGGGCATTAGGTGAGTGTAAGCAAGCGTTCTTAGGCATGGCAATGGTACTAAATTACGCTAGGACAACTCGCCCACTATATCGACGAACACCAATGCAGGTACGGGGTCATAAGCAACTACAACCAGACCATAGTTGCCAAGCGGGTGGGAAGATACACATTCGCTTTGTCGCCCATCATCCCCCATGGGGCTATCTCTACGGCAAACCCGGTGACAATCAGTGCTAAAGAGGCGCTGCTTTTCGTTGCCATGCAAGTGCGGTCGAACTCATGGAGATGGGACCACCCCCCTGTGGGGCCAGAATTGGTAAGAAAAAGTAATTCAGCTTCAATGTCAACCTGGCTAAGATACGGCAGACGGAGGGGTAGTGTGTTAGGGCCTTGGAGGAGTTGAGATGAGGTGATTACGGCATTGTCTGGGCGGGGGATGGCGTTGATGCCGAAGCCGATGAAGGCTGTGGCGAAGTGGTAGGCTGCTAGACGGGAGAAGGAGGGCATAATGGAGGTACGCAGCTGGACAGAATATGGTTGAATCGAGAGGGTGTGTTAGACGGATGAGGTATGTTGATAGCATGGTGGGTGCAAGCTGGGTATGAAGAGACATTGGTTACACTTGAAATGCAAGGATACATAAAACATGCAGAAATATGACAGGTCGTTGATGTATATCAAGTAAGAATAAGGACTACGAGAGACAAGACCTATCTTTACAGATGCATGATATAGCAATGTTTTAATGCAATACTAGACCCGTCACTCCTCGGTCCTCGCCCGCTGCTTTTGACTCCGGCCCAGGATGACAGTGCTCAAATCACCAACGGGGAGGGTAAGAGGGAAATCAACCGCCTCTAGAATCTGTGCGATGAAAATATGCCAGATGGGGATACACAGAGCGAAGTTGAATGCTCCGCCGACCTAGGAAGATACCGTTAGACAAGGACCTCGGCGATGGAAAAGCATTGACTCACCACTTGCAGTCGCGCCCCGAGCTCCTCATTGCCCAATGCAAGCTGGAAGAATGAGCCAGCAGTACAGCCGAAGGTAATCACAAGCAGTAAGAGGGCCGCGAACAGGCAGATGTTTGTTCGGACGGAGCAGATCAGGTATACGAAGGTGAGTACGGTCAACATGACGTAGTAGAAGCCTGAGCGAGTCAGTGAGAGACACGAGAAATAGTGATCTGGAAGGGATACCTGTTGTGGCGGCGAAGCTGGGTGTCTGCATGCCTTCCAGGGCATTTCCTGTTTCGGAATAGTGAAGCCCCGTAGCGAAGAAGGGCATCAGCCCTGTTCCTTGGACGATCCAGAATGTTCCTAGTCAAATTAGCGGAAGGCCAACCGAGAAAAAGCAGCAGAGCTCACCATATGTGAAGAATAACGCGGAGGAAAATGTATTCCCAATGATCCATTCTCCGACAGCGCCGAAGATCTGCACCATCCCGCCGAAGAAGATATACACAGGCCTGGGGAGCATGTCAGCACAAGCAGACAACAAGATAATGGAATACGAACAAGATGGCACCCCCATTACCCCCCGCGCCCCTCCATCCCATTAGAATGCAGGCATTTGGCGTCTCTGCAAGCAAGAAACCCATAAGAGAGATGGGTGTAGGATTGCCCAGCTTCTTCCGCAGGTCTCCCGCCACAGAAGGAGGCTTTGGCGTCAGATAAAGCTTCTCGAACGCCTCTCGCGGGATAGGCACGAGGACGCTATCAGCAGTTTTGACCGGCCGTAGGACCTCACCGTGCTTTTCAGTGATGTTGCTGCCAGTACACATGGTGTATTGCTAATGGCTGGGGCGCAGGTATGTGAAAAACAACGACGAGCAGATAAACAATCAGAAACAGACTTCACGCAGTCAAGCTCAGCCAAGGATACCAAGAAGTCTTATATATTTTGCGCAAAGCTTACACACTACCAGAACGTACTCGTAAATAGTGACGCAGCACCGCCGCCATCCCAACAGCCCCTTTGATATCACCAACATTGGGCCCCGCAAACCAGAACGCCGCAATTGGAAAAATTGTGGGGGAAACGCGGGGTCGATCATGCCATGTGGGTTCTAAATGTTTTAGGGTCCACGCATTGCCCTGGATGTAGCATAACCGAGGTCTTTAGGATAGAGCCGCTGGATCCTCTTTCCAGAAAAGGGGTATCGTCCTGCATGATGGATCGGCGTGTTCCTTGTTCCTCGCTTGATGTTGCTTTGCTAGATGCCATATCATGATGCACAGGGCTCTATTGACAGAAGTTGATTCATACTGAGTGGCGGATGCACGCGGATAGACCCGTGCTAACACGGTTACTTCGGCCTGGTCAGACATCTCCAATATGGGACGGTCCAGCAAGTGATTGGGCTTTCTTTAGGATGTGTGGCTGAATCGGTTGCTCGAACCTTACGATTATTGGACTTCGGCTCATGACTCGCATATAGCCTTCTCGATGTCGGTAGTTGGAGTATCTCCACCTAGTCTAATCTAGGGCCAACATTTATTACAGAGTACTGCCCAAATCTGCCATGTTTGCAGTAGCTCGTCGTTAATTCCGTCAATGCCGGGCGATCCGCCATCGTCCGGCCATCCCACCGTCTCTCGGGATGCCTTCCACCTCCCCTCAAGACGCCCTCGCGGAGCATAGTCCTGAAAGGGTATGTCAAGGCGGACGGGCCTCTTGGCAGCCTGCTCGGGGTGACGACTACCGGTGTTAGGGTGGGTTGTGACGGATATCTCCGTCCGCCAAGTATGACAGGTGGACTCCTTGAATGCCGCATCATGGCTAGAACTGCATCCAGACGGCTATGCAGGATTATACATGGCTAGCCGGGGATTAAGTATACGAGTTGGGTGGGGTCATAAGATTTGGATCTTGACAAAGCCGCAGCCTAACGTACTCTATCTCAGCATACCCCATCTCATATCGCGCTGCATAACATCCCTATACAGTCTGTCGATGGATAAATCGTTCATACAGCAGTCGCATTGAACAGAAGTTTGACCGACGCTGTCAACGGCGGTCTAATAGCTGGCAATGGTCAATCATGCTGGAAGGCCAACTCCTATTGCTTGTCCTGAATGCTGGAAGCAAGCAAGGCACTTGAGCTTTCAATCCCATTATGTGAAAAACAGACAGCCGTCATCAGGATGATTTCTTCCACTTCGAAAGATCAGCACGCTGGACTACCCTGTACGGCAAACTGAGACTCACCAGTCATCCGTCTGGCGGAGGTGTCATCCTCGTCTACCCCGTTGAGTCGGGTATACTTGAACACATACTCGACGCGCTCCCGACGGGCCTTCTGGTACAGCGTAAGACGAGACGGGATGTCGCCCGGGCGAGTCCCATTGGGGAGTAGTGTTGCTAGCGACACGGCATCCTCGACACCCATCGCACCGCCTTGGCTAATATCTTCTGACGTCAGAATGGACCTCGCATAGATTGCAGAATATCATACACGGCTGGAAGGGATGCGCAGCGTCACCCAACAGCGCTGCGCGTCCTTTGTGCCAGAACGAGAGGGCCTCCATATCGAACAGCTGCCATACCTTGAGATCGTCCCCAGTGCTCTCGGGCATAGCGCGCACGGCTGCACTGAATGCCGAAAACACCTGGATCAGGGCGTGCTTGTTCCCTGTTGCCTGCCAGTCTGCGTGCTCGTTAATCCGGGGTTGTCGGACAGGGAACATGGATGATCTGCTACCTTCGGTGATTTCGCCTGCTTCCGCGTTGGGAACGTACCCAACGAGATTGAGTATGCTGTTGTTGGAGCAGGGAAAGACGACGAGAAGACGGTCTCCGGCGGCCTATTCGATGAAGAGGCCGGGGTTCTGGACGATCTCTCTGGTTTCATCGGCTTGCTTCAGGCTGTCGATGGGGAGAAGCCACCGGAAACACAACTTGCCCGTGGGGTAGGGGGGAGGATGGTCGGGCGCCAAGGTCTGATTGAGTGTAAAGTTCCATTCCTCTATCCTATACAACACCTCTATCCGTCTATACCCTTAACACGAATTCTATATACCACACCAACTCAAGTAACCTATTCCCTTTCCTCGTCCTTCGGAATCCTCACCTAACATACCGTAATGAGCGCAGCAACCGGCTGATAGGTCCTTTTCGGAAGTCATTTGCGGCGATATGTCCTAATGCAAGCCCTGAGGCAGACTAACCACTCCCACTACGAGCTGGTGAAAGAACTGATGGAAGGTAAAGCCTCAAAGTGGCCTTCTCATTCCCAATAGCCGGGTACCTCAGTGTGAACATGTTCAGTTCCCGGTCCAAGCTCATCTTCAAGAATCAAGCCGGCCGGGATGTATCCGATAAAACCGACAAAATCGAATGCACGGCGAGGATACGAGGTTCAAGGGTGGGATAAGATGACCGGGTAAATGTTCCCGGGCTGACATATAAACCCCCCAAACAACTACAACCAACTACACCTCTCCCATCCAACCACCACCACATCATCTTCACCATGTCCAAGCTCTCCGACTACTCCCTCCTCTGCTTCGACGTCTACGGCACCCTCATCGACTGGGAGTCGGGCGTCCTAGCCGCGATGCAGCCCACGCTCGACAAGAACAACGCTCAATTCTCCCGCTCTGAGCTCCTCACCACCTACCACGAGCTCGAGCGCACCCAGCAACTCGCCACCCCCGACATGCCCTACTCGCAGCTGCTCACGACCATCCACCCGCAGTTCGCCGCAAGGCTGGGCCTCGCCGCCCCCACCGCCGAAGAAAGCCGGCAATTCGGCGAGTCGGTCGGGACCTGGCCCGCCTTCCCGGACACGGTGGACGCGCTGCACCGGCTGTCGAAGCATTTCAAGCTGGTCGTGCTGTCGAACGTCGACCGCGAGTCGTTTGCCAAGACGAATGCGGGGAGTCTGCGGGGGTTCCCGTTTGATCTTATCATCACCGCGCAGGATGTCGGCTCGTATAAGCCGGACCTGCGCAACTTTGAGTATATGCTGCGCAAGGCGAAAGAGAACTTTGGGATTGAGGCGGGGCGGGTGCTGTCGACCGCGCAGAGCCAGTTCCATGATCACCACCCCGCGCATAAGATCGGGCTTAAGTCGGTGTGGATTGAGCGGCCGGGGGCGTTGATGGGGAATCTGGCTGAGACGATTTATGACTGGCGGTTTGATACGCTGGGGGAGATGGCGGATGCTGTTGATCGGGAGTAGAGTAGAGGTATTTGAACTGCTGTTGATTGTTTGAGCTGATGGTGTACTGTGCCTCGGCCGGGTACATGTACCCGGTTGAAAACATTGCTCCGATAGGAGCGGATGCAGACCACGAGCCTAAAGCTCTTACTTAGCTCGATAATACTATGTATTGAATCTTGCATGTGTCCAACTCGCATGCATCTGTCAAGCTCTGCTAGAACATCCCGAATACTCTAAGTGCAGGAACCTTCAATCGAGCACCAACAATGCCCCCACCATCCCCAGAACCACTACGCTTCGCCGATGCAAGTCCCCAGCCCCCTCACTGCTCGTTATACATACTAACAAACACAGGTCGCCGTAACCTTCACCGCAGACCAATTCCAAGGCATCTACCGCGGCAAGCAGTACCACGCCCCCGACTTCGCGGCGGTGCTACAGCGCGCCCGCGAATACAACTGCGAAAAGGTCATGCTAACGACCATGACGCTCGCGGGCGCAAAGCAAAACCTGCAGGCCGTCCGCGAACACCCCGACACATGCGCCATGACGCTGGGCGTGCACCCGTACCACGCGGGGGAGATCTACGCCGACAGCAACGACGGCCACGACCACCTGCAAGCTCTGCGCGAGTTTGCACAGTCCCTTCTGGCGGAGCGCCCGTCCCCGCTGGTCGCATTTGGAGAAATCGGGCTGGACTATGAGTACCTTGACCGCGCGGACAAATTCACGCAGCAGCGCGCCTTCCGCGATCAGCTCGAGCTGGCGGTGGAGCTGCAGCTGCCGCTGTTTTTGCATGTGCGGGAGTCCTGCGAGGACTTTATTGGCACTATTGAACCGTATCTGTCGAGGCTGCCGCGCGGCGGGCTGGTGCATTCGTTTGCTGGGTCGAGGGCGGAGATGCTCCGGCTGGTGGAGCTGGGATTCGATGTTAGTGTTAATGGGGTGTCGTTTCGCTCGGACGAGGGACTGGATATGGTGCGCCATGTCCCGTTGGAGAGGTTGCAGCTGGAGACGGACGCGCCGTGGTGTGAGGTGCTCGCTAGTGATGAGAGGATTGCGCCGTATCTGAGGACTGCGCGCCCGCTGCCGCCGGCGAGGAAGCATAATAAGTTTCTACCGGGGCAGATGGTCAAGACGCGGAATGAGAGCTGTACGATTGAGAGGGTGGCGTTGGTGGTTGCTGGGTTGAAGGGGGTCTCTGTGCGGGAGGTTGCTGAGGCTGCGTGGGATAATAGTGTGCGGATGTTTGGGTTGGGGGTAGAGAAATAGAATGGACTAGACTTGAACATAGATGATAGAGATAGCGTGCTATAGATGTCTGCTCCATGTGTCTTTAGTCTTCTGTATACTACAGCCGCTGACTTCCAAGGCAGCCCATGTTCCAGGTGTAGGAAGCTATCTGAGGTACTTGGCTGGTTGAACCCGTTCCCTCACTTTAAATAAACAATTCCCATAGAGGAGTGTCCCAGAAGCCACCTAAAAGCAGGTCATTCCATAGCAAAGGAGTAGTCCAATATAACCAGAGCAAGGTCGTTGATAACTGTAGCGCCCGATATCGCGAGCCGGCCCCTATAACATAGATCAATTTTTTGCGCAAAAGTCTTTGGCCGAGAATTCCTATCGGCTGTAGCACGAAGAACAGCAACTGTCCAGTAACTGGGCGGGAATGAGATGGAAGCATAAACGATCCACACATGTGCATTACGCCGGACACGACGAAGACCACAAAAAGATGCATGATCTTGAAGGCACCGGGATTTAATGAGCCCTTAACAGGTCCTCCTAACCAGCTTGCAATGCAGCGGAACGCAAGTTGCAAATAATTATGCCAAAATTCACCCCAGAATCCTAAAGCCGTTAGATGGGGAAAAGCTGCCAGCACGGACTAATATACGTACCAGCAATTCCGTGGTAATATAACGACGTTAGACTACCCCATGGACTCGGCTGCACGATACCTGTGAGGCTATTGACGTGCCCAGCGAGGTAGAAGCCGGCTGAAGCAAAGCGAGATGCGGAATGAAATATTTCGACGAACGCGAAAGCGCACGAGAATGAAGTTAGGCAGTTGACAATGTTCATCGAACTCCAGCTCTGCCAGTCCCCTTTCCTGTGGCGTTGGTACTCCCCATCTTGCAACTCTGCGCGAAGAGGTGGGAATATGTATGTCTGGGAACAGGCTATCCAGGCTATGCCAAACAAGACCCGAAGTATGGCCATGACCATGATTCTCTTCAGGTTCCTCGCCACGCCTCCCCAATTGCCGGAGTTGTATCTCGCCGCCATGAGGCTATGGTGATACTGGCAGGGTCGGCCCTCGCGTCCCGAGTAACACCATCTGAGTGCTCTCGTATCTAGTAGCAAGTCAAGAACCCAGGTGAGTCGTGCCAGTAACGAATATGACGGAAATGTCTCCCATTCGGTTTTCAGGAATTCAGTGTCAAAGGAGTCTGCTTTCGGTACTAGTCGAACTGTAACAAAGTCTTTTCGTGGCTCATATACCCAGAACATCATGATGCTGCGCGCCGCGATCCAGGCCGTCAAAAAGCCCAGCAGGTATGCCATCATTGCATTGTCGATATCAACAGCTAGCACGAGTACGACTGCAGCTGCGATGGGAGTGAAGGCAAATCCAGCTCTCGCGGTTGCTCCAGAGAAAGCCAGATCAGGGAAGCAAAGTCCCAGTAGGAGTGTAACGGGACCGTAGAGTATAGGGAAAAGTTGGAGGGCGACCATCTTTGCAAACTAAGGTGGATGGCGTGTGGATGTATTCAAGCGTTCCAAGGGTTGTTGGAGTTGGTTCTAAGTTTCTCCAGATTAGTATGTGCTAGTGCATCAGGATCTAGGGCTTACCAGGGAGCACAGGCAAGTCAGATACGGGTCAAGGCCTTCAGGATGTCGAGTAGTTGGCTCAATACACTCTCTTATTTCTTACTCCCCTAGGGCTGTCAGCCCTTTCATTCTTGCCAACCTGAAGGCAATTCTCAATTTGGTCTTGAAAACCCGCCACATCTCCCAGTTGATCGAGTCGCATTGTCTACAGAACTCAAGGGAACAATCCCACGCGGATCTCCACCAATGGCATGTCCGAAGTTTTTCTCTTGCATCAGCAAGGAGGTCACTCGACATCGATTTGACTCTAGATCTACAAAGAATGTGACCACGAAATGACGGTGAAAGATGAGATACGGCCTTGTAGGTATTACGTATATAGTCCAAATGTAGTCCAATGAAAATCCCGTACGCGGTCTATGGGCCTTTAAGCGCTACCACTAAAGGTGCTGTACATATGCTCGATACTTTTTCCGGAATCAGAGTACTGGAAGTAGGCAAAGTTAGTACTGTGAGTATGTTAGTCTATGTTCTAACATCACGGCTGTCCCTCGGATATAAGGGCGTGCTCACTGTCTATTTCAAACTCACGATCCCCAACTATCCGCGTCTTATAGTCTGGTCATTCATTCTGATTCTGGTCTCATTCATCTCTCCTATCTTGAAAACTTTAGCTCGAACGACCAACTTCCTGGCAACATGATACCCACGCCGTTCGTCACGCAGATCAAGGACGGGCTCTCTGGTGTTTATCAGGCGACCACATCGAAACCAAACATGCAGCCTCACTCCACATCGACCAAGTCAAAGCTTGAGGGATATAGTGGCCACATGTCGAAAGTACCAATATACACCAAAGGAGAGAGCATACCATACCTTCCACCGTTGCAACAACATCTCTGGATCTTCTGCCACGCTCTGATTCCAATTTTTCTCCACCAAGCGTGGCTATCATACACCGGCCACGAGAGTCTGACACGGCTTGCAGCTTTCATCTTGTACACAGTCGCGTACGTTGTCATAACCAAACGCCAGGTGAATTTGTTCCGGCGCCTCAGGTATAGGTACGGCTTCCTGGACGGGGACGAACATGGCCGCGACCGAATTCCAAAAGACTGCCCAGGGAAAGGCATTGGGACTGCGATCAAAGGCGCCATCTGGAGAATCGCAACCGTAACGGGACTTTCATACGAGCGGAGCAGGCCCCCTGCGGCCGCATTAGGGGCATGGAAGTGGTGGCTATGGCTGTCTCTCGAGATTGGCCTCCATAGCATTGTGTTGGACTTCTGGTACTACTGGTATCATCGAGCTATGCACGAATTCGCCTATCTGTGGCAGTACCATCGCCGGCACCATCTGGCGAAGCACCCAGTCACGGTTCTAGCGGCCTACGCCGACCACGAACAAGAACTCTTTGACATTGTTCTCATACCATTGACAACTTACACTACATTACGCTTCCTCGGACTGCGGCTAGGATTTTACGAATGGTGGATTTGCCAGCAGTACCTAGTGTTTGGGGAGCTCTCGGCCCATAGCGGCCTCCGCATACATGCCACAATGCCTACAACCCTCACCTGGTTGCTTCGGCTGTTTGACACCGAGCTCAGTACGGAGGACCACGACCTTCATCACCGACACGGCTGGAGGAAGAGTTACAATTACGGTAAGCAGACTAGACTTTGGGACCGTGTATTTGGTACTTGGCGCGATCGCATTGAGTCGGCAGAAGCCAATATCGACTATGCGGACCAGGTGCACTTACCTGTACTTTAGACTGGTCAGCTACGTACAAGCATATTATCAAAGGACCCCTTCTTGATCTGCCCCAATCGCGGCTGGTTCATCATCTTTGCCAGATTGATAGTCGCATTCTGTAGGATAGTCTTGATTGGGTACAGCTTCATAGCCCTCCCCCAACATCCCATAATGAATCACCATTCTCCGGAAGCGTAAAGAATGCATCAGGTGCAGCATCATCCTCAGAGCCCGGGATAGCGGCAAACGCATCAAGCTCCTGTGGAAACGACGAGAAGAACCCATCAAAAGACGGAATGTCGCCAACATTTCCCGGTGAATCGACACCCTCGGCGGCAGGCAAACCCTCCGAGCTCAAAGGACCAAAACGCCACAATTGGGCCCACCTCTGAAACTGGTCGTACCCCGATTCCGAAGGGGCAGTCGGGGATTCTTGTTCATTGCGACGGTCTAATTGCTGGCGCGCCCGCTCGAGCGCTTCGATAACCGCCACCTCCGACCGCGCGGACTCCAGTCCCACGCTCATCTGGCGGATCAGGCCCATGCCGCGGGTGAGCGCGTTGCACGTCCGCTCCGACGACTGTGTCAGACGCTGGGCGATCAGCGCGAGTAATGCCGCGCGGCACGAGCTGAACTCCGTATAGGAGACGCGGGCGAGGCCGACCGAGTCTTGCAGCAATTGACACAGGTCGATGATGCGGACGGCCGCTTGGACACAGTCTGCTGAGACTGTCCGGGTAAGCTCTGAGCGGTTGCTACGCTCGGACTGTGCCTCGTGAGGCTCGTTCTGTAGGAAGATGAATGGCCGGCCCATGTAGATCATCGCCGTGGCGTAGTTAAGCTCCAGGTGCACATTGCAGCGAAACAAAGGGCCATTCGGGCTCAAGTCCCGACAATGCACCACGGTTGGGAGCGACTCCCACCATCTGTTGAGCTCCGCTCGTATATCGCCCAACTGGCGCAGATACACATCCTGGTGACTACGCGGACACCGTCGCAGCCGTAGGATGACCTGTGCCAGCTTCCCGAGTTGGCGCGTTAAGTGGATAGTAGCTGTGACGTTGGGGAGATTGGATAACCCACTTGGAGGGCGCAGGTCGGCTAGGTCGGCGGGCATATCGGCGTCAGTCTCCGAGGGGGAGACCGACACAGGACGGCCGTGGAGGATGCTGATGCGACTGGTCGTGGATTAGTTGGGGCGGCCGAAGTAAAACAGCGGATAGATTCACCTCTCCAGGGAATAAGCAGTCCACCATAGTCGATTGCGCCACTCCACTGTCGCAGGAGGAATCGTGGTAGCAACGAGCCTCCGGTGCATGCCATTTTGAATCGCCATTTTAATGGCCAATCCGTAGTAGGTGTAGGCCAGCCCAGCGGTGTCAATTGGCAAAGTGTATACTCCCAGCAACAGGAAGGCCTGGACAGTTTCGACGGAAGCAGTGGTGATGAGATCTGGAATCAAGCGACAAGAGAACCGGTACAGTTCCAGTCCGATGCGATCGTCAAGAATGTCCTGGGATGACGGGGGCATTCCTTGCGTCGGCGCAGTCTGCATATATGCAAACTGAGTGCCAATTGCAAACGTCATAAGAAGGGTACAAACCCAGCCTGCGTCATCGATCACCAGCGGCCGGTCGATGGTGTAATAAAAGTCCATCTTCTCCCGGAACGTCTTTTCGTCGAAATAAAAGTAGTTCGTCTGCGCGTACTGCAGAAACGTGTCCATGAGGAATTCGGCAATAGGCCGCGGCGGGAAGTACGTTGTAGCGGAGGCCACACATGAACTAGAGGACTGGAGACCGGTGGCTCGAAAGAATCCATCTGCGATATCCGATCCCTGCTGTCCGTCAGCGGTGTCCGCTGCAGTGTAGAAGAATGGCACATACATCGTGAGATTCCTTCGAGTCCCCAAGACTCTGCAGACGGCGACGGATCATTTTGGAGAAATTCCAATGCGACAATTCTCCCGAGTAGTCTGCGAAGCGAAACCGACGTTAACAACCGTTCGGCGCACAAGGGTGCGAGTAGACGCACGCATAGTATTCGTCGACAATGGTTCCACCGAGTAGCTCTCCGGTATGTCGTCCTCATCCTCCATCGCTCGAGCGCCTCCAGGCGTCGCCGCATCACCGCCATTCTCCAACAAGTCCGCCGTCTCTTCTAACCGGGCCGGGTCGAACGAGATGTCGTCGCCGAGGAGGCGACGGATTATGCGTTCCATTTGTCTTTCGCGTTGGGATGTCTCCGCCGGAAGCCTGCTCGAATCCTTCTGTCGGGCATCTTCAAAATAACAGGTTCGGTTGTATTTCTGGCAGCGCGCGCATGGGGGACCCCCACCATGACCTAGAGCTCTCCAAGAGTTGATTAGTCGTTGGATGGTGACAAATAATTCAGACGGCGGGTACATTTCTCCTTATGTTGGCGACAGGGGAGGCATCTACATATGAAGAAGCAATTAGTAAGTGTCGTCGTGAATTGGTGCACGCAGACATACGCGCGCGCGGCTCTCTTGCGGAGGGCATCAGGAACTCGGGGTCGTTTCTGGCGACCTCGGCGAGGGGGCTGAGTTTCCATTGGCGCAGCATGGGCCTGTGCCCATGGCGGCGATAATGAAGTGGGAGCTGGAAAATAGGTAATGAGGAGTTGGAGATATGTGAAGCTGAAGTTGGAGTCAAAGTCAAGACGCTGAGTCATCCACCCAGCCCTAAGCCGCCAACTTGGTCATAACATAAGATAGAATGGCATGGACAATTGACCTTCGAAGAATGGGATAGATAGACTATTGGTCAGTGTAATAGATCTATGCCTCTTCGTGTAGTCGATGTGGATGTCTCTTTGCCGAAGACATCATTGCTGAACCGAAGATGTCTATCGTTCCCAGTACTCCCTCGTCCGGGTGGTACTTGGGGGATCACCATCGGCGGGGAGCGAGGAGGTTTTGCGTCGGTGACAAGGTGAAGTACACGACCATCTTGTGATGGAGTTTGGACTCAAGCAGTCGCCGTCGCAGCAGCGGGCGGCTTTCGGGAATGAATAACTGCTGATATGGAATAGAATGGGCAACGATGACAATTTTCAGGAGGCAATAAGGCATATATATTTCTCGCCGGAGCATGCGAAGAGGAACTGGAGATGAATACAAAAGGAGACAGTAAGTACAGTCTCTAGTACTTCATACATCAGGTTACGAAGCGGCCTTTGGCTCCCGCAGCATGGAAGAGCCCCCCTCCGGCGCCGGAACAGGCCCGTTCACCACCCGGAACCCGTACTTTTCGTACACGGGCACGCCAGCCTCACTGGCGTCGATATAGACGGGCACCCCGTCCCGATCGGCCTGATCGCATCCCCAGCGCAGCAGCATGGTAGCGGCGCCGCGCCGACGGAAACTGGGGTGCGTGGCCAACACGTCCAAATCTAGACCATCAATAAAACTATCCTCGATAGCACAAAGATCCGATAAAGAGATGCTCACAGTAATGAGGACGATCTTTCATAATCGCGTCCCGGGCAAGATCACAACCCCCGAATAACGCATTACAGGCGTTGGCGTCGGACTCAGGGTGCCAGGGCGGGTAGCGGTCGCCGCGTTCTCGTGGGTTGAAATCCCATTTGGCGTAGGAGAGGATGGCGCCTGGGATGTTGGTGTCGACGACTTTGACGTATTTGAGGGCGGGCTTGTGTTGGAGATCGTCGCGATGCGCACGGTCCCACCAGGCGCGGATGCCCGGGGTGTCGGGGAACATGCGGCGATCATAGGGGGTGTTGAAGCTGTCCATGACAATGTCGATCAGGGCGGGAATGTCTTCGGGGGTTACCGGTTGGACCTGGAGGGAGGAGTTGGATTGCGCCATGTTGTGTGAGATGAGGATAGAATGTAAAAAATGGAAGATGGTGTGCACTGGCTAGTGCTTATATACTTGGGAGTAGAGATGGGACTATGTTTATTAAGGAGTTCTGATCCTTGTATAGGCGACAGGGATATGACCAACGGTGGATACACACTATGGGGCCCGCGGCTTCCGATCTCACTGTGAACAATGCGTTGATCAGATCAGGCAGAAGTGAAGCTATACAATGATGACAGCCCAGTAGATACTCTCACTCCATCTCCACTTGATACTGCAGGTAAATCGTATCAATCCTGTTTCATCAGCCACCTTACCACCCAGCAAACATCTAAGATCAAGATCAACTTACCATCGCCCCCATTTCCGGCCAATCTTCTCGAGCCGACCCCGTTCGACAAACCCCCGCTGGATGTACCATCGCCGCAACGCCTCCCCGCCATCCTTACCCTCGGGATCGACAGACATGACCGCCAGGAGGTTCCGAACTGGCACACCAGGGCGGTTGTCTTCTCCATACCCTATTTCCAGGTGGCCATCTCCCGTGTCCTCCGCGGCTCGATGGCGAACCTCTCCCGCGCGGACTTTGTCCAGGAGGGCGGAGAGAAGTTGCGAGCCGATGGACCGAGAGTGGTATTCCGGGTGGACGAACAAGGTAAGCTCCACTGTCGGCGCATAGGACAGCCGGTCCCCGCGGTATGGGGAGAGGTAGGCGTATCCGAGGACTAGAGGTGAGTCATCTTCCCACTTCTGGGCTGGATCGGTGGCCACGAGGTACGGGAGGCCTTTTGCGAGATTGTGGTGATATGTCTTGGCGTAGGATGGGGGCGAAAGAGGGTGTTGGGCAAAGGTTAGGGAGGTGTGGAGGATATAGTAGGTGTTGATGTTGCGGACCTGGGGGAGGTCGGATTCTGTCGCTGGACGGATGAGCATGATGGACGTATCGGTGTCTACGTCGATGGATGAAGAGGTTTCTAAGATCATACAATATATGCAACAGACTACAGTAAGTAACTATGAGTTATCGCTGTGAGTCATCCTTATCGATCTTCACGCCAAGATAGGCATTCGTATTGATATCTTGGAGACGAGAGTATAGTCCGTTGGTCTCATGAGGTGATAGTCTGATATGCTTCTATCCCCAGCAGTATCTCACTGCTTCCAACATCTTATGAGGATCTCCTATGGTATTCCTATTTTGCAGACCCATAGATGCCTTGATTAAGCGAGAAAACTACTAGTGTCGCACGGACCAGATAAAACCCCTATAAATACCGCCATCTCCCCCCGTCCTTTCAACTTTTTTTCTTTTCTTTTCCAGCTCTCTTTGCCTTTTGGCTTAGATCAAGTGTAGTATCTGTTCTTTTCAGTTTAATCTCTGAAAGTGTTCTAAGGAACACAACATTGATTAATCTCATTTTTGGACCCCGTGGCGGGGCCTCTGTGCTTGCGCATGCTCTGCCACACAGTGTCATCGGGCTTACACTATCCCCGATCGACGCGACTTTTTCATCACTTGGTCGGTATATCCGATTGAATGGAGAAGAAGACAGCTTCGGGTGCACAGATATAGCCAAGTAGTTAGTTCATGAATAGATTCCATCCAGTTTATAATCCATCCACATATTATAGATCAACCCTTACAATGAATCCACAAGCGAAGGACCCGCGGAATCGATCCCCCTTTGCTGTGCTTTGCCAGCATATGCATACACTTCGAAACCAGTTCCTCCCACATGCCCAGACATGAGCTTATTTCTAGACCCTGGAACTAAGACGCTAATGCTAATACGCAACGAGCTTATATATTTCTGCATCACATTACTCCTGGGTAGAAGACGGACCCAGGGATGCGAATACATCAGGGTGGTAATCTTGATTTTCCGTAGCAAATAGCTTGAGATCCTCCCGCATCCCGGTACGCTGTAGTCTTAGGGGGTCTTTCCGTTCCTTCAGTTTGGCTCGTCCGGCTCGGGACAGACAGAGGGCATTGTTTTGGCATTTTCAAGGCGGAAGTGGTCTAATTGGACGATGCAGTACGACTATCTTAAGGAGCTCAGCTTCATGAAGCCTGGGAAATCCGGTGTATTGTACGCTGAAGGGTACACCAGCGAAAAGGTATAAATGCAGCACACTGTCGTGGCAGTTGAGGAGTGGATACTTGGCTGTACTTCAACGAGGCAACATTATCTGAGTGCTGATTCCCATTGGTTCCGCATTGACCAGTGATGACCTGCGGCTGTCCCCTGGTCTGTAGCCTCGCCATGGTGCGGCAGCCAGTATGTTTGATTGGAATCCAAGCACACCTTGTGTGACCATCCTGGGAAAACTAGCTCAGAGTGAGTGAAGCATCCTGCAGCGAGATTGGATGGGTTCTGCTCGAATCTTCTGACGTGAGTGAGGCTTGCAAGACCGGGTAGTGGGGTAAGGGTCAATGTGTCTGCTTATTAGGAAGACAAGAACCTGGTTTGGTCGGCCCTCAGGTAGATGAATTTTGTTCTTGCACGGGGTACATACCGGCGAAGAGCGGAAGATGGCGGTCGCCGTTGCCGAGCAGTTTTCAGACTGGGTCTCTCAGACCCAGAAGAGAGTTGAGGAGATGAAGGTGAAGAACAACCAACTTGAAAAGGAACGTTCCCACTCGATCACTAACTTCTGTTATCCAAGGCGTTTTCCGATCAGATTATGAAGTTGGACAAGGAATTTCGCGACGTCTCAAACGACCTTGATAGGGAGCGTGTTGCTGCCAGACAAACACAGGAAGAGTCGAAGTCGCTGATGCGTCGACTTGAGGAGTTGCAGGAGGCTGTCGTTCGTCTTACTCTCATTTTCAGAATCTTACCTTTTAGAATATGGGACGATGATAACAAGAGCTTTAGGAGCGAAGCTCGTTCGTGTTGGTCTTGATTGACGCCGACGCTGACGGCTATATTGTAAGTACTTTCTCCGCGAAAGATGAGAAAACGAGCCCTCACATGGTTCAGTTCAAGGATGCCTACTATAATGACGTAGAGGGCGGTCGTAATGCAGCTTTGGATCTTGAAGCTGCTGTTAGAGAGCATCTGCAGAGGTCACATCCAGAGTTGTCGAGTATGCCGATCATGATTAAGGCATTCGCCAACGCTGATGGGCTTGCTCAATTGCTGACTAAGGCAAAACTTATGAGAAGTCCAGGGTCGCTGACAAGTTTTGCGAAGGGATTCTCGCAGGCCCGTGACGCATCCGATTTTATTTTAGTCGGTAGTGGCAAAGATCGTGCGGATGAGAAGATAAAAGGTTGGCCGCACAGTTCCAAATAGTAGCAGATCGATTCTTTACAAATGCTAACTCGCACAAAAAACCAACATAGGTACTTTCCAACAATTTATTACGAACCCCACGTGTCGTCATGTTATCTTCGGGGCATGCCACGATAACGGTTACGTCCGTCTCTTGGAGAGGTATCAGAACACCCCTGCGGCAGACCGAGTGACTCTCCTTCGCCCCTTTGAGACAGGGAGAGAGTTTGCTGGCCTAATAGGCTTCCGCTCCATGCGACTGGAGACTATTTTCCGGGGTGAATCTGTGGTTACTCGCAATTCGCCGCCTCCTGCACATCGAACGTTGAGTGCGGTGGAAGTCGAAGGTAGAGGAAGCCCGCCCCGAGGAAACCCGTGGGCGACTCCCCGCCCCCCAGTGCCCCGAAGTGTTGTTTCTTCAAGGAAGCCCGAAGATTTGCCTGCAAGCGCAGTTTACATAAACGCGGCAAATCAACGGCTTGACTCCGAGCTACCTTCTATGCCCGAAGAAGCAGTACGTAGCTGGGAGCACAAAGTCAAAGCTGCAAGAATGAGATACTGTCGGAAGTATCATTTGCAGGAGAAGAGATGTTCTGGCCGCTGTGGCTACTCACATGGGCCTTTGACGCCCGATGAGGTCTTGGTCTACCGGCATCACCTGAGGCAGGAGGTGTGTGCTGCTGGTTCGCGCTGTCGGGATGCAAGTTGTTTCTATGGGCACCATTGCTCATGTGCGAGACCGTCCTGCAAGTTTCCACCTGTGATGCATCACGTTGATGTTTCTTCGGTTTCAGTTTTGCAGTGCACTTAAGGGTGACTTTGAGTAGGAGGTATGAGCTGGGCAATTTGTGAGCAGTTTGCTGTTGGGCCATTCTGGTCTATGGATGCTTATTACACCTAATTTGTAAGGGACAGCTCTTCAACAGCGCTGTCGGGGATTTTGGCTGTTTACATCCCGCATCCAATATTATCCAACTACGAGTCGTGATCCATGGCGGACGCTTGCAGAGGTTTATTCCAGCCATGGCTGGAAATGCGCCGTGCAAGAAAATATAGCCCACGTAGCACTTTCCAGTGGTGAGTGCTGGACTTTTCCAAACAGCTGTCCGACCCCAGAGGTAGGCATTTCTTCCTGGTACAATCTCATAATGCGCTGTTCCCGTGGGCTATAGTAAGAGAAGTTGAGGGTGACGCGGAGTGTGGGAGAGGCAGGACGATGTCCTCGATCTCGTCTAGACCGATAATAAGGTCGACCTCCTCCGGCGCGCAGAACTTGGTCTTATACCAAAGATTCAAGCCGACAAAAAGAACAGGAAAGACGCTGATTATAGTATACAAGAACAAGAGTAAGGTGATTCTAATTATTAGAGAGAATGACGGTGAGCCGCCTATAAAGGCTATAAGAAGCGTCCAGGTCACAACGACGTAGGCAACGTACAGCTGGCCCTAGCGCGGTAGGGCAGCGAGTGCTAGGGCACGCCATACGTGATAAACGCCTTGCAGAAACGGGTGTAGATGAAGGTAACATGTTGCATTTCCTAATTTGGGACTTGGCATCAAAACACGGTAGATCAATCCTTGCGATGAATCCAGGAGCGAAGTATCCGCGGAATGGTTCCCCCCTTACTATGCTTTGCGAGCGTATGCGTATAGTAGTACTGCTGTGCCGCATCCATAATGGCCTTAACTCTGGCCGCCGGCACCTTTTCCTTGCGGTCGAAGGAATAAAATCCATTCACCTCCTGCTCGATATCACACCTATACAAAAGTCAGTGATCAAGCCTTGGGATTAATAATGTTCAGGGACAGACAGTTGGGTGTAGACAAAACCGCACGAGTGTCCTCCCTTCACCACCGCCATCACCAGCTTCTCCAGCCGAACCAGATAATCCGTCGGGTCTTGTGCGGTCGTATATCCCCAGTCCCTTGTCGCCCCGGACGCGTCTTTTGGAGGCGCAATATTCACTCCTCCGAATTCACTGCAAATCACTGGCGCCCCTGGTCGATGCTCCGCGCCGGGATCGAGCAGTGTAGAGCCCGAGTATAGCGGTTTAACGAACAGATCGCGACCATCCTTCTTCCCTAGGATTCCACCCTCCATCTTCGTACATGTCTCGGCAAGAGGACCAGAGTCGCTGTAGTCGTGGAACGTCGTCAGATCGGTGAGCACATGTTCCCATCCGCAGTTGTCGTTAATCGGACGCGTGGGATCCAGAGTCCTATCACTGTTAGCAAATCCAATAGTATCAAGCGACGCGACTTACTTGGTCATGTAGTACACCGACCGTAGGTGATTGCGCTGCTCGATGTTGTCCTTGAGGGACGTGTAGGCCCAGCTTTCGTTGGCCGGCGTCCACGCCACCACGCACGGGTGGTTGATATCACGCTTGACAGCCTCCATCCACTCACTATTGAACCGCTCGACAAAATCGTCGCTAAATTCATACGCGTCCGCAATCTCGCCCCATACCAAAAACCCCAGTCGGTCCGCCCAGTAGTGGAAGATGGGATCTTCGACCTTCTGGTGCTTGCGACAGCCATTAAGTCCCACCCTCTTCGCCATCTCGATATCGGCCTTGAGGGCGTCCGCAGACGGAGGCGTCATACCAGTCTCCGGCCAGTAGCCCTGGTCCAGCACCAGCACCTGGAAGTACGGCTTGCCGTTCAGACGGAACGTCCCGTCGCCCGTCTGCCAGGACAGACTGCGCATGCCAGTCGTTGTGTGCACCTCGTCGACCACCGTCCCAGCCGCATCATACAACCGCAGCGTCAAGTCATACAGACTCGGATGCTCCGGCGCCCACAGCGCCACACCATCGTGCCACGCATCGTCCACACAAAACGGGGTCTGCTCCTGCAACGGCGCCGGATCACGCACCTTCATATCCACATCCAGCGTCGCAAACGCCTTATCCTTCGGCACGTCTGCCGCAGCCTTCCCAACCACCACGCCGCCCAGACTCGACTCAATCTCCACCGTACACGTCGTCCCCGCTGGCCGTCCCGCAACCGCTACGCGCGCATGCAACTCCCCACGCTCGATATCATCCGCCCGCAGGACCGTCCCGCCACTCCCACAGCACAGCCGCATGGCCGGCACACTCTCCATCCACACGGACAGCCAGATCCCGCTCGTCGGCGTGTAGAAGATACTCTCGGGCGCGGGGCCCCAGTACTGTTTCCCGCGGGGCTGGGTCAGGTCCGTCGGTGAGTCGCGCACACGCAGCGTCAGCCGCGCGCTCTCCTGCCCCGGGCGCAGCGCGTCCGTCACGTCCACGTCAAAGGGCACATGGCCGCCGCGGTGGCCGCCCACGCGGCGCCCGTCCACCCAAACAGAACACTCGTAGTCGACGGCGCCGAAGCGCACGAGCAGGCGGTGGCCGCGGGCGATCTCGTCGGCCGAGCGGATGTCGCTGATGGTGCGCTCGTACCACAGCACCTCGTGGGCTTCGTGCAGGCCGATTCTGGATGCGGGAGTTTGGAACGCGTAGGGGACTGTGATGGTTCGTTTTGCTGGGGGCAGGCCTTGCCGTTCCCAGGACTGGGTTAGCCCGGCGTCGGCGTCGTCGAAGATGAAGTCCCAGGCGCCGTCTAACGGGAACCAGGTGAGTCCGGAGCGTTGGAAGTCGGGGCGCGGGTAGGTGACTGAGGTGGTCATTTTGGATTGGAGATTAGGTGTTGATTGTGTAGGAGGGAAGGGAATAAGATGGGTGGTTGTTGCGGTGTTGAGTTGATTGATGTGATACCCCTCCTCCACCCCGCGGATGACGTTGCAGCGGTGATCTTCACTGCAGATTCAATATCAGGATGCTATACGGACTGGAGTATTTCTGGCTCCAGTTTATGCATTGAGTGAAGTGTTCCCGGGTATTGCGATCAGATTGGTCAATGATGTGTCGTGAACTGGTTGGGTATAGATGCGTCCAGTCGACACTAACGATCCAGTCAGTCGCATGGATATACTTCTACCCTCCTTACCTGCCCTTCTGCTGTTGTTAACATATTAGAAAATCGTCTGGATTCTTCTCTCTATAGTAGGTCAAAGCGGACGATGACATCAGAACAGCCTCATGGACCAGATTCCACTGACCCACCGTGCATCCAGATACCGCCAGTGTAATATTCCCGGCCATGACGCCGGAAGTGGCGAGATAACCATCCAGGTTTATGATAGCTGTCATGGCCGTCATGATGTAACAAAGGGACTGTTCCGAAGTGCATATAAAGGCGAATGTGCTCTGGCACACACACGCACTACAAGGAGGACCCGGCCTCCAGGAGAAGCTTGGATCGAGACAAGAGACTGGATTCGCAATTTATAAACCCGGTCGTTCCACTCCCGTCCGAACAAGGCATCAAGATGTCCCAAGAACTCCTCGACTCCAGTCCCAAAGCCGCAAAACCAGACGCTGGCGACAAGCACGACTTCTCCCTCGCCGGTCCGCAAGCCAACCCCCAAGGCGTAGTCTACATCGACCCGCAGTACAGACACTACAACCCGCAGTATGGCAACGCGGACCAGGGCCCCATCTGGAGTCTAGCACAACCGCTCCCGCACGTCGTCCGCGACGGCATGCGCCCGACCCCAGAACACTCCACCGAACACTCCACCACAGACAAGCAACAAGGCCCAGCCGCCCACGAGCCACCCACCGACACAACCAAGTACGAGCAAGAAGACCCCGGGAAGAAAGTCTCCCAGCCCGACGAACGCGGCTTCTTCAACCGCTGGAGCAAGATCCGCTACTACATCCGCGAGCCGCTGGCGGAATGGCTCGGCGTCACCGTCGCCCTGACCATCGGTCTCGGCGCGGGCCTGGCGACCTTCACCTCGCAGTCGCAGGCGGGCTCGTTCCCATCCCTGGCTGCGGCGTGGGGGTTCGGATTCATGCTGGCGATTTATCTGGCTGGAGGCGTCTCGGGAGGACATCTCAATCCGGCTATTACGATCTCGCTGTCCGTGTGGCGGGGGTTTCCGGCGAGGAAGTGTGTCGTGTACCTGCTTGCGCAGATCTTGGGTGCGATTACGGCGGGTGGGTTCGTCTACGCCATATACCATGACGCTATTGTTAGCTCTGCGGCTATGAGTGGCGTGCCGCAGAATCAGTCGAATGCGGCGCAGGCGCTGTTGACGATGCCGAAGGACTTTGTTCACCCGGCGACGGCGTTCTTTAATGAGTTTCTTGGGTCTGCTATTCTGGTTGGGTGTATCTTTGCGCTGGGTGACGATACCAATGCTCCGCCTGGGGCGGGAATGCAGGCATTTATCGTTGGGATCATGATCAGCGTGCTCGTGCTTGCCTTGGGATACAACACAGGCGGGTAAGCTGAACGTCCATTGACATTCCAGTATATGGTTTGGTTTTGGCTCAGCTGCTGATATATCTACAGATGCTTCAACGGCGCTCGAGACTTCGGGCCTAGACTAGTTGCGGTGATGGCAGGCTGGGGCGGCCACCTCTTCCGCGAAAAGCACGCCTGGTGGGTATGGGGCCCTTGGGTCGCTAGCATTGCCGGTGGACTCTCGGGGGCTTTTATCTACGACCTCGCGCTGTTTACCGGCGGCGAGAGTCCGGTCAACTACCCGCGACGGAGGAGAAAGCGGGCCATGCTGTTGAAAGAAAAGAAATGGCGCCATAGGCTGGGGATTTGGCGTCGGAAGAATGTGGAAGATGTGGAGAAGGCGGTTAAGGAGATGGAGAGATGAGGGATAGAATGCGGTTATAGATTCAAGACATTTGTTAGACTTTAATATCAATTCGAATATGAAATCATATCCTCGGGCGCAGAGAAGAGGACGGGATAGACATAAGAGAGCGAACCAGTTCCACGTATAAACCGCCAAATACTAAACATAGTCCACCCACCACTTACGAGGGATAAGTTGAGAGATTGGATGGAAATCCAACAAACAACATCTTGATTTTTGTATGTTGAATCTTTCCACCCGTAATGACCACTCTAGTCCGAGCCACGAAGCGGTAGTTGTTCCTTCGAGCACTGGATCAAGGACGTAACCCGGACATGTTATCTATTGCGTAAACCACTCCTGCAATTATGAGAATCAGCATCCTTCTAGCATGAATAACATTCCGCCTAACATGAGCGGTCCGACAAAATGCGAACATCATGGAACTCTTACCGCCCAGCAGCTGTTAGGATAGCTGTCTTGACCACAATGTACATGAGATGGATCCTGTAGGGGGCAGAGAATCAGCGACTATGGTTGAATTCAACATGAACCGTGGAATCTTACGCCCTGCGCAGTTTCAATACAATCCTGGCTGGCCTGACAATCACTATCTGAATGACACTATCGCTCGTCAGCTTGTAGAGTGCCATGCTGGTTCCAAGAACACTCACGAAAATTCCAGCGCCACAGCCATGCCAGTGATATACTAGATTACTCATGGTACTATCGCTTTCTGCCGCTGGGGCAGCAAAGGAGCCCATGCCTAGAGTGAGAGCTCCGAGGATAATGGATATAGTCTTCATCGTGAGAATGGTTGTGGATTTCGATTCCTCGAATATTTAATATGGAATGTTGCGGATGAAGTTGAGATTTCACTCTTCTGATGCTCTTTATATATCGTTCAGATAAGTCTTACTTCCAAAGACAGTTCGAATCCACTGCGGTCAGATCTACTGTCACGTCCAAGAAATATAGAGTCAGCATGTTTCTCGTTATAGAATACCATTGGAGCAATGTCAGGCCAGAACCCAATGTGATGGATTCCCTGATACGACATCATCGGTAGAACATTTTGTCGGCTTAGAAGACAATGTTAGGACATTTTGATGAGATAGTGGAACATCTAGACGTCCATGTCTCACTTCTCCCGATCGATGGTGGCCTGGAACCGGGAATTCAAGACATGTCGAATGCATCACAACCGTATGACGTGGCACTACTATTTGTAGAACAGTTCATCCAGCTGGAGGATGAGGACGAGAATCCACGATGCCATCTCAGATTCTATTAATAGGAGATATTACAAACTCCGGATAGATCAGTTGCATCACGTACAGCCGTCATCCAGCATCAACAACTCTCCCAGAACTGCGCTCCCATAGCCACTAAACGATTGAACAGCTGGTCCCTCTCCTTCATAGCCATCAGGTGGAAACACTGGTCACTCTCCTTCCCACAAACCATCAGCCCATCAACCGAATACCTGACACCACCAGTAACCTCAAGAATAAGCTTCTGTTTCCACCCCAGCTGCTCGGTCTTCTTCAACTCAGCAATATCCGGCACAGGAATCCGAAAGAGAATAGACCCTTTATGCTGGTGCGACAGTCTTAGGTCTTGCACGCGCGAAGGCTGATGAGTCGTAAAATAAAGAACCGGCGGCTCGAGCGAGGAATCAATCACAGCTGTTCCGCGCTGGTGATCGAACTGGGCCCTGAATTTCAACGGCCCTACCGCCGCAGACACCCACCCTCTTTTCCTCAGCAGTCCGATCAAGTGCGGCGGATGGGGCATTCCTGCCACGGCTATGGCTCGATGGAACGCCTGTCGTAGTCCGATCCCAACCCCGATTGTGAACCGGACTAGCTTTAGGATGCCTGGAAATGGGAGGCCTGATGCGTCGAGAACGAGTGCCTCGGCGGGGGTAATTACGAGAGGTTTCTCGCGGGACTTCGTTTTGGACGGGGACTTTTCCAGCGGTCTTGGGGGAGGGGATAATGGTAACGAGGTCATTTCTCCTAGTCGGAGCAGTGTGAGGGTGAGTTGGGCGTTTGTTGGGACGTCCTTGAGTAGTGTTCTTGCAGGCCGTTAGCAATGTACGACGCCATTTTGAATGTGCCGGGGCGATGCATACTCGTTAATGTCGAATTCTTCCTTCCAGTGGGGAAAGCGATAATTCATCCAGGCGAACGATCGTTGGAACAGCGGGCCTCCGAAGAAGAGCAACCCTAACAAAAACGTTGTACTCTTTATCAGCCAGTAGCTGGGGATGAAGAGCGAGCATAGCGCCCATAAAACCAGTATGGACACCAGCCGTAGACGCGCGTTCACCAGATAAAACGGAGGCGTAGGCGAGAGGAGACTGTAAGTCATCTTAGATAAACTCCTTCATTCACGGGAGGCCACAGACTTGCAAAACCGTTCATATGTTTCCGTAATATCGCTAATGATCCGGATAGCCTGGACCAATGCCCTGGAGACCTTTTCCATCATCGGCTGCGCAGTCTCATCCTCTTGAACAGCGAGTCGCTCACGGGCAATGCCTTTCTTTCCATGCAGTTCCTGGGCCGCGTCTTCCAGAGTCTCTTGGTCGTCAACTTCCGTGCGCGCACTATCCAGCGCGACTTCGGCGATATCCCAGACTAGATTCTGCGCTTCGCGCTCCGCTGCCTCCCCTTTATGGGACTCCGATGCCCCTGTGAGGGAGTCGCGACGACAGAGACCCCCGTTTTCATCTTTTGACGCGAGCGCTGAGGCTGGGTCGGCGGGAAAGAGGAAGGGTTGCAGGGACGGAAATAGGATTAAAATAGCCGGAGTGATGGTGAAGAGGAACGTCAAGGCATCCAGCAACCATGCCATGAAGTAAACCTGCATAGACCGTCAGCTCGACAATACTTTCTCTGCCAGACATGACCTACAGAACACAGCGCTCCTGTCCGCCGTGGCTCCCTCCATGACCTGATCCACGTAATATGATACCAAGCATTTGTCACGTCGACGACCACAGACGTATAGAACCATTCGAGCGTCGTTCGTAGCTTTTCTGGGGAGAAGTGTTCTTCACTGCTTCGACTGAGGTCCAGCTCATGCGGTAGCGCATTTCGAGGCGATTTGACGTGGTATATTTCCTACGGGCCATTAATTGGAATGCTGTTACCTTCAGAGCCGTGTTTGCTCACCTTATTGAATCGCCTGATTAACATCCAGAGATCCTCGTCAGTGACTCCGCCTTCTTCGAGGCCATTGTCTTCTTTGGGTGGAACTGGCTCGTCTTCCATTCTGGAATGTGGAGGGTCCGGTGTATCGAGACTATCGTCAGAGCTGATATCTCCCGACTTGTGTCGGTTTTCGAACATTCGCGCCCAATGGTGGGCTCTTACGTGAGGATGCATGCTTTGCGTAATACAATTGGGAATTATTTAGTAATTTTTGTTGTGTCGCAAGAGAGGCTACATGGTTAGATGTTGAGTAGCTGTTCAGCTGCGGCTGGCGATGATGTAATAGACATTTGTGACATAAAGCCCAGCGCGGACTTGGAGACTATGAACCGTGGAATGGTTTAAGTTGGCAATGTATTAAGCGCTTGGGAGAATGCCAATCATCTACCTTACCAATTTGTACGTCCATCGCGTGGTGACAGCCATATATATCGTTGTATGGCCCGTCCCCGCAACAACAGTATGAAGAGGCGCAATAAGAATTGAAAGAGAGATACAAATTCAACCCGATTTACTCCTCTGAGAAATGAGTCATTGGTGTGCTTAAGTACGTGAAGCTACATCTACGATCTAGACAACGCCCAGGAATGTACTCTTCACTCATTTTACTAGTGATCAAAGTCATAATAACTGTAAGTGTAAATTTCTCGACTATCCTCGATACCCTAAAACCAACATCAGAAATCAAAGCCCCAGTCAAATGCAGAAGCAAGACGGAGTCATAGTCTCCAAGTCAATCACGACCTACGCAAGCATCAACTCCAACTCCTCAATAGCAACCCGACGACAGGCCTCATAGGGAGAAACAGCACCGAACATAATGCTCACGGTAATGCCAATGTAATTGGGTCTATCGTTGAAGTTCGCGGGCTCGTCAAAGCACAGGTCGAATCCGGTGCCGTCAGAGTCATACAGATTGTGGAGCGCAGAGCGCAGCTGATCGCGGCGGGTCTCGCACTTACCGGTCCAGATGAGCAGCCAGAACTTCGTCCAGAGCTGTCCGTTATTCCAGTAGGTGTGAGGCATGGTGGAAAAGTTGTTGGGTTTGGTGGTTTGGTTGGGGGGTTTGTGGTTTGTGGACTGGAGAGACGAGCGTTAGAGAATTTGATGTTTGAGATGGAGATGGTTGTGGAGGATAGTTGAGACGTGGGAGTGATGTAGGCTGTATTTATATGCTGAGATTGAACAGTCTAGTCGGGACGTAACAATAATCCCATAGCTTCATTGTTTGGAAATATCCGGCCATGCTCTGGGGGCTGCCGCATGTACAATGAAGCTCTTTGTCCTGATATATAAAGTAATTCCATAAAGCCATTGATGTATGAAGGTTTTCAGTCTTTACGGTTAATGATTGGATGATAACGGTACTTCCTTGGAAGTATTGTTGTGTCAATGGACATAATCCATGTAGACCAGGGGATAAAGCACGATAAAAGGCGAGCTGAGAAAGATATTGTCCGCTTTTTAGTATTGGGCCGTACTTGGAAGTTACGGAGTTTTGAACAAGGGCTGCACAAAATGATTTAAGCGTAAATTGAATGAAACTGGTCCGAGTATGAATCATCATCAGAGTAACATGACTGGGACCCCATGTCTAGATCAGACAACAATCGCCGAAGAAAATGCTCAACCCTGAGCATGAACGCCAATCAACACAGTATGCTAAATCTATAGTGAGAACAACCCGCTTCGTCGCTTTCCATGAGGATATACAATCAATGCTGAAATGAAAAGACCCACGGTGATGCCAATAGCGGTTTGGATCATACCAAAACCCAAGCTGGTCAATGAGCTCCCCGACGAGCCACCCGACGTGTCTGCTGTTCCATTTTTCACTGAGTCTGAATATTCGATGGCTGAGAGGATCGACCCCGAAGATGCCAAACCGGAGGGCACCAATGTAAATATACCGGGGATGGTCGAGCTGACCGCATTGCCGTGCCAGAGTCTGCTGTACAGATTGGCCAGAAGACCGATCGTAAAGGCACCAACAGTATTGGCCACTTCAGACGAAGAGCCTAGTTTCTGTGTACTAAAGTAGTTGGTCACGTATCCAGCTGTGCCGATAAGGATCATCATTGGTGTTTGTCTCAACTTCGCCTGGTTGATGAGGGCTGCAATGAGACAATATACTGCCACGAATGGAAAGTGCTGGGTGTATGCGCTGCCCCAGACGCTTTGGCGCGCGCAGGTAGTGTCCCTCGTCGCATCCCCGTCGATAGCTCCATAGATTGTCGTGCCAACAGTGACACCGTAGCCCAGAAACAACGAGTACAGGATAGTATACACCAGGCGGATAGACCCTGCTATCATCTGATGAGACTGCAGCTCCAGACTGCTCGTCAAGACTGAGAACCCTGGCAGAATGAGGGCGATAGAAGATTCCGTGATTGATGCATAGCAGAAAATAGGGTCCGAATGCCCTGGAAGCCTGATACTTCCAAATGCACGAGCAAGGAAGGAGATCAAAATCGCGGCGGTCACTTCAAAGACGTTGGAGTACAGGGCAGACATAGGGGCCAGGATATGCTGCATGAAACCCACACAGCATCCGAGCACAAAGATAATCGGCATGTCGATGGGACGGGCGGTGAAGGCGAATGGTCCTACTGCAGCCGATCCCAGACCATATAGAAGGATTATCAGCCACTTGGGATACCGCGGAGGTCGGTCCATAAGCTCAGTTAGTTCTGTTATTGCAGTGGTCATATCCACCATGTCGTGGGTGACCCGTTTGTAACAGTAATGGACTTCTTGTAGACGGCCCAGGTCAAGCCCTTGCGGAACGCGAATCAACTTGACCTCTCCGGTGCGGGTTACCGGGTCATCAAAGGACATGATCATACAGCCAGGGAGGTACATGAACTGCGCCTCGACGTCCAACACGCGAGCTGTCATTTGCATGTACTCCTCTAGCCGATGCGTCGGGGCACCATAACGCATGAAAGCGCGACACAGTTGCATCAGATAGCGCTGGCGCATGATCAATTCAGCGATGTGGACGGTCAGCTTCACCTCGGCGGCGCTCTTCTTATGCTTCTTTTTCCTCTCCTTGAACCTTTGGGAATCCGCCTTCATGGCGTCCGTGTTGGCCAGCGCAGTCGACGAGCCCACCTGCGCCATGTTCATTGATGCGCGTACAAGGGAGGCTGTTGATGCATGTTGGGGCTTGTGGTACCACTGTGGTGGCTTAACCTTGGAGGATCGCTGGGTAGAGTCCGTCCCAGTGTGCGACGGCTTCGGGAGTTCGTCGACATCGGATTCGGTTCCTGTATGTGACTTTTTCCCAATGGAAGCGTCCCGTCTATGGTGGGAGTGCAACTGGAGCAGTCCTGAAAGAACACCCGTGACCAGAGGCTTACCAGCCGTATCCTCATGTGGTTTCGCGCTCTCCTCGGCACTGGGTGTACGGCTAGACTCAGTATAAGTCACGTCAGTGGTGCTGGTTGCTTCTGAGCTGCTCTGGTGGATACCACCGAGAGCTTGTAGCACCCTCTGGGCCTCTGCGTTCATGGCCTCATGATACTTTGCCTGGCTAGACCCTTCGCCCGAATCATCTCTGAACAGGGCGGCCAACTTGGCGTCATCGGTCGAGCCCAGCTCCTCTGGGTCAATCATCGCCGACCCAAGCCCCTGTTCACCGTGCTGGTGTGGACGTCCCAGCTGGTTCGCGAGACGCCCTGTCTTTTCAAGCACCGATCGGCTTGCTTTCAGCCATTTTGTGCTGGTCGATGTAGTGGTTTGCGTTTCTGCTGCTGCATCTTCATTGTTTTGCGCTGCATCTTCCCTGCGCTGAGAGGCCTGCTCGGGCGATTCATCTCGATTGCCATTTTCTGTTGAGAATGAGTTGGTGGATATAATCGACAGGAGAACCTACTGACCTGAACCCGGCGCTTCCGCTTTTTCGACATCTGGGGTCATTTCGGGTAAGCAATTGCCGAGGGCAACTATATGTGTCTAGCCGAGCAGCAACAATGATGTCAGACGATAAGCACGAGTCAGAAAGAGGTACATAGGATATCCCAAATGTTGTCACCCTTGGCATCTGCACTCCAGCAAGACCAAGCAGATGGGATGATTTGCCTCATTATGAGACCCCTACCTCTGGTGTATGATCGTGCGACCGAGGGGAGGCGGTGGGTCGAACAACAGGGGGGACGGTCATTTTGACATCGTGTCCATCCTGCATCTGCTCCATAATAGGAGGCAGAACAGGGCAATACCGAGGATTCGTGGCCAGTGGGTCTGTCTACCAGTCAAGCTTTGTCTGCCTGTCACCGTCATGACCTCTTGTTCTACGGAGTAGGTTCTATACCAGCATCTATGCTGCTCTGCTGCTTCCCTATAGATAGTAGTAGCTGAGTATGTGCAGTCTCATTCCATGTCCCAATGGTGTCATCTGTTCCTGGAGTTTCCAGTCCTTGATAAGATGGTTCAGGCACAACCAGACTCTAGGTGCCATACTTCAGTTCATCCCCTCCCGAAACCCTGCCAGTAATTAACGCAAAGGCCCACCCGGACAAGACAAAGCCTGCAAAGCTTGGTATCTACACGACATGGACAAGAGAAAAAGGGATTGTGAGATGCTCCAGAGCATTCCAGCCTCTTATCTACCTGTACAAAGTAGGAGTAGTCTCCTAGAACCGTTCTCCATGTCTTGTGCGAATTGATTTCGCCTCCCATACGATGATCGACATGTCTCGGCTATACAACAAAGAACTATTACCGCTCGGAATGTTTTGCCGAGCACAGCCATCGGGGACGAATCTTCTCCCGTTGGGAAATTGAAAATCTCACAATGACATAATTGCTGCATAAGCAGTATGTCCTCCGTACTGCGATTCATCGTTCAACTGCCGCTCAAGCCGAATTTTCCACCTTCAGGCAGGTCGAGGTGGGGACATCCTTTCCAGTCACAAGTGTCCTGTATTTCATCAGCCGTGCCCAGGGTTAGAACTCTTCCAGCCGACTGCTGGAAAGTGAATCAGGGGGCCCAGACCTTATACACCTCCGTTCCCCACCAACTCAACCGGCTACTAGCCCCGGTGAAATAAACCGTCAGGAAAATGAGGACGCCGGCAATGCCCACAGACGAGTCCAGAGCGGAGCTCAGCACAAAGTTGAATTTGGTCCACCAGCCTATCCACCGTCGTCGAATGAAGACCCCAAACACGAGTCCTATGACAGCCCAGCTGCCATAGTTCATCCCCGTAGCGGGCGGGAGGTAGTTCAGGCCCCCAACGAATAGCGGGATGTGCACCTTTTTCCAGAAGGACGAAGGGTAGCGCTGGCGGAGAAAATGGACCGCGATGGGCAAAACAGCCCCGATGATAAAAAAGTACAGCAGGGACGAATAGCCAATGTTGCTGGCGAAGTATCGGCGAGGCCCGATGGCGCCCCAGATCAGGGAGGTGTTGAAATGCGTGCTGGAGTACGGACAGCTGAACCCGTTGACTGCGGCGCTGGTGCATACGCCGGCGATGTGGCCGAATGCCCAGTTTAGGACGCCGAGGGATGACAGGGTGCCGACAATCATGCCCACTACCTGTACTAGGAACAGCTTTCGTTGTGGGATCTTCGGCTCGTCAGTAATGAGCAGAAAAATGGGGTAAGAGGTGACGGACGTTGCAGTAAGTCGCGAGCTTCATGTCTTGTGCAAAGTATAATCCCTTGATTGTGGTGATATATCCCAGGTCGAAAAACCAGATATTGGCCAAGACCTTTCCTTCAAATACAAGGCCAGCTACGATGCGACAGAAGACGTCGATGTTGATTTTCAAGTTCGACGTTCCGTATACAATGCTCAACTGGTGCGACACGGGGAGTATAAGCCTTGTCCTTCTGGTGGGTTGGCAGGAACTTACTGGGGGATAGAAGACCAGAGCCACTGCGCATGCCAGTAACACGCCATACCATTTCAGCTCGACCTCCCAATATTCGACAGCAAAGATAGCCATGAACAACGCTAATGGCCAGCAAGCCAGGTACCACCAGGCTGGGACATCCCGAACACCGGGCTCAGGGCCCTCTTTACCCTTCGACCCAACTGAAAAATAGTCCGTAAGGAGATGCGGCGCCCTCTTGACGGCCCTCACCATCACATGACGGTGCTCCAGAACTACCCATACAAGGAGTGCGCTGAGACTAGCAAACGATAGTCCAAACATGTTCAGGGCATATGTGATCGGCATGTATACCTGATGGGTGGCATAGCTTAGCTCCGTCTCTGTCAATGATGTTGGGGACTTACTGGGGAATATTCTGAATATCTCTTGACGTCCAGCTTGTATCCAGAAGTCGCATTAACAATCTTGGAGACTTTATATACGCTCCCGCCATTGTCGAATACTATTCAACATTAACAGCTGGCCTACCCTTAATCAGACATGGCTTTACCTTTGGAGCTTTGGAACGGAAGATACCCGGTGTCCCATACATTGGTATAGTAACAGGTAACAGCCACAATCCCGATCCAGAAGACCAACGATACAAAGACATTGCTTATCGCCCAAGTGGGGACAAGTAAGGGTGACCCAACATATGAAATCTGGCTCCCTGGATCTTGTCAGTATTAATAGAAAATTATGGCCGTGGTCTCTTACAGTCAAAGGTGATGGGTATAAGTCCCATGCCACTCTTCATTCCAAATAACTGGTTGACAACCCGGCTTTGCGGCTTGATCCAACAGGGAAAGCTGAAGTAGCTGAGAGCCGGCATGATGAAATCCGGAAACCAGTACCAGCAGAAGGATACACCGAAAACAAGAGAAAAGAACCCATAGCGGGACATCTTCCATGTATCGTACCTAAGTTTGTGAGCTCCCGTATACCATGGAAGTCCAACATGGAGATAGATACCGTCTCTCATCTGCCCCGTGCAATGTTGCAGTAAGAGCAGTAACCCCCAAAGCCCCAGGCCAGATCAGTTCCCTTGGTGTGACCGTGATAGCACGAAAGAGTCCAGCGAGACAGAACCCGATCAGGAATGTGGCCAGCGTGATCAGGACCTGGAACCCCCAGCCGGCACTGTACCCATAAAACATCTGTTGTTCCGTCAAGACGTCGGCGCCGAGGCGCACATATACACTGAGATTCGACATGATGTAAATGAGAACGTGTTCCTATTGGGGCTCCGGTTAGAATCTGTCGGGAGCTGTTAGGGCATCGCACCCACCTTTTGGTTGAAAGGGCCCGGGTTCAAGTTGAAAGCCCATGACCCTAGCGGCACGTTCCACTTCGGCACGGTCTTTTCCCATAGCTTGCCCGAGGGATATGCTAGTAAGAGAACGACCGATGCTGAAATGGTCAAGGACGGTGTACGGAGGGTGTAAAGGGTATTGAGGCCACTGGCGACGACGCAGAAGAGCACCCCGAGACACCACATCCGGAGTGTCAGAATAGGCTGTGTAGGGTCATCCTCGACTACGCCTATGCCGGCTGCCCGGAAGATATTTTCCACCGAGTCTGTTTCAGCTGTGAGATGGGGAACTGTTAGTCATGTCTCATAATCATAGAAATCGGACCTACCGTCATCATTCTTGTGAGTAGGGATGTTTTGTTCCTGCACATCCGTGCCCTTGGTTTCTGACATGATGCTGCAGTGGAGAGAAGAAAAAAATAGGGCACAGATCAGATAAATTTCTCATCAGATAAGATCGCACAAACCTTTATAAAGAACTTACCAGGTAATGTCCTCCATCAGCCCTATAGGGCGCCAAGTGGGTCAACCAGACATGCAGAAGCCCAATCCGTCCATTCTCCCCATCTATTTTTGCTGCTGCCTAGATAGCCAGATGGTTGATGGGTTGGAATGTATATGTGCCGTTGTCCATACGTACTCTATACTTCTCTCGAGCTGGCTATCCTTATAATCACGTTTACTCCGTATATACACAAAAGAGATAAGACCCTGGGATCCTTAACTGGTTCTTGAATACCATGCCAGGGAAGTTTGGAACCCCGAGTCGATCTGTCAACAATTCCAAATCGGATTTCTGACATCTGATTAGACTACACTATCAGAAAACAAGGATATATCGAAACAGTACAATTTACGCGGGCCCCTGTAGCCTCCAGTAGAGCCTATAGATCGTTATCTAGTCTATCTTTTCTCTCGTTTTTTTCTCTTTTTTTTAGTTTTTGAGAGTTCAATCCTTCTATCTTCACGCCCGTTTTTTACTAATTTATCTAAAATTTGCTTCCTGTAGCCACTGCAGTATCTACTTGAGAATGTATAACTATAGTCTTTGATTGCTCTTTCACAGTCTAGCTTTAATAGCAGAAGTATAGAGAGCCTTCTTCCAGTAGCTGATTATGGTAATCAAGAGCAATTATCAAAGATCTCTGTCAGGCTAACAGAGAATTTGCGTTCTTCATAAGCTGGATAGTACCAGATCTTTTAGCCGTATTATCAGAATATGGGGGCCCATTTACAAAATTCCGTCTAAAGAGGCTTCCACTAGCTTATCGCTTTCTTCCTCCTTATGCAGAGATTCCGTCCGTTTCTGCAGTATTATCCGTATCGATTGGCAGTTGCCCCTTGTAATGGCTATATTAGAGGCTGCTATGAATTCGTACTTTGCGCATGCAAAACCAACCAACCAATCCGATCGTCTCGCCTATCTGAACTTATTTGATTAATAGCAACGATGCACACCCCTGTCAGTGTTAGGTGGAGCACAGCTGAGCAGAAGGAACGCCCTGTTCGCCGCGCCCTACGGTTGTATGTGGTGGAGTCGGGAGGCTATCTGTCATTGATGCAATTCTGTCGTCCTGGTTTTTATTGTCCTCCGCGTAGTAACAAACTCCATTGATGGTTTTATATTTTTACTATCAACTGTTTATTCTCTAGACACACCCTTTTATAGAGCCACTAACGTGGATTACTTATATGGTTATAGAGAGATTCAACAACAACATACATAATAAGAATAAAGTTAAGAGTAGATTCCCGCGTAGCTACTATTAAGTATTTTATATCACCTGTTATAAATCCCCATCATAGATTGTAGGATGGATACGCAATAGAATATACTACGGGTCTCGTAGAGGGGATTGATTGTAGCGATCCGGAAGTATCTTCAGGTGGGAGTTCTGCCATCTTGCGCGCTCAAAAGTTGACTGACCGGAAGAGGGGTATTCTAGCGCCCCTCGGCGCTAAAGTATCAGCCCAATTATATACCCTGCAGTAGAAGCAGTTCAGCTGGCAGCCGGAAAGACACAAATATAATCCGGTATATAAGGCCACTGCTGATGAGAACCGGCGTCCCCCCGCCCTCACTACTGCACTCCATTATAATCGAGGATGGACCAGGGTCGGTCTGACCCCGAGGACACACTGAACACTACCCATGGTTCTAGCAACAAAGACGACAAAAAGGTATGTATGTCACGCTATGTCGGATGACACAACTGAAATTGTCCAGGCTTTGCTGTGCTACCGATGTCGGAGCCTGGATCTCACCATCGATAAATTTATTATCAGGCAAGGGTCTTCCGCGACTGACATCCCACATGACCCCCAGCGATATGAGCCAAAGAGAGCGAAAAGCACATTCCAGGTCAAGTCTGGCAAGAGTCTAAAACACGTCAAGCTACTGGGAAAACTCCACGAGAATAGCCGTACGTGCCAGCTCTGCGGCCTGATATACCGAACGATTGTCCGTTATGGGAAGCAGAATGTTAACGACGAAACCTCTTGTTCTCTCACCTGGGAGGTTCACGGGCGGGAGTATCAAGAAGGACACGGATTTATCAACAAGACCCGTCGGATCAGGCTCAGTTGGAATGAAATTTCGGGAAACCAGCAAGAAGCCTATCTGATGCTGGTGGCTCCCCAGGACCCGCTGCGTCCTATTTCGGATGCCTCGGCAGAATACCAGAAAGAGTATCACTTTCTCGGTCGAGGTTTTGGAGACCAGCAAGAGAAACAGGCGCTTATGAAGAGCTGGATTGACATATGCGTGAATAATCGCAATGGAGATCATGAGCTATGCCGGAATAACCACGGCACGGACGAAGCGTTCAAGACTCTGACAAAGCAGACCTACTTTGGCGTGATCGACGTGGTAGACATGCAGTTGAAATCGCTGCCCAGGAGGGAAGAAGACGATACTCCCGAGCCATATGTTGCTCTGAGCTATGTCTGGGGGCAGAAGGAGGCGCAACCCTATAGGACAATTCGACGGACTGTCATGACCCATATCCTCCACGGAGGCTTGGAACCAGCGTGGGAAAAATTGCCGCGTACAATCCAAGACGGCATGTTGATCGTGAGCAGATTGGGCTACCGCTATCTTTGGATTGACTCGCTGTGTATTGTACAGGATAGCAAAAGCTCCTGGCAATTGAACGCCAGCGCCATGCACCTCGTTTATGGCAATGCCCAATTTACAATTTGCGCTGCGGACGGTGCCGATTCATCCGTTGGACTCCGTGCAGCAAACCCAGTTTTGCGAGCGATGCGACCAGCTACCAATGGTTGGGACACCATGGCTTCTATTTCCGATGTCGATGGTGCAGACCAGGAGGCATTGAGCGCCGAATGCTCTCCTGGGGTGCGGCTAATGGTGACAAGATCACCAGAGGCCGTGCTGAGCGATTCGGCATGGAGTAAGCGCGCATGGACCTTTCAAGAACGGATCATATCCCGTCGTTGTCTCATTTTTGCCGAAGGCAAGGTGTACTGGCAATGCCGGGCGATGACCATCGCGCAAGACATTCACACTGACGGCAGCGATAAAGGACTGGCAGTTGAACTGACTAATTCTCCGCTTCGCACCCTTCAACAGCTACAGCGACGGCCTCTGTGGTCTTATATGTCATATGTCCGGATGTACACCGGGCGTCTCCTCACAAAACAACGAGACGTACTGGCAGCCTTTGACGGTGTCGCGTGGCTCTTGGGCAACTACATGAGAACGCCTTTCATCTTCGGTCTTCCAGCCTCACATTTCGATCTAGCCTTGCTATGGGGCCCGTTGCAGGCCCTGGGCCGGCGGAGGCCAGGCCATGGGGCACAAATGGGGCAGCAGACCTGTACGGTGGACGAGCTAGGAAACTGCACCTGTCGGGCCGAACAAGAATCTTTTGGAGACATGGAGTTCCCAACATGGGCCTGGGCCGGATGGATGGGAGGGAACATTGAGTATCAGTCGAAAACCCTGGAAGGGTGCTTGGAAAATGTTCACGAATGGCTCGTTCACCGCACATGGATTCAATGGCATATTCGCGACGACACGGGATGCTTGCAGCCTCTGTGGGACATTATACAACAGGGCCCAGCTGCTCTATCAACGACTCGGCCACAGGGCTTTCAAGACGATGGTTCATGGAGAGGCTACCCTGCAAGTGCCCCGTTGATGGCCCGTCCACCGAGGCGCTCTGAAGTCGAACCAGCCCCAGTTCGCGGCATTTCCCGCGGTATCACACGTCGCCAGCCTGTTGCACCGCAGCAGGCGGATAATCGCCATCGCCATCGTCGTCGAGTTAGCTTCGAGAGGTCCAATACTGGTCCCTCGCAGGCCTCTGTTCGCAGATCGTCTAGTGAGGAGTCAGAATCCCTGGCTTCTTCAAGGCTTAACTCCAGGCTCCATCGACGACAGCGACGCCCTCCTTCGATCAGTTCCAATTATGACACAGAGGGTCAGTGGGCACGACACAACGGCGTTTCTCCAATTCTTAATTTGCTAACGCAGATTGTAGCTAGCTCAGATTCTCGGACATCATCGTCAACAGATGTGCCCCTCTGGAAAGATGATCAGTATGTGTCGGTGGGGAACGTGCCCTATACGCAAACACGAACGCCGCAAATAATTACAACGCATCCTACAGACTCTAGAGATTCATTCTCCGAAAAAGCTAACAATCGGGAGTATATTTCAAGCCAGGGGAGTTTCGCCGACACTTTCAGGCACCGAAGATCTAGTTCCCCGATCCCGATGCTCCGAATCGACCCCTACGGGCGACGGCTACGAGGAGAGACACCCGACGACAACATCAAATTCCACGCCATCCTGCCTGACAATCCATTCGGCGTTGGGTCCCGAAAAACGGGCCGTAGGAGGAAATCCCCTGCCTCACTGCGCTTCATGCCTATTCTCCAATTTTTTACATGGCGTACCGAGCTTCATGTGGTAATTCGTGATCCCAAAGCCTCTAGTACGGCTGACACATCGAGCACTCAGCTATGCCAATGCGATATCATCGACAAAGAAGGTGACTGGTGCGGTAGTATCGTGCTAGATGCAACGTGGATTCGTCCGCGAGAAGCTCACATGTTCACATTCATTGCGATTTCTGAGGCCAAGCAGTTCACAATGGAGGAGTGCCCTGTCTGGACATACTATATACCCAAGGTGCGGTCGGAGTCGGAATGGGACTTGTACTACGTGCTGCTCCTGGAAAGAAACGAAGATCGGTGTCTTTGGGAGAGGGTCGGCATGGGCAAGGTCTTCCAGGCAGCCTTTCGAGATGATATTTGGGGCGAGATTAAACTTGGCTAGCAATGTAGATGAAAGGAGGCACGTAGCACAACCGAGAGATCCAGACGTAAAATGGGGTATCTTCCGCCAGTAAGACCGTGTGACGAGTGACTACCTAGGTAGACTAAGAAGCGAGAAATGCTCACTGCCAAGATCCAATGATCAATGAACGGCGGCAAGAATGCGGGGTGAGATGGGCAATGTTACCCTGCGGTACTTCTGACTGGGACTCATTATCAGAGAGTCGTCCCAGGCGCATCCGTCAAGTAGAATAGCAACAAGACATCAGGAAGCTCGGCACATTCAAAGCACAACGCACATCTGGAGGCTCGTCTCAACATGCCCGCCCCCAAGAACGTGGTCGTCATCATCGGATGTGGAGGGATGGGCGTTGCCATCGCCCGTCAACTGGGGAGCGGATGCTCCATCTTACTCGCGGATGCATCACCCGCTCAGCTGGAGAATGCCACCAGCACCCTCCAACAGGAAGGATATACCGTTGACAGAACTGAAACAGACGTATCCAGCCTGGATGCGGTCGAGGCGCTTGCAAAAAAGGCATCGCAGATAGGTCCTATCAAGACTATCGTGCACACGGCCGGACTATCACCCATGCAAGCTCTGCCCGAGAGAATATACCAGGTGGACCTCCTCGGAACAGCAAACGTCATCGACTCTTTCCTCGAAGTGGCTACGGCGGGCACAAGCCTTGTAGTCATCGCCAGCATGGCTGGCCATACAATCCAAGAGGCCCTCGCCGCCGACTTTGAACAACACCTTGCAATTTCCCCAACGGGAACGCTCCTCTCCCATCCAGAGCTGAACACCAATGTATACGAAGCCAATACGCCAGAAGCACGCAAAGCTAGTCCACGAGCATATGGCATCTCCAAGCGGGCAAACATCCTCAGAGTCCAGGCGTCCGCCGCGGCGTTCGGAGCGAAGGGGGCGAGAATCAACTCCGTGAGTCCAGGGGTTATATCAACTGTAATGGGGCAACGTGAGCTGGACGGGCCATATGGTCAGCATATCCGGAAAATCATCGACGATAGCCCTGCCGGAAGGATTGGGACGGCGAGTGATGTTGTCAATGCGGTTGCTTTTTTGGCAAGTGACGAGGCTAGTTTTATCACTGGGACCGATTTGTTGGTTGATGGAGGTTCGACATCGTCGCAGACGTGGAGTAAAAGCCCTGGTTTGTTGTCTCGCTGATATGGTTGTCCTCTATTGCAGTAGGGCTGTTGGGTGTCTTCCTATGGTTATGAGTGTTACCTTCGGATTGGCTACTTAAACACATGAAACGCGTCTCCTAATGCAAGAAGTAATTATTAGTGTCGACAGACCGACCGCCGTTGTGCTAATCTTTATATTCAAAGCTGATCTGCGGCGCTGCGTTTTGATGCCCACTGCCATGTGTATATGTTGGAGAAGGCGGTGCATGGGGATGCCAAGACAAGACCTCTACTGTGGCTCCGTTCAACGTCATCCGAAAAGGCGACTTTCTCCATCCTTCGCTCCCTGATCTAGGGACTACTCACAACAGAGCTGGAGTAAGTCACAATCTTTGAGGAACGGCATGTCACAGCAAGGTGCACCTCAGCCGCCCAAACCTCAGCGAGTGCTGGCCTGCGTGCTCTGCCAGCAGCGCAAGGTCAAATGTGACCGCCGGTTCCCTTGTGCGAACTGCACTCGGTTGAAAGCGACCTGCGTACCAGCAACGGTTGCTACACGGCGTCGAAGGCGTCGGTTCCCAGAGAAAGATCTGCTGGAGCGCCTGCGCAGGTATGAGGATCTCCTCCGGCAAAACAATGTCCCCATCGACCCGCTGCCCAGTGGGCCCTATGAAAGTGAGACAATCATCAATAAAGATGATAAAAATAGTTTGGAAAACGATCTGGCAGCGGCAGATGGGCCAAGTCCAGCTTCTTCTGCCACACACCAGACTGTATACGAGCCCAAGTATGGTCCGCGTCCCAGAATATGTCTCCAGTCGCTGATAGTGTAAAGGAATGTCTGGCATGTTATAAACAGAGGGGTGTGTACGTGCAATGATATCTTCACGCTTCGCTGACCGCTCTGCCACAGGGCCGAGACATGAGCAATGATAGTGATTCTTCAGATGATGACGTCTGGGAGGTCACCGTCAAGCATGCGTGGGATCAACTATTTATACACGACGAAAGCTTCCTATTAGGGTCGCGAAAGTGTTCGGTTGACCTGACAACATTGCACCCTGAGCCAGTCCAGATCATCCGGCTCTGGCAGATCTACCTTGACCGCGTCAATCCGTTGCTCAAAGTCACTCATACCCCGGGACTGCAAGGGCGAATCATCGATGCGGCCAGTAACGTCGCGCACATTGATGCAACAACCGAGGCTCTGATGTTCAGCATTTATTGCATATCAATCCAAAGCCTGACTACAAGTGACTGCCAGGATATTTTCTCCACGCCAAAGGAGGACCTGTTGAGGGCGTATCAATTCGGTTGTGAACAAGCTCTACTGAACTCTGGGGTTTCACGAACCACAAATCGAGAATGCCTAACGGCACTGTTCCTCTATTTGGTATGTCGCTACGCGTTTGTACACTTTGTCAACTTCACTAACAAAGTTCCAGCTATCTTTCGGAAACTCCGCTGATCCCCGGTCTCTATCCTCCATGTTTGGCGTGGCAATTCGTATCGCGCAGCGTATGGGCATCGACAGTGAGACGGCGAATGCAAAATGCTCCATATTGGAAGCCGAGATGCGTCGAAGGCTCTGGTGGTCGCTTGTGCTTTTCGATTCTCGCATCACTGAGCTGGGCGGTATCAAGTCATCAACGTTGGCTCCCACCTGGGATTGCAAGCTCCCGCTCAACGCAAATGATTCTGACCTCTGGGCCGAGATGAAAAGGCCGCCCGAAATCCAGTCAAAAGTGGCTGAATGTCTCTTTACGGTCATTCGGTGTGAATTAGGCGAGTACGTCCGGCACGCTGGGTTTTATCTTGACTTCACCATGCCAGCCTTGAAGGCGCTCGCGAAAGAGTGTCAACATGGCATGGAAGGATTAGATGCCCTAGAGAGAATGCTGAACGAGCGCTATCTCCAGTTCTGTGACATGGGCAATCCACTCCACTTTATGACCTTCTGTGTCACGCGCAAAACTCTCGCTAGATACAGACTCATGGAACACTACTCTAGAAGGGCCCAGTCATCCGCGGAACAGACGGACGCCGCGGCCGATCGTGCGCTCTCTTATGCGATCTGCATGCTGAATGCAGACACGGATATCATGGCGTCCCCGTTGACCAAGGGGTTTCTGTGGTTCACACGGTTCTATTTCCCAATGCTCGCCTACATGCACATTATGCAGGATTTAAAGCGACGGCCTGTCGGCGAGAAAGCTGAACTAGCATGGGATACCATGGCGGACAGCTTCGATGCACGATTTGAGTTGCTACCCAGTGGGAATCCTCTGTTTGATATACTTGTCAAGGTCGTCACCCCGGCTTGGGAGGCTCGTCAGAGGGCATGCCAGGAGACCAGTCAATCATTGCCAATACCTCGAATTGTGTCACGCATCCAGTCCGAAATGGCGCTTCCGAATCGCTTTGCAGACGAGGGTGCCATGAGCCATACCGCGACTTCGACAGCCAAGAATGAGAGAACAGTTTCGGCATCAATGTCGACTAGCTCCTTTCCCACCGGCGAGATTAATGGTACAGCTGCCACTCCTGGGTTAAGCGGCAGTCTAGACATACCAGAACTGCCTACGTTAGACTTCGGTGGAAGTGAATTCAATCCTACAGTCATGGATATTCATTGGGGGAATAACTACCCCTGGTGAAAAACAATTCTCGCAAGAACCAGCTGTTCCATGCTAGCTGCTAGCAATCTGTCCATCGTCGTTGGTGGTAACCACGCCTACCAATGTGACGGTGTGAGAAACGGTCAAAATATCCTAGTCCGCGGATGCAACTCTACAAAATAGCGCACGTTGGCGGAAACTATGCGATTGGAGCATCAACTCCCCGAATCAACATGAAACAGCATCCCAGCATCATGGCCCCATGGATTTGTGTTGGTTGCCAAGACGCTGGTTTCATTAGGCTTATGAAAATGTGACGGCCTGTGCATATGGACGGTTCCGGCCCGAGTGATCTGCGGTGGAGCAGCGGACCTGAGTCTATAGTACGGAGTACCCATGCTATCCTCATCTCAAAAGAATACTCTGGGAACATAGCTGAACGGGAGCTAGATAGTGGCCTATTGTGTATAAAGGATAGGCCCATTCCTACGCTCATGGTGGATTCGCCTTGCTTTCGGATCGCGTATGGCATCATAAGGGGATACTCGGGTTTAATTAACATCCGTCTAGTGGGATCTGGCCCGCCAGAGTGCATATTAGCACCTCTGGAAGACGTTCCCATAGGCCATGCCCAGCCAGCCACCACGCCATGGTGGGGAGCGGGCAATTCCGACGGGCAAGAAAGATACGCCTACGGAGTAGATCATACGACCGACTGGCAGATTAGGCGCTGTGTTGTGGAGTGTATGCCATGTTCGAACTATCACATTATCATCTTGTCTTGAATTCTATACACATATGAATTGCATTAAGTCTCTGTAGTCTGTTTCCGATGATTAGAGGCAAGGTCAAGTGCCCACTATCGCCGCAATCAAACATCGCTTCGAAAAGATTCTTCCTCGCAGCTGGGAGAAGTCCGGGTCCGCCGGATCCCATCGTAACGGACCTCGTAGTCTATAGTCTGCAAAATCACATCGTCACGTAGGTTCGTCTGGCTCTCCCTTCGATCCACGCTGTGCACGGCAGAACTACCTTGGAACATATTCCGACTCTTTGAGCGTCGGGATCGTGATTTCTTCGTGCCTATCTGGCTACCGGATCTGGATCCCGATCTATCAACCGTGTTATTCGAGTGTCCTCCTGAGACTGAATACTCGAAGAACTCGGTCACGGTACCCGCCATCATTCCCGTTTGCAGGTCGGCCAGGACACGCCTCAATGGGGGGATGCAGTTGCAGACGATCGAAGTACTGAGCACGAGTTGCAGCCAGATTGCAGGCATGAGAGCGTGCCATGATGGATCCGGTGGTGTCGCGCTGAAGACGGGGCGAAGAGAGAGTAGGCCGGGAATTGTGAGCGCAGGAACACTGTATCCAGTTAGGTCTGGCTATGGCGGAATCCAAGAATGACACACATAAGACGAATTGCGAAGAGCGCGGAGATTTGGTATCGTCTCCACTGGATCATTCGGACAGTCCACAGAAGGATTACCGGCAGAACTATCACGGCCATGTCCAGGATTATATGAACAATGGCTACGCCGATGTATAGCGCGTGCTGGTGAGCGCATCGCTCGGAACTGAAATGCCACGGCTCGGGCTGCTTGCATTGCACCCCTAGCCCTATCAAGCTCGCCAATGCCCATACTCCAATCGCACCAAGCGCGACGTTGCATGCGTGTCTGATCTTTTCGAATGGCTTCAGCGATAGGACTAGGAGAATGACGGCTGCTTTGGAACAGGTCAGGACGAGTATGGCGAGGAGCTGGCTAGCATAGAGGTTCTCCAGACAGTCAGACTCGAATGTCGCTAGCCTGATATCGCCTTCGTACCTTGGTATAGATCCGAAATGAGACATCGCTCAAGGCGTCCCTGTGCTTCCCGATGCCATGAACGCTGGCCAAGTTGATGCATACTGTCTGAGGGATAAACAAAATCTACCCAACGACAACTTGCATTAGACATGCCATTGACGAGACAGCCAAGAACTCACACAACCAAGTGCTGTGACCGAATCGCTCAAAGGGAGGCTTCTCAGCGCACGGACTCGCGATATGACGGTCGTTGTGCTCGCAAGCACGGTCAAGATGAGGAGAATGGTGCTCACAGCGACAACCCAGCCGCCATGGTCGTTGGGAGTAATCGGGAGGAGCGGCGGCAGGAGATCATCTGCGCTGGTTGACATGGCCCGGGTAGAGTGGCTTGTACAACGTGGGATTTTTCATGATGCTGTCGATATGGCAAGTCCAAATCTCGAGTATAAGGAATCTTACTCCAGATATTCTCGGCTGATGTTAGCAAACTGTCGCCCAACGCCAGGATTCGCCCTCTGTGTTATCGACAGGGTTGCTATAGTTCGTTTTATCCCGGTCCAAAGGGCACGCTTCGATGCAACTAAACTGGCATGGGGCGAAGGAATTCTGGCTAGACACTAGTTATGCAACCTGGAATGGATATCCCGCCATAGACCCCTGCCACGGCCAATATTGTATCGCTTACCACGACAACCCTGCATTGGACTTATTAAACCTGTCTGGGCCTGTGTCTCCTATCTCCCCTCGTCTGCAAGCGGAATTTTGAATCTCTCCCTGTCCAGTCGCCATATCACAATGGCAAAAGCAATGGAGGTCCACGAGATGGCCGTCTTGAAGGCAGGCCAGAAACCGCCGAATCAAGATGGGGATGTTCCCAACAGCAATAACCGGGGCAGCAATCACGCTCTTAAGGAAAAGACGAAAGTGAAGGTAACAAACAACCCACCGTGTGTGAGGTAGAGTGTACCACGCTGACACAGCCCAGCGATTGTTCAATTTCACTCAGATTTTCTTCTTCTCGCTTACGTTTATGTCAAGCTGGGAGACGCAGGCCTTGTGGGTTCTCTTACAAAGTAGTCAACAACGGTACTGACAGGGGCAGGAACCTCAGTGCAGTCCTTACCAATGGTGGCCCTGAAGCCCTAGCCTGGGGAATTGTCATTGTTATTTTTGGCGCAATGGCTCAATCTGCTTCATTGGCAGAAATGGCATCGATGCAACCTATCGCTGGGGCGCAGTACCACTGGACGAATTACCTAGCACCCCAACGTCAGAGGAAGTTCATCACCTGGATGCAGGGTACATCACATCATGCCCAATACATCTATACCACCGCTAACTTCAATAGGATGGGTGACTTGGTTCGCGTGGATTTCACTACTCTGCGGTGTTGCCAACACTACCGCAACAATGCTCCAAGGGTTGGCCAGTGTCAATTATCCCGAGTATGAAGCGAAGCGATGGCACATCACCCTGATCATATTCGCCATGCTTATTGTCGAAGCCCTGATGAACATGTACACCTTCTGGCTGATCCCATGGATCGAGCTGATGGCTGGCGTCCTCCATATATGCCTTCTGGTCATTTTCCTAGTCGTCTTCGCCACACTAGCTCCGCGTCATACCGCAGAGTTTGTATTTTTGCGGACTCAATCGCTCTCTGGATGGAATAACACCTTCGCGTCGTGGAACATCGGCCTCTTGACTCCTACCTGGGGTTTCGTCGGTCAGTAAAGCCCAACAATACCATACTGCTGTCTCACATCAATCAATACAGGCTTCGATGGCGCGGTGCACATGAGTGAAGAAACTCGTCGCGCACGGCAGGCAGTTCCCCGGTCAATGTTCTACACAGTGGTCGTCAACGGGGTTCTGGCGTACGGCATAGTCATTTGTATCCTCTTCACCATGGGCTCCATTGAGGCCGCCCAGAGTTCCTCTTTCCCTATCATCGAGATCTGTCAACAGGCGACCGGGTCTGTCAAAGCGGCTACAGCGATGGTCTGCGGCTTGCTTGTGATCTCGCTTTCCGTCACTCTGGCGAGTATCGCATCCGTCTCTCGACTGACCTGGGCATGGGCGCGTGATGGCGCTCTACCTAGTTGGTTTTCTTATGTAGGTGCACACAGATACATATATTAATAGCGCTAACAAACATTGCAGATCGACAGACGACATAACGTCCCCATACGTGCTGTCTGGCTTCCCGTCTTCGTCGTGATGTGCTTGTCATGTCTGAACATTGCGAATACGGCCGCCTTTGGCGCTTTCGTCGCCTTGGGCTCTATCGGCCTTTTCGTGTCTTACTTCCTTGCCATTGGGTGCATGGTGCATAATCGCCTCCGCGCCGATGCTGCTCCCCTTGGCGACTGGAACATGGGAAAGCTGGGGCTCCCAGTTAATATCTTTGCCTTGGTCTATACCGCGTGGGTCACTGTGTGGCTTGCCTTCCCATCCTATCTTCCAGTGACGGGGGAGAATATGAATTATGCGGCGCCGATCTTTGGTGCCTCGACATTGTTTGCATTAGTGTACTGGTTCATCAAGGGACGTACGCGCTGGCCTGGGCTGAATGAGGAGGTTGTCCGTCTGGTTGTGGAAGAGGGTGAACTTCGCCTGAAATGAGCTTTTCCTTGGGGCATCATGATACAACAGCACTTTGAAGATATACCCTTGAGTCTCCAAACCAGCCACTAGCCCTGAGATACCCGGTACAATTTGCCCACAAATAACCACGCCAAATCCCATCGCCAGGTTACTGAATTATATAAATGTCCTCCCACGATGTAACACCTTCGGTCCTGTATTGGTACATGTTAATCAAGCATGTGGCATACTGTCGAGTATTGTCCTCACGATACTGCTAGCAAAGTCTCTTTATATAATGACCCCAGACAGACCACGAGTCTTGTCAAATCGTTCATACAGTGTAGAGTAGAATAAAACAAACAAACAAAATCGGATCAATGGGCATTGGGATCAACGTATGCATGACGAACTGGCCTAGGGATGTATCATTCCCCTTGCATGATGCCACGTACGTGATCTACAGGGCGTTTCGTCGGGTCGGCAGACCTTCGAGGATGTGGACTTCCAACATCATTACAGAAGTAGACTATTCTGTTCCCTGTATTTTGATCTTTGAAATCTCATAAGAATGTACAGCCATACTATTGCTAACATGGTGACGCAAAGGATCATAAGCATCCGCCCCTAATGCACCCTAGATTCAGGGTCTAACTTTCTTTTAACCTTAAATAATCTTTGTCTCACAGCGCAATTCAAGATAGAAACATGCATACCGCATACCAAGACCCTATAGCGCATGACGCGTCATGTTCTAGATTTGCAGCTTGTCTAGCAGTGATAGCCAACCTGAAGCCAAAATGCCGTTTGCTGGATGCTTAGAGCAGGAGTCTTGCTGTGAACATGACTGAAGCAATTCTATTCCCATATATATTCGAACCCAAAAGACACCAAAACTGCTAACAATACAATCTATGTAGTATACATGGCCAAAAAAAATACTGCAAGGTATCCCGTCAAGGCAACGTCACCAGGTTGACGTTGCTACGTGATTCACCCAGAGGAGTGAGGCTCACAGAACTGTCATTCTTCGACCCCCCAAAAGTCCTCAGGATCTCCTCCTTGGACGCACCGCCGAGCCCAAGAGCCTGCAGGTTCCGTCCGCTCTGTCCAAAGTCGCAGCCATTGATGACGGACGCGACATCAACAATCGCCTTGATGGTGGGCGAGCTCAGCCCGCACTTCAGGCCCAGCTCATACCACGGGACCAGCACATAGGCAATATCTTCCCGCACATAGCGATGCTGCAGGTTGGTCGGCGCGCCCTTCGTCTTGTTGTGGATCTTGGACCCCCGCGCAAACTGGTGGAATTCCGTAAAGCCCAGCTTGTAGTCGCGCTCCAGGGTCTCCAGCAACGAGGGCACGTCGAAGCCATATGCCCTCGCGATCGCCATTCGCTCTTCGTCCAGGCGCTGGATGACCCGTGACACCGATGGCGACATGCCCTGGCCGTAGAAGTGGAAGTCGCCTTGAGTGGCTTCGATCCAGCCCGCGTTCATCAGGGCCGTGGCGGGGTGGATCACCGGTCCGATATTGGCCAGCCCGACCTGGAGAAGACTCGTGCACCACTCCAAGTGCCGGGGGAAGATGGACTGCACTTGCTGGCGGAGCACACGGAAGGACTGGGGCGAGTGGCGCGCGTGTGTGGTAGATTCGGCCCCGATAGCCAGGCAGTCCTTGACGCCCTTCACCATCACCGTGTCGCCGGAGATGCGAGTGGCGTATGGGGCTAACGCGGTCTCGAGGATGTTCGCTGCGTTCGTTCGGGAGCGCGCCGCGATGGAGAAGAAGTTGCCCGGCGCAGCGATGAGGGTATGATGGCGAAGATCATGCTCGCTGAGTTCATCCAGGAGAGTGTCATGCGCGAACGAGGGCACCGTCAGGACGATGAAGCGCGAGAATCGTACCACATCGTTCATGTCGCTGCTCGTCGCGATCTTGAACCGTCCTTGCACGTTGTCGCTTGCATTCAGGTAGCCGCCACACTTTTCAATCATTCCCAGCGCGCCGCGGTGGTCAGGATGCCCGTACAGTAGGACTTCTTTCCCCCGACTAGCCATGTCTGCTGCAAGTGAGCAGCCACAGGGTCCAGCACCAATCACAGAGACGGAGGATACTGCATCCCAGTCTGAGGTTCCTGGCCTGAGGTCCCCTCCGGCTGTACGCTTCGCCGGTACTGCGTCCGACATGTTGGTGATTGCTGGCGACATCGTGTCTCTGATAGGTGATTTCAAGACTTAAGCTTCTTGATAATGGCTTTTGCGATGGTGCTAACAGGTACCGGGTCGGATGGGTGCTTATATATCCCTGACCGAGACGTCAGATACATGTTCCATGCGTAGCTCATCGACATGAAACATTCCTTAGCTTGCGTAACGCATAGTCCTTGGCATTGATTCTTTCACAAATTCAGGTGTTATGCTGCATCGGGTTGTGGGTATAATTGCAGCTAGCTTACGACAGCGTGGTGGTGATCATGGCTGTCGGAGAATTTTCGCCTATGATCATTTCATATGGCTGGAGCATCAATCTGACGCTGGATATCACGCCATCAAGGGATGCGGCAATCTTCTTAAAATAAATCAAATCGGCTCTTCTTGACCCTGAGTGATGAGCTTGCGACGCAGGTTCCCGGCGTCGATCATACTGTGGAGAAGCGCAGAATATCACCATGGTGTAGGGCTCCCTGTCGATCCTGATGGGGTAAAGGCCTGGATATGGACTTATACAGCAAGAAGAATAATAGTTCCGTGGATCTTATAGCGCCTGGTCCACAATAGCTGAGACAAGACCCTGAAGTCTATACTCCGTATACAAAGTCCCAATACTTGTCCCATCGCAAGCCCACCTTCCCAGAGACGTGGCACAGGCGCCGATCATTCAAGGGTGAGACTTGTCTACGTTTATTACGCCATGGAATCATGTCTTTTGGTAGATCATTGAGGACATCAGGGGAAGATTGCCACAGAATAGGGGACTGGCCAGCCTTCCACGTCATTCTCCATAGTCCTTGCTGCTTGGCATCATACCGGATGGATGGAGAGTTGCCATGAAGCAAATAAAAACAATCGGTGGGAGAGGAACTGCCGTTTGTCGTTCTTGACTCCTTTCTCTGATGCCAATTGATGGTGAATCCGAGTGCAAAATGGAGGTGAATCAAGAACTGTCGCCCCCGAGCACCCCCCGTCCGCCGCATACCATCTTTACCGGCTTCCAGAAGACATACATTATCTTTATGGCGTCTGGAGCAGGCTTCTTTTCGTCCGTGTCTGCTCCCATTTACTTTCCTGCACTCAATGTTCTAGCCGAGGACCTCGGAGTGACAACTGCGTTGATCAACCTGACTCTAACGAGTTACATGGTACATATCTCATCCACCGTACATAACCACCCATGAAGGCTAACAGACTACGCACTCTAGATTGTTCAGGGGATCTCGCCCATGTTCCTCGGGACCTTCGCAGACAACTACGGCCGCCGACCCGCATACATCATCTGCTTCATTATCTACATCACAGCGAACGTTGGACTCGCCCTCCAGAGCAACTTTGTAGCGCTTCTGCTCCTGCGCTGCGTCCAGAGTGCCGGATGTAGTAGCACTATCTCCTTGGCTGCAGCAGTGGTCGCCGATGTCAGCACCAAGGAGGACCGCGGATCATACATGGGCTTGGTCATGGCCGGTTCCTACGTGGGAACGGCCGTGGGCCCTGTCTTTGGCGGTCTTCTAACGCAGTACCTCGGGTGGAAGTCGATCTTCTGGTTTCTCACCATAACCAGTGCCGTCTTCTTTCTAGCGCTTTTGCTCTTCTTCCCGGAGACCGCACGCAATGTCGTCGGGAATGGATCCAGCCCGCCCCAGAAGTGGAATCGTCCATTGATGCACTACCTCTGGTTCCGAACAGCTGTTTCTCAGCGCCCGGCTACAAGTGACAGCTCCCTCGACCAAGTCATTCCCCTTTCTTCTTTTGACCAGCTACCGAAGAAAGACGTCAAACCCCAGAAGCCCAGTTACATCAAGTCCGTGGCGTCGATCTTCCAGAAGCGGTCCATCGTCCTCCTCATCGCAACCGGAGTCATGTTTGCTAGCTACATGCTCGTGAATTCCGCGATCCCCTCAACCTTTGACAAGGTGTATGCCCTCAACAACCTCCAAGTAGGTCTGTGCTATCTGCCCATAGGCCTGGGTGCGATTCTCTCTGTCCTCGGGACAGGAAAGCTCTTGGACAGCTACTACCGCCACTTGAAAGCCGAGGCGGCAAATGACCTCAATAATTCTGAATCCCCGAAACAGAAGTCTGTGCCGATCGAAAAGGCTCGCTGCACCATTGGCGCCCCGTTAGGCGTTGCTGGCGCCCTGGCGGTGCTAGCATTTGGCTGGGTCTTGAACTTCGACGTCCACCTCGCAGCGCCGGTGACGTTTCTATTCTTTATCTCTCTGGCATTGAATGGGGCTTTTAATTGCTCTGCTACGCTCCTTGTCGACTTCCATCCGTCTTCGCCGGCCACCGCAACGGCGATGAACAATTTGTTCCGTGGGTTGATGTCGGCTGGGGCTACGGCGTTTCTGGATCCCATGTTGAATGGCATGGGGCGGGGATGGGGGTTTACGCTGGTCGCTGTGGTAGTCATGGGCACGGCGGTTATGTTAGCACTGCTTGGTTGGGTGAAGCGGCGTGAAGAGAAGGATCCTGACCAGGATGAGGATGAATCGGTCGATTGTGTTGTCACTGTACAGCCTTCAAAGAATTCGGATGGGTCCTCTGGTGCTACGAGGGGCTGTTAGGCTGTTTTCATGTATATGCTTAGCCTATGGGGCTACTTTGACGTCGGCGTATATAGTTTTGTTCCTTTTCCAAATGTCTTATTATAATCAACAATTTGAGATTGACCGATAGTAAATACGCAACAATTTCCCATGCCCGTGCCCTCTACCAAACTGGTAGAGTCGATTACAACAACTACACCAAGCTTAGTCCTGGCTACACACTCCTAACTTTCCAACCCTGATTCCAACATACCTCCCTCCAAGAGACTACGCCTCGCAGACAGCATAGTAGTCCTTGCCCTTCTCAGGCTTCTTCGGCTTGGGAGCATCCTGCAGCAATCAGCCACTGTCCATATACCCACTTCCTTTCAGCAGGATCACAGTATATACCAAGTGCGTAACCAGCCCGCAGTACGCCATCTCCCGCTTCCCAATTCTGCGGATCACCACACGGTCGACCTCTTCCGGTTTGGCATTGTTCCCATCGAAGATCCCGTGCTCCAGGATGGGGAACTCCCAGTTCTCGTTGGATTCGCTGCAACCAAGAACCTTTTTGAACTGGATCTTCTCGTTCCACTCGTACTTCTTGGGCCAACCATCTGCAAATCCGTGTCAGCCTTGTCCTTGAGGTATGGCCCGACTCTGACGTGGTGTATATGCACTTACTCTTCTCTGGGATGTGGGTGCCGTTCTTGATGCGCTGGAAGGCGGCCACGGTGGTTTCCCAGATCTGGTCGCCGTTGTAGGTTTTGCCCTGGGGGTTGTCTTTATCACATGTTAGTTATGACTACTAGACGTATGGGGGATTGCGCACTTACTGCCGCCGCAGTGGATGTCGTGTTGGGGAACGCTGTAGACAACGTCCTTGATGGAGAGTGGCTGGAACTCCACGATTATTTCGGAGTCTGGGCTAGGAAGGGCTGTGACTGTGGCCGCGGCCAGGAAGGTGGTGATGAGGACCTTGAACGGTTGCATGTTGGGTTGTGATGGTGGTGCTGGATGGTGATCAGACGAGAAGACGGTGTGTTGGTATACTGCGCTTCCCGCTTGCAAGGCCTCCGCCTTATACCTGTCTGTGCTGTCTGCTTTTGGTTAATTTAGGTGTTGAATGTAGCCTTTGTTGATTCCACACATGTGCAGTCGCATTGGAGAGAAGAGTATCACAGTCGCAATCGCCACTATGTATAGAACGACAATATCTCAGGTTATTCACACAATCAGAATCTGTGGATGGTATCTGGTAATCTGCAAGTTCAACTGGGATAGTTAGGATAGTAGTAGAGGTGATGTATGACATCGTCTGCTGCCTTTGACTTGGTCCTTTTATGTACATCCTGGTTGCAACGAGGATAGGAGTCTTAAAGAAGCAGGAACTTGAATAGTGTCTAATTCCTATTGTATGCGAGTTCATGCGGGTGTTTCATATATCATCTGCAGATCAATGCTCTTTGTTGGGTGTGCATCTTCTTTATCACCCGTACTACTCCTGCTTTTTATAGGGTCCTCACGTTGATATTGACAGTGAAAGGCATCACCCCTTAGTCAGGGATCAATTGTCATATCTTCAGTACAAACCAAAGAGCACTCTACCGGATCTAGATCTGATTAATGCAGCTGGACAGGATAGTCCGTGTACCTGCATAACTTTCCAATGCTGGTGCGTATACATGGCTGTCTCTATCTCGGAATCAGACTCAGTACAGACCAAGCTATGCTTAGAGAGCTCTCCATAGAGCTTTCAGAATCAGAATATAGAATGTACATGATTCAGTCGAGTGTTAGTGTCTCACATCATTCAGTGCCTTTGTCATGTGTACTTCATGTCTACTAGTATACATCCCAGTCCATACCAACTAGACCCCTACAACACACTTCAAACCACCCGCTCATATCCCACCATCTGAATCCTCACCTCTCCCTCCTCCCTCCACTCCGACGACACCGGCTCGCCCACCCACTCCGTCACCTCCGCAGCCTCAACCCTCCTCCACCCCTTCTCCAGAAACAACTCCTCACCCACAGGGAAGAATGTATCGCACTCCCACGACGCCGTCCCCGGCTCCTGTCCCATCTTCTCCACATTCGTCACCACAATCCGCACAGGCTGCGCCCCTCCCATCCGCAGCGCAGCCGCATAGATCTCCGCCCCGCCAATCACAAACACATTTCCCAGCGTCCCCTGCGCACCGTATCCCCGCTGCAACGTCTCCAGCGCATCCTCCAGCCCCGAGCACACCATCGCGTCTGTCCCGGCCGGCTCGGCCGCTTTTGTCGCGCCCTCGCCCGCCGCAGCTGCGGCGGCAGCGGCGGCTTTGGCCCGCTTCGCCTCCAGCTCCCCCAGCACGGTGTCGCGTACCGACCCCGACGCGTCGCGCGTCACGACGACGTTGATGCGCTTGCCCAGCGGCCGCAGGCTTTTCGGGAGCGAGTCATAGGTCTTGCGGCCCATGACGATCGCGTTGGTGGTGCCCGCGCGCGGCGGACGCGACGTGACGCGTGCAAAAAATGACATGTCGGCTTTGATGCGCGGCCAGGGGAGCGTGCCATTTAGTCCGATCCCTAGGCGCGAGGGGATCTGTTCGCCGGTTGGGGTTGTGCGGAGCGGTGGGATGGGCGTCGTTGCGACGATGAGCGTGAGTGGTTTCGGGAGGTGTTGGGGCATTTTGGTGGTGTCGAGGATTGTGATGAGTTGTTTTTGAGAGTAAGGTCTGAGAGGGAGGGTAAGTTTCAAGATGGTCGTGTCTTGTGCTTCGAGGTTGGAGGGTGTGAAGGAGAAAGGTGGGAAGCTCCCGAGTCCCGTCGGCATATCAACAATTTTCCATATCGATAGCTGCTATCGGCTTCCCCGCGACTCCTACCATTCCTTGCAGCACTACAACGGCGTCAGATCAACTGCACTGGCGTAACTCGGATACCATGGATTATGCTATGAGGGTATCTACAATGCAATTGAAATGTATAATCTCCAACGCCCAGCCAGAAACGCCAATCCAGTAACCCAACCAACCAAGCACTCATTTCGCCGGCTTCAATAACCCCCCCTCCTCAATCGCCTTCTGAATCGCCGTCGCATTCTGCTCCAGTTCCTCTCGCCGTCTCACGTCCGCTTCGTCCTCGCCCAGGGTATCGAGTTTGCCAAAAAGCCATGTTTCTTTCATCGCGCGGGTCAACGAGAGGATGTCTTCTGCGGCGCGGACCTATCAGAGAGATTATCAGTCAAAAGTTATTCGATATCATGTGACAGAAGTAGAGGTACCAAAGCAGTGGATTCCACGTCAAGCTGGTACGTCTCCACGGCTGTCGCGGTATTGCTCGTGTTCTCGTCCTGGGTGCGTTAGCTTGGCTGCTCGTAGTGAGTTGACGATGAATCTGCCAGAACATACAGTAGCAGTAGCCATGATGTTCTCGAATCGCTGGAGCAATTGCGAGATATTGGTGTTGATCCGATCTGCGGGGGTTCTTTGTTAGTCGCGGGTGGATCATTGACATGGGGCAGACTGGAGGGAGCGCACATACTATGAAGGGCTTTTGATGACGGTTGAGAGTCCATTGTGGCTGTTTCTCGTAAATCAGTAACTGTTGACGACTGGGATGGGAAAAAGAGGTCGTATATGGAGGACGATCGGATTGCGACACAGGCGGGAGTTTTGGCGGTGTGGTTTACTGCCGGTTATGAGATGCATTAAACACATTCAGCATTGCCCAAGGATTAGGGAGAAGGACACTGGTGATGAATTATCCTATCGGTCAATGTACGTATAAGGTCATGGTTCGTCTATCCAGTATACTACGGTGGTGTCTACATCGATATAGGCCACAGGCTGAGTGATCTACGCATAGCTATCATTGACAAACAGTAGTTGGTGGTCAAGTATATATTTCCCTCACTTCCCCAAACGGAGAAGTAGACTGATTGCAGTGGTATTAAATTGTTAGGCCATATCACGCTATTGAGGTCGCAGTGTTTGATACAGGTCATACAGACAAACTATCTCGGTCTCCCGACCAGATCCTGTACCGCTAATGGAAGAATACTGCGCTGTCTACCACCGAGGCGTCTATACGACGGCTTGCCATAAAGTCACGTACCAGATAATCGGCAGTGAAACAGGCCAAGTGTCCGAGGAGTGCAGAAATGTCGACATCGGGAGCCACTGTCATTGAAGGAGCGCGGTATGAAACCAGAAGTGTGAGAGTCGGTCGACACAATAGCTCTATCGGACGTATTTGGACTAGACTCCGGTCAGCATATATCCCCCAAGATAAATCACTCAGTTCACCAACCATAAATCTCTTGTGGAAATCAGATCGCAATAGATCCTGCAGCTGTCAGCTATGCACCCCCTGAAAATGCAGGAGGCCTTACGTTGACAAATTCCTTGCCGCGCTTGTCCTCGGTTCCCCGAGCCTGGTTCTTGAAAACCACATCATCATCCCATCGCCGTTTCACATTGAAGTCCTGAGGGTTCAGCAGGGGGTTGCCTCTGGCAATATCATATTCCCGCTTCTCTTCCTCCTCGGCGGCGCGCTCGCGTTCCTGATCATGTCAGCACGGATGGCATGTACTGAGGACGACATAGGAACACACCTCCTTCTCCTTCTGCTCCTGTCTCTCTTTTTTGATCTTCTCCAGCTCGCGCATCAGTTCAGCGGCTTCGTCCTCATCGTCACTGAGCTCGTTAACCGCCGTCCTTGTTTCGAGATACTGACCACCCACCTTTCTTCCTCACTGCTTTCCTCTTCCGACCCGTCGGAATCGGCATCTATATCCCGCGTTTCTTCTAATATTCGCCGCCGCTTCGCTTCTGGGTCCTCTTCATCTGTCACTTCTGCACCACCGCCCGATGGTGCTCCTTCTAGCTGGCGTTTGGGTGCTGCACTTTCAACAGAAGTTTCATCAACGGGCACACCGCGCTTTTTGGCGAAATGGGCGGCCTCAGCCTGGAGCAGTTCGGCGCGCAGATCACGTTGCTGGACTTCGGATTCATTGCCTTGACCGGTTTGACTGGGGCAAGTTAGATTCGTTCGGGATGGGTCGACGAAGAACATACCGAGTCTTCAGGTGCATATGCGCCGGGAGGAGACGCTGGTGATACGCAGGGCCTCGCAGGGCTTCTTTCCCTTGTGCCTGTGGTGGTCAGCGGAGTTTGGTGACGGACGGGGGGGACCGTACGGGATCGAAGGTGGGTCTGTGAGCTGTGAAAGATTAGCGCAGGCACTCTCAGACAGTAGACGGCGAGATAGAGCATACCTGTAGTCATGGTGGCTGTTCCTGGGGATGTAGACGTGCAATCGGTGAAAGTGACGGCGCCGATGAAGACAGAGGAGGGCGGTTAGTCAGCCAGGATGATCGCCTCACCGCCCTCGTGAACTACCATTACCATTGGCCAATCCACGGCTCGTGCATGACGCTGTTTAAGGAAATTTCCTACTTGAAGGCCGTCTCTGCTGGACCCCGTTGGGGCCCGAGTCTGCCTCCGCAACCATGAACAAAGAAGCACCGCTCTCTGTAGCCGAGCGCGACTTCATCCTCAATGCGCTACGCCAGAATGTGCGCCTGGACGGCCGTGAGCCGGACCAGCTGCGTCCGTTGACCGTCTCGTTTGGCGAGGAGTACGGCCATGTGAAGGTCCAGCTGGGTAAAACCAGGTGAGTTGCTGCGATTGCTGGATGTTGGTCTTGTGCTCACGCAGGGTTAGTCTGATTGTCCGGATCTCGTCGGAAGTGACAAAACCGCGCGATGACCGTCCATTTGACGGAATCTTTACAATTGCTCTGGAGCTCACTGCTATGGGGTCTCCCGCCTGGGACAACGGCCGGTATGTTTGCTTATCCATCGGTCCGGATGCATGACATGCGTTTCTAATATACAACGTCTACAGACAAGGCGACCTCGAGACCTACGTGACGAACGTCCTCGACCGCGTTGTCCGCCACTCGAACGCCCTGGATACGGAGTCGCTCTGCATCCTGAAAGGCGTGAGCTGCTGGAGTGTGCGGGCGGACGTGCACATCACCGACTACGACGGGAACCTGATCGACGCGGCATGCATCGGTGTGATGGCTGGCCTGCAGCATTTCCGACGCCCCGACGCAGTGGTCAAAGACGGCCAGGTGATTGTCTACGGCGTGGACGAACGGGTCCCGGTGGCGCTGAACATCACGCACAAGCCGCTCTCGGTCACCTTCCACACCTTCGACGAGGGAAACCACGTGGTGTTGGACGCAACGCGAAAGGAGGAGCAAGCGTCGGAGGCGGATGTGATCATTGGAATGAACAATGCGGGCGATGTGTGTTACATGTCCAAGTTCTCTGGATCGCCGGTGGATGCGATGGTGTTTGTGCGGAAGTCGGCGGTTGCGCAGGACAAGGTGAAGGAGATCAACGGGATTATTGACAAGGCGCTCCAGGCGGATCTGGCGAAACGGGCAAAGACTGGGATGGTGGAGGAATCGCGCGCGGAGAACGATCGGTGATGGAGTGTGCGAAGTACTTATCTGTCATGCTTTATGAATTGTTCTTTTCCTTTGATCTGTAGACGGCACACAGGCGTAGACGTGCATGATTCGGTTGACCCCGTTCTTTGAGCGACAGGCTGAAATATGTAGATCTAAATATTGAAAACGAAAGAGAAAGAACCAGGAGATGCAAATCCATCGGATCATCAGGGGTTTCGAATAAATCAGTACTAGTTATAAGCTTGTCGATCTGCGCGGATGTCGGGAGAAGCGCATTGATCTTCTATCTAGGTACGGAGTAGTACGGAGTAAGTACTGCTGCGAGCGACGGTAAATTGATGAAAATATTAGACGAATATTGTCAGATTAATTCGAGTTGAAATAAAGAATAAAACGAGTATTATGACTCCTTATGAGCTGCTCTCCCATATCTAGGCGACCAAATTCGAGGTTGAAACGAAGATCTCCAGCACTGCCCAGCCAACACCACTTTGGTCTTAGTACCGGCCGTCAACTTCTCTTTCTCTCGCGGTCTCACTTTCACTTCTCCTCCTTCACCTCTTCCTCCACTCCACAGATCCCACCACTTCTTCTTCTCTTTTGCACCACCGTCTGATCCCTCGTTCCGCTCTCCTCCTAGCTCCCTCGTGCCTTCGAGCCGCCCCACACCTTCCCAAACCCCCCCGATCAATGCTCCAGGGGCATACCACAGCCGTGACGGTGTCCGCTCGCCCCCAGCATCATGGCCAGCGGTAGGCCTCCAGGACTTCATCCAGCCGCTGGCCGCGATGATGATCTGCTGCAGCTGGAGGAGTCTACTCCCATCTACAACTCAGGGCAGCGCCCACCCGTCAACGACGAACACCTCTTGCAACAGTTCAACATCGACGACTCCGACACCCCCCAACCGCGTCCCTCCGTCTCCTATGATAATTTCGTCGGCGATCATGGCGCGTCGCATTCCGGCGCCCATGTCGCGGGCTCTTCCCGTGCCCCTCCAGCTCAATCTGGCGCCTATCTCGGTGACCCCTACGGGGGTGCCGACGTGTCCCGGACCTACTCGCAGACCTCCGGTCTCAGCAACTACCGCCGTTATTCCCTCGACGAGTACGATGACGACCGGTCCATCCACGACGGTTACTACGACTTGGACCATGATGACCACCTGACGACCGATCACCGCGTGCGACAAGCACAAGAGCGCAACAGTATCTTGGGTCTGGGCGGCGGCCTAATGGGACGGGCGAAGCACATGCTGGGCATGGGTAATGAGTACTCGGAAATGGACCTGCCCCTGACCGAAGCGGGAGCCCGACCTGCACGGGCAGACAGCGTGGGTGAAGGAGAGGATTCCTCGGCGACACCGCGTCCAAAGAAATCGAAAAAGCCCGACTTCAAGTTTGGGCGCCGCAAGGTCGACCCCTCGACACTGGGGCCGCGCATCATCGCGCTCAACAACCCTCCCGCCAACGCTGTGCACAAGTTCGTCGACAACCATGTCTCCACCGCCAAGTACAACATCTTCACCTTCCTGCCGAAATTCCTCTACGAACAGTTCTCCAAATACGCCAATCTGTTTTTCTTGTTTACCGCTGTCCTCCAGCAGATCCCAAACGTCTCCCCCACGAATCGATATACCACCATTGGCCCGTTGCTGGTCGTGTTGCTGGTCTCCGCGATCAAGGAACTCGTCGAGGACTATAAACGGAGAGTGTCGGACCGATCGTTGAACTATTCGAAGACCCAGGTGCTGAAGGGCTCCGCGTTCCATGAAGCCAAGTGGGTCGATGTCGCCGTTGGCGACATTGTGCGCGTGGAGTCGGAACAGCCTTTCCCAGCAGATTTGGTCTTGCTGGCGTCGTCGGAACCCGAGGGCTTGTGTTATATCGAAACCGCCAATCTGGATGGCGAGACGAACCTGAAGATCAAACAGGGTATCCCCGAGACTTCCCACCTGGTCAGTCCCGCCGATCTCAGCCGGTTAAGTGGCCGCATTCGCTCGGAACAGCCAAACAGCAGTCTCTATACCTATGAAGCGACCCTCACTATGCATGCCGGTGGCGGCGAGAAGGAGCTGCCCCTGGCACCGGACCAGCTGCTGCTTCGAGGCGCTACCTTGCGGAATACGCCATGGGTCCACGGTATTGTTGTCTTTACCGGCCACGAGACGAAACTGATGCGCAATGCGACGGCAACTCCGATCAAACGGACGGCGGTGGAGCGCATGGTCAACGTGCAGATTCTGATGCTGGTTAGCATTCTGATCGCTCTCAGTGTCATCAGTTCCGTGGGCGACTTGATCATTCGGAAAACTGAAGCCGACCACCTGACGTATCTTGACTATGGCCAGACCAACGCTGTCAAGCAATTCTTCCTTGATATCTTCACATACTGGGTCCTCTACTCCAACCTTGTCCCTATCTCCCTTTTCGTGACGATTGAAATCGTCAAGTATGCGCAAGCATTCTTGATTAACTCGGATTTGGATATATACTACGACAAAACCGATACCCCGGCCACGTGCAGAACATCGTCCCTAGTCGAGGAGTTGGGCCAGATTGAGTACATCTTCTCGGACAAGACCGGTACTTTGACCTGTAACCAGATGGAGTTCAAGCAGTGTTCGATTGCCGGTGTCATGTATGGTGAAGACATTCCTGAAGACCGGCGCGCCACGGTCGAGGACGACGGATCCGAGTCCGGGATTCACGACTTCAAGAAGCTTAGAGAGAACCTCCTGTCTCACCCCACTGCCGACGCCATTCACCACTTCCTCGTTCTCCTCGCCACGTGCCACACTGTCATTCCTGAACGATCAGAAGCCGAACCCGGCAAGATCAGGTACCAGGCAGCCTCTCCTGACGAAGGAGCTCTTGTTGAAGGTGCAGCCACGCTTGGGTATCAGTTCACGAACCGGAAGCCTCGTTCTGTCATCTTTACGGTAGCCGGTCAGGAATACGAGTACGAGCTCCTCGCAGTGTGTGAGTTCAACTCGACCAGGAAACGGATGTCTACGATATTCCGCTGTCCAGATGGTAAGATCCGTGTTTACACCAAAGGTGCGGACACGGTCATTCTTGAGCGTTTGCACGCAGACAATCCCATCGTCGAGTCGACACTGCAGCATTTGGAAGAGTACGCTTCAGAAGGTCTCCGCACGCTGTGTCTCGCCATGCGTGAAGTTCCCGAGGATGAGTTCCAGCAGTGGTACCAGATTTTCGACAAGGCAGCCACCACTGTCAGCGGAAACCGCGCAGAGGAGCTCGACAAGGCGGCGGAGCTTATCGAAAAGGACTTTTACTTCCTTGGGGCAACGGCTATCGAGGATCGACTGCAGGACGGGGTCCCTGATACCATCCACACACTGCAGACGGCAGGAATCAAGATCTGGGTTCTCACCGGTGACCGTCAGGAGACGGCCATTAACATTGGCATGTCTTGCAAGCTAATTTCCGAGGACATGACGCTTTTGATTGTTAATGAAGAGTCGGCCCAGGCCACCCGAGATAACCTGACGAAGAAGCTCCAGGCTGTTCAGAGTCAGGGGGCCTCGGGTGAAATCGAGGCCCTGGCTCTTATCATTGACGGTCGATCCCTTACCTTTGCCCTCGAAAAAGACATGGAGAAACTCTTCTTGGACCTTGCTGTTCTGTGCAAAGCTGTGGTCTGCTGCCGTGTTTCTCCCCTTCAGAAGGCTCTGGTGGTCAAGCTGGTCAAGCGTCACCTCAAGTCTCTGCTCCTCGCCATCGGCGACGGTGCCAACGATGTCTCCATGATTCAGGCGGCCCACGTCGGTGTTGGTATCAGCGGAGTCGAAGGTCTGCAGGCGGCACGATCCGCCGATGTGGCCATTGCGCAATTCCGCTATCTCCGTAAACTACTCCTCGTTCACGGCGCGTGGAGTTATCACCGAATCAGTCGTGTCATTCTATATTCTTTCTACAAGAATATTGCGCTCTACATGACTCAGTTCTGGGTGAGTAGTCTGACTTGCATTCTATAATAACTACTGACGCCCTTTAGTACTCCTTCCAAAATGCCTTTTCCGGCCAAGTCATCTACGAATCATGGACTCTCTCCTTCTACAACGTCTTCTTTACCGTTCTCCCTCCGTTCGCGATGGGTATCTGCGACCAGTTCATCTCGGCCCGCCTGCTCGATCGGTATCCTCAATTGTACGGACTCGGACAGAAGGGCATGTTCTTCAAGAGGCACAGTTTCTGGTCTTGGATCGCCAACGGCTTTTATCACTCCCTCCTTCTCTACATCGTATCCCAGCTGATCTTCCTATGGGATCTCCCCATGTCGGATGGTAAGACCGCCGGCCATTGGGTCTGGGGTTCCTGCTTGTACACCGCGGTGCTGGCCACAGTGCTGGGCAAAGCGGCTTTGATCACCAACATCTGGACCAAATGGACCTTCATCGCCATCCCGGGTTCGATGGTCATCTGGCTGGCATTCCTGCCGGCGTACGGTTACGCCGCCCCGGCCATCGGCTTCTCGTTTGAATACTATGGGACGATCCCCGTGATCTTCAAGTTGCCGCAGTTCTACCTGATGGCCGTTGTGCTGCCATGTCTGTGTCTCCTGCGCGACTACGCGTGGAAGTATATGAAGCGCATGTACTACCCGCAGCACTACCACCACGTGCAGGAGATTCAGAAATACAACGTGCAGGACTACCGGCCGCGCATGGAGCAGTTCCAGAAGGCCATCCGCAAAGTGCGCCAGGTGCAGCGCATGCGCAAGCAGCGTGGCTACGCGTTCAGTCAGGCCGACGAGGGCGGCCAGATGCGGGTCGTCAATGCTTATGATACCACGAGAGGAAGAGGACGCTACGGTGAAATGACGAGCTCTAGGGCGTTGGTGTAATGATTATGTTTGCGTTCTGTATTGTTTGTGTGTGGTTGTATGTGCATATGTCTCTATGTATTGTCGCTGCATTTGGCGGAAGTTATAGTATAAACGAGTCTTCTTTGTTGGATGTCCGTCAATGTTGCATAAACAGACAGTAAATTCATCTATACTTCCGTGCGATCGAACCACTCACAACCGGCACCACAACCTACTGACAAACGAAACAATAGATAAACTAGACCTCCATCTCCAAAACCCCATTATAATAGCACCGCTCCGTAAGCCCCGTATTGTTCAACTCACCACAAATCCATTTGGTCCCAGGCGCAGCCCCATTCGCATTATCACTCAACAGCACCTGTCCCTTCTCCGGGATCGCACCCGACACCCGCTCCAGCGACAGAGTAAAGTACCCAATATCCGTCGCCCCGTTGGGAAAACGGACATAGTACTCCCCGTTGTCGCAGCGGGCGTTTTCGTCCGGGTTGGAGCCGTACGGCCTGCGCTGTTAGCATGGTAGATTTCGTTAAGGGAAGGGTCAGGACTCACCAGATCAGGTTGCAGTCCGTCGGCGTGTCGGACGGGTAGTTGGGGTCTGTGAGGACGAAGTGCATGCTGGAGGTGCTGTCTTTGACGGAGGTTGTGGCCCACATGTCGGTGAGTTGGAGATAGGTGCTTGTTGTGGTGCTGGTGGGTGCTGCGAGGGCAGAGGATGCTGCCAGCAGGAGGGAGATGGCGGTGACCTTCATTGTGGTTGAGTGTGTTTTGTGATTGGATGGAGTGAAATGTTTGTTGATTTTGGGTTGATTGTTGATGAGGTTGACTATACAGAGGAGCTCTAGCTCTACTTTATACATTTCGTCCTCTGCGGGTGACTCTATAAATACTTCAGGCGGATGGCTATGGATCGGCCTGATGTGTTGGTTTGGCATACTCTCTTGAGATGTATTCTGTATAGTGGATAGAGGTCTAGTACAGCAGGCTGTGTTGTCTCCACAGTTGTTGGTGGCGTATTCAAGCGCCATGGCTATGCTTAATTGTGTTGCTTGTTTGGAAGAAGAGGATGCATGTTTCTATCTATAATTTAGGCCCCCCGTGTTGTTTGAGACTCTGCCAATAGCTCGTGGTCAGCTTACAACGCATCCGAGACATGTATGCAATACCTAGCTTTAAACAGTCATGCAATCGTAGATCCAGACATCCATATGTACTCTAAATAGCAAATAATACGCATAACTCGACTGATCGATATTCCGAGTGAGATCCTTCTGCTAAGCCCCCTGGAGGTATTCAAAAAGCATAACCTGGACGAGAGAGGGACGTCCGGTAGTGGAGGCGGTCATACACTCGTTGCAGGCCTGAATCTGTTAGTCCTGTGCTGCGTTGCTGGGAGTCCAGCGGAGAGACAACATACCATAGTGAGACCGTTCAGACGTGAGACGGAGGGTAGACGCGCAGTATGAGATGGAAGTGAAACAAACCATCCGGATGCCGTATGTTAGCCCTGTTGTATGCGATCTGGTCGATAGTCCCAGCGGGAATGCGCGAGGCTAGTTATTGCATGTGCCTTCTCTAGCATAGGAAGATATATTGGAGAGAGAATACATGACAGGAAAACCATGCCCCATGCGGGAACCGCAGGTAAGAACGGATAGCGGGACAGACGGGACTCCTAAAGCTGCACCAGACCTCATGGCCTATAAGCCTCCGAACATCGTCATCCTAGGTCCCTACCATCGTGATGGATGATGGGGGTCGGCTTTTCAGGGAACGTGGCCGTGGGGACAGCAGACGGAGGGTCATCGGCCGCCGGAACGGTCAATTTCTCCTACATAGTGAGCACATTTCACATTTCCCCCGCTCTCATGTCGTAGTAGGGAACGGTTAGGGCACAGACGCCTGCCAATTGTCGCCTTGTGCGTCCAATTCACTGTGGCTGCTGTCTTCCATTGCGGCTGGCCGATGTCCTCGACCGCTCAGTCGACGACGATCGAACCCGGGACTTGTCCCTTGGTCGGTATCTTGACGGGCACGTGTTTCCAATCAAAGGTGAGCATCTTCCAGCCGCAGAGGATGTCTTTCGGATGCAGGCTTAGATGGTCTCCGTGACACCCGAGCTGGGAGCGACCGCTTGGCGATCATCGGGTCGTCGCAGAAGAGTTAGCGGTAGTGAAGCCTATCTCTACCGCACCAGCTCCTGCGTCCTCGGCTTCCTAACCCGCGTCCCAGCCCGCAACCCGCAACCCCCTGCATGACCTGTCCTTCGCCATCATGCATATTCGTATCGTTGTGATCGTAGACCATCGGCGGTGTTGAAGGCCGGCAGATAGATCATTAATCTCAAGTCTCTAGTAAGTAGGTCAAAGTATCGAGGTCCCTTCAGCCTCCAGGTTTCCAGAGACGTCAAGATATCAACAGACTAGAATGTTCTGAAATTCAACTCTACGCATGAAGAAACGATATAAAGAGTGTATACTACCAGAAAATCAAAGAGAGAAGATGTTCTCTCCATGAAGGCAGAGGATACATGTCCACAGAAAAATTTATTTTAGAGAGCCAATGCGCAAGACTGGGGTAAGAGAATACTAATCCTAATTACCTTCAGCGGCGCGACCATGTTGAGGCAACCCGATCTTCCCGCCTCGTAACACCCATTGCTGCTATACTTTGGATAAGATTTTGCGAAAGATGGACCGCATAGGGGACCTTCTTCCAATCTCTCTTGGTTCCGTGGCGGAGAGTCTGCTTTCTCGCACAAGGTCTTCTAGTGCGGTGGCTCCCAAAAGCTCTTTCACAATATCGAAAGCCTTCAATTGAATGTCCCCGACCTTGCAAATTCGGTTAATGTCAGCTCCGTTTGCCAACAATATTCTCGCGGTGCCACATATATCCCCATTGGGTGAACGCCTCGTCCGAGTTTCATAGGCTCCACCGAGAAACTCGGTCCAGACAGTCTGACCATTTCCTATCTTCTCATTCGGATCACAGTGCTTCTCTTCCAGAAGGAGACGGAGCATTTCAATTCTCGAGCTGATGCATTCGTCAAATTCCCTTGACTCCTCCCCCCCGCGTGGATGAAGGGCATAGTATAGATACGGACGTCCGCGACTCTTGCGCAATAAAGCTGGATTCCGGGTCAATCTCTCCCCCACGTATCCGACTAAACCGAACTGGATAGCTGAATCCAAAAAACAGGTTTGGGAATCTGTCGTGCGTCCGTTGTTCAGCAGGTACCCTCTCACAGCCGTCCAGTGTATATGGGCATGGGGTTTCATGTGGATCGTGTTAACGTCGTCCAGTTCGTCCAACAACGCCAGCTCATCCAGCACTATCTGGCTGTAGGTTTCCTGGCCCATATGCCTTGCTTCGACCTTGAGAGCACTATCGAGGATCTGGTCGGCTAGGGAAAAAACCAACAAGCTTTTAGTTTCCAACCAACAGTCGCGGGGGATCGCCTTCGCCATGGCAAGGGAAGCTCGAATCAGGGAGATGGAACGGTCAAAATCACTGGGAACGTGGGGCTTCAGAATCTCCTCAATTCCTGAAGTTTGCAGAAAGTCTCTCACAGTGCGGTGTAGAAACTCGACTTTATATTTCAGGAACGATGGTTCTTTCGGATAGCAGTTCACTTCGACCAGATCTTTGCAGCGGGCGTTTATGCGTTTCTTGGTCTTTTCGAAAAGATCCTCGACCTCATCATCAGATATGGGGCTCATGACGGCTTTCAACGCATAGTCTTTGTCCTCATTCTCGTTATCCAAGTACTTAAATGCTAGACTCGGCAGCGGTTGATGGGCCTCGAGCGTGACTAGAAAGATCTTTGCGGTCTCTTCGAGATACACACGATCTACTGAGGATAGGATGCGCCGGAAAAAGTCCTCAAGGTCGTCCGGAAGTGAGTCAAGTCTTCTCTTTGCATCCCTTGTATTGTCACCTTCGTCTCGGCCTTTTCGGAGCGAGTCAACCACGAGGTATACCCAGAGAAACACCCCACGGGCTCGTTGGGTAATTTCGTCAACCAACTCTGTATGAAATTGATCTCCCCAGGGACAGTCTCTCAGACGGTCCCTCACGTATGTCTGGATGTCTCCTTTTGTGAGATCTTCCAGTTTGAGCTGAGCGACGTCTCCGCCGAATGCATTCTTGAACACGTTCCACGGCCGACTCGACACGCATAATTTTATCGACGGCGAGAGAGCCAGCTTCTTGATTAGATCGACCAAGCCACGTTGTTCCCCAGTAAACTCATCCAATCCGTCGATGAAGAAGCAGAATTTTGCTGGGGAATTCTCATTTGCCAGTCTCTCCAAGCATAGAAGTAGCTCTTCATAATCCCACAGTTCTGGAGTGCCATGTGGGTCTTCTAGCCACCTCTCAGAACACACAGAAGCGATCAGGCTCGGGCACTGTCTCAGTATTTGAAACAGCAGGCTCCGCAGCAGTCCCTCCTGAGACCGTTGCATCGAGTTCCCCGCTGACCAGAAGAAAAAGCTGGCGATGAATAAGGACCGGCCGTTTGCCCACGTCCTCAAGCTCGACTTGGTGTTTTGGACATTTAGTAGATACTTCATGAGCGTTGACTTTCCACTTCCAGCTTTCCCTTCAATCCAATATATGCCAGCTTCTGACGTGAGCCATGGGAGGAAAGTGCCATATGGATCTTTGAAGATCCACTCGAAGGTCTTCGCGTGCTCCTTCTTGATAGCAGCATATCGCCACTCCATGCTGCGGAAACGCAAACTATTCAGGATGGCTTGTTGCTTATGTGTCACCAGCCCTTCTTTCGAAAGGCTTACAAGCGTCTCTTCAATGCATTCCATTGGTTCTCGACCATCGCTTCTTTGTTTGTCGTAGCTGTTCAGGGCCTGGAGTACGTCTGACCGCAGAGCCTCCAACGTGCTGGCAGTATTCGCTTCCAGTCGAATGTTCATCTCCTTGAGGTGGTGAATGGCAGATAGGATAGATGACTGTTGATCGCTGTCACGGTGATGATCAGCGCCGTACACGGCATGGGAGAGAGACAACGGGCTAACCTCATCATAGCCGTCAAGTGAACGGTGACCTCTTTCTGCAGCCGACTCAGCCTACTCTCAAGGTCACGGATGTCTGTTTCTTTTCGTACATGGCGAACAGCCTGTTGGAAAGACTTCCATTGATTCTTCTGCCCGTCGTTCATTTTCAACTCTCTTAGCACAGCAAGAAGCTCATCCGCTACATTACCACATCGCCTAGTGAGTTCATGCAGCCTCCTCTCGTCCTTCGGTGAGCGCCCAGTCGGACTTGCCCGACCACGTGCCCTTAACCCAGTCGTCAAAGACCGGAGATCCTCGGCGATTCTTTCAAGGTCAACGTACTCATCTCTCATCCCATACGCTGAGTTGGAGATATTGCGGGCTTCGCGGAACAGGCTGGCCCCAAAATGGAGAAACTGCACCACGTTCGCAGCTAATCCCAGGGCCGCGAGCTCGGCCATCGCGGTAGCAGGGGATGTCCGCAGAGAACACCGGCACAATGCCGCTTGAGCAGGATATAACCGGCGACCAACGTGACGAGGCAGACCGCGGAAAGGCGCAGTTGGAGACCGTCAGCCGCTCAGCCGCGTTGGGCGCCATTGTATTCTGTCCAATTGCCTTCTTGCCTTTGTCCCCGATCGTCCTGCTATATGAAAGGCGGGGCCCCTTACAGCTCCCCTCCTCTCCTACATTCTCCCCCCCCCCAACACCCCACACCCCCCCCCCCCCCACCCCCCCCCCTCCCCCCCCCCCCCCCCCCCCCCCCCCCTCCCTTCTCACCCCTCCCCCCTACTCCCCACTCCTCCTCCTCTCACCCTCCTCCCACTCCTCCCCCCCTCCCCCTACCCCCTCTCTCCTTCCTCTCC